>MU128983.1:108767-125052 GCA_014904985.1 Hydnum rufescens UP504 | reverse complement strand
TTTTAATGATGTGGATGGAGTATGGATTGGGACAGGTGATGTGGATTCAGGACTGGGGGTAGAGAGGAGGGGGGGGGTCTGGATTTGGCAACTCCATGGACTCACATGGGGAACAAGGGAACGACAGGCTGCTGACAAGGGCGCCAATGCTGCCACTGGTTGACTACCCAGCCATAGCTGCTGGCCGAGCCTGATAGAACAAGGGCAATAAATAATAAGAGAATGCCAATAATGGCAAGGATGACAATAACCCCCGTCAGTGAATGGGGGGAGAGAGGAGACAAGAGCATTTGGGAAGTAGGCGGCCATATGATAGAGTCGATGAAGAATGATGCTCTGACGGGTAAGTCCTTAGGCGGAAGCAAATGTCGAATTTGATCTGACATTACCCCCTTTTAGGACTCGGCGTCACGACGAGTTTTCCTTGAGGTCCAGTCAAATAAAGTATGCTGGGGGACCTCAGTAAAATTTTCGAAGCCAGGTGAAAGGTAGGGTATCCAGATAGCAGTGGCAATACACGTGGGGAGTTTGGATGGAGGCGATGGAATCATCCAGGAGCCGTTTAGAGTTGCCGAGGTTCGATTCTGGTTCCCAACTGTTTTCCTCTGGGCCATAGCCTTTCCATTTAACGAGGTAATTGCAGTTTTGTACGATAGAGACGACTGTCCAAAATTTGTCTCAACCTCATATTCAGTGTCACCCTTTGCCGTAATGATTGGTTTGGGTACTGGGTTGACGTCGCTCAGGAATACGATCAGGTATGAATGGGCGGAGTTGCTGACATGGAACACTGGGTGGACTCGTTGGAAGTTCCGGGTAGTTTTAGCTGATAGGCCAATGGCGAGATAACTTTGTCAATTGGGAAGGGACCAAACCACTTGTCATCAAACTTCTTGGTAGGGCGCGTCGTTGTGATGTTTTCTGCATCAAGCCAAACTTTATCCCCTTTTTCATAACTGGGTGCAGTTTGGCGATGAGCATCATAGAAGCGTGCCATGTCATGTGCTGCTTGGCGAAGAGCAGACTTGGCCTCTTCTGTGGCTTGCTTCATACGTTTCACAAACTCGTCAACAGCTTCCAGGCGGGTTTCGAGTAGGCTCTGTGCCCAGACGTGGGTGTTGGCCTGTATCGAGTTCAAAAGGAGAGTGTCGGGTGGCAGAGTGAATGCGATTTATATAGGGTGAACTCTGCTAATCCTCCAGTCATACCAATCATCCTGCCTCTCATTTGACGAAGAGGCGAGTAGATATTGTTCGATTGCTGATTGACTCGCTCAGTCTGACCATCAGTTTGAGGATGGTATGCCGTAGACAGGGAAGTGTGAATGCCAAGGAGACGATTGAGCTCCTTCATAAAGGAGGGTGCAAACTGGGGTCCCCGATCACTGATAATCTCCTTCAGGTAAGCCATGATGCTTCCAAACATGGTGCGATAGAGTCGAGCAAAGTCCTACAGAGTCAACCTCATCTGTAGTTGGGTTGCATGCATTCGTTTTGATCAGCAGCAACACTACCCAAATTGCATTATATCCTGACTGAGTGGAAGGCCTGTGATGAAGTCTGTGGTGACGATTTGCCATCGATGATCTGGAACCCGATTTGGTTGGAGTTTCCCTAGTGGCCATGGTGGGGAATGTTTTTTAGTGCGATTGCATCTGTCGCACCCCCGTACATAGTCGGCAACATATACGTGTGATTCGCTGGCACCAGTAATTGGAGTGGACTAGCTCAAACTGTCTTCCATCGACCAGGGTGCCCCAGCCACAGGAGTGTCATGATGAGCCTTGACAATGTCCATGACGCAACTTGGCGATGGCGTGGGACATAAACTTTTCCTCGGAGGAGGATAAGCCCATCAGATACAACCCAAACCATCCTCCTCAGATCCATCAGATCCTTTATTGCCTTAGCCACTGACTCATCTAAGTCCTTTGGAGTCATGGATCCTCCACTGGAAAATCAGCCCCAAGACCCTGTATGGGCAAGCTTTCTGCTTGCCTTAATCTGAAGAGCTTTGGGTTGGGGAGAAGGTCTGATTTTTGGTTAGCTTTCTCGCCCATGATTGATGATCAGCTCACGAGATAAGGCATCAGCATAGTGGAACTCTTCCAGGCGGTGGTGATGTGGAAATCAAAACAGGAAAGAACAGAGGACCAGCGTGCCTGGTCGCCGATGAGAGATTGGGCTGTCATAAATAGACAGATTGCGGTGATCATTCAAGATTTCTTTACTGGATGTGCTGCTCCCTCAGAGGAGGGTGTCGAAATTCTTTGTAAGCCACATGATGATTGGCCAATAGCTCTTTGTCGTGTTTTCATAATTGCGCTCCACATCATTGAACTTTTGGAAATAAATTCCCACTGGGTCGCCACTTGTCATCATCCCTTAGCTGAGGAGGGGGGGTGACAGCCCCTGCTAGCAAAATCAGAACTATCTGCGCTTCCAGATGTACGGGTTGATCATGCATCGGATGCACAAGCATGTGCGCGTTGAGGTGATGGCTGTCTTTTAGTTGATCAAAGGCCTTCTTGCTGATCCTCGGCCAATTTCCATGGTGCATCTTTCGAGTGAGTTGGTTAAAGGGGTATGGGCAAATATGTGAGAAAATTTTCGATGAGCATTGGTAAAAGTTGACAAAGCCAAGGAATGATTAAACCTCTTTGACTGTGTGTAGGAGCATGCCATTCCGAACTCCAGCAAACCTTAACGGGATCCATTCCAACTTGTCCTCGGGGATAGGATAAGTCCGAGATACTCCGACGGGTGCCAGCTGGCCGAAGGTGCACTTTTCAGCCTTGAGGAACAGATTATTTCCGCAAGGATTTGGAGGGACTTTTTGGACTACCTCGTTAGTGTTGTGTGAGGTGTTCAGTAAAAACCAGAATAGTTGTCCATTAACATGGCTACCACTGCCTTCTGCGCAAGATCTTTGAAGGTATTTCATCATGGGTTTGAAAGGTGGCAGGGCATTAGTCAGCCCAAAACATGACAAGTGGTTCAAAGAGTCCTCGGTTGGTGCGGAATGCTGCCTTTCCATTCTGTCTCCTTTGCGCATCTGAATATGTTGTAGCCCCATCGCACGCCAACTTGGTGAAGAACTTGGCCCGAGTGACTCGATTTAAGATGTCTGTCACCAGGGGGGAGATAAGCATTTTTCACCTTTAGCAGTGTTGAGCTTCCGATAATCCTGGACAAAGCGTAAGGCCTCCATTCCTTCTTTATTGACAAAGAAGACAGGGGGCAGCTATGCGTGACTGGATGGTGCGGATTCGTCCAGGTCTCTAGGTGCTCCTTCAATTGAAGGCATTCCATCTCTAGTGCTCATTTGGGGGATAATGGGTATTTAATTTCACCCCAGTATGCGCAATGTCTCTTTTAAGCTCAATAGCATGTCCCAAGGACGACGTGGGGGAAGGCGATCAAAGGATTTCCTAGCGAAACATCATGGAATCGTGGTACTGTTTGGGCACCATTTCTTCAAAGGGCGCTTCTTAAGGTCTTCTTATGCTGCTCAATGGCGGAGGCGGGTGGAAATAGATTCGTTGCAGAGATATGCTCTTCAGGGCGTGAAGGAAGGGACTACAAAGATACGATCTTCCCCATGCACATCTTCCCAGTTATCACAAAAGGGGGTGAGCTCTCACCCGTTTTCTTTGATAGAACACCTGGGACTAGGCTTTTCTATTAAAAGAGGGGAGGTAGAGGGGCACGTCTGGTCAATGCGGAAGACAATGGGGAAGAGTGGTGGTGTGGCGAATTTCTATCACCCTTTTGCGATCTCCCTCAGGCTCAACGGTTGGCGTATTGCCCTGGAGATGCCCATCTCCGCGTTTGCCCAGAGGGACTGACTGGCAAAGATAGATAGGGTCTCCTTGGCGGACTGTGCAAATGGAAGAGGACCAGGTGGGAGATACAGATGCAGAGGGGTTTAAGCTGGTCCAGAGTTTTCCTTTGCTAAGACAACGCGGACGCGTCGCAACCCAATCCATCAGGACACTGTGTCATTGCCACCTTACCCGTCGAACCAGTTGATCTCAGGGTTATGATGAACAAGCCAGGTGTGCCTACAATGAGGGGAACCGTTCCCAGGCTAGTCACAGCAAATGTACTATTCTCTGAATGGTCGCCAAAGCGCATCAGAGATCAAACTTCTTCTCGAACTGAGCCAGCATCGTTGAGTTGTCCCATCAATGTTGTAAAGCAGAATCGGCCGCGGATTTTGCTGAGTAGTAAGGATTTTGGCCTTGACACTCTGATCGATGAACATCCCTGTCCGCTCCAGAATTCAAAGCAGGCATCAACTGCCATTTAGCTGGCCACTGTTAGGGTCTGTAGATGGACCTTCAATCAGTAGCTCGGCGAAGGTGTGTGGAATAGATATAGGAGTCTGGTGGGCTGCTGGATAATGACACATCTTCTCTTTCATGTAGGCCATCAATGTCAACGTGATCAAACATAATCCATTGTGGGTCCTACTTTACAAGTCGAAAGAAGAGAGAATCGGTTTGTACGAACAGGCCATGTCCTCACTGTTGACATTCTTTAAAAATCCTTTGCCACACCCTCATCCATCCTCAGCAAGATTTGGGTGCCAGAGTAGCATGGAACTTTTCTCTCTTACCACTTCCTCCATCTGCTCAGATGGACATGAGCACCTCATACTGAACGAGGAGCGTGGGGGCTTCAGGGCATGTCTCTGGCAATGTCCCGGGTTTGTTACAATTCCAGCACAGACCAGCAACTCTGCGAGGATTATTCTGACGACGATTGGAGTTACGTCCATAGGATTCATAAGGTGTTAGGAGGAGGCGCAGCAGCAGCAGCAGGACGGAAAAGAGGTTGGAAGAGGTTTGAGAGTAGTAGTGGGAGTGCGGAAAGTCTAATTTGTTCCTGGACGATTGTCTGGCGAGGGTTGGTGGGAGGAGAATGAGTGCTGGTTCATTAAACGACGCCACAACTTATCAATGCAAGGTGGCTTTGTCCTTCCATTCTTGAAGGGACATAGGGGAGGGTGTTGAGGTGTATCTTCTCGACCAAGCTACGGAGCAGTCCATGCTCATAAGCATCCACAAGGCTCCATCATTAAACCTGTCTCCCACATAATGCTCAAAGGCCGTCATATACTCCCTCAGCTGTCATCCCTTGGTCATTCTTCAAGAAAACGGTCCGAAGTCGCTGACGGCATGAGCCTCTCGGTCTTGCATCACCAAAGGCTGCCTCAAAGCGGGTGCAAAAGGTTTCCCAATCAGGGAAGGGAGAATCGCCATCAAGGATAGCGCGTGTGTAGTTGGAAGCCCAATCACCAGCACTGCCTCCTTGCATGTAGGAGAGGGCATAAGGATCTTTGTCTGAATCAACTGGGAAAGGGAGTTGGGTCGAATAGCAATGTTAAGTTTGAGAGCACGGAGAAGGATCGCCTTCTTGCGATCACCACAAAGACCCTGGATCAGCTGGCTTTGGGGGACATGCAGAGATAGAAGGAGTAGTGGCAGGAAGCAGGAAGGAATTCCAAACAACAGGAGCCAGGGAGGTTCTCGACACCATTCTTGGTGATTGCCATCGACTTCAGCCATCAGAGTTTCATGAGAAGAGGCATTCAGTCTGAAGGCGGAGTCACTAGGTTCTGAAGTACAAGTTTCTGTTTGCTTCCAACTGCTCGTACCGTCATTGTTGTGCCTCCATCATTTGACGAAAGGCTTCTCCAGGAGCGCCAAAGACAGAGAAGGCATCAGCAGGGATTTCGTCCATGAGGAGGAGGAGGGTAGAAGGGGATAAGGAAGGATGTTTTGGTGGGTCGAAGAGATGAGTTTCGATCTTCTGTCAGGGGACACTGCATCGAAGCCACAAACAGAAAGAGGAAAGAGATTAATTAACCACACACATTCGCAGTGGAATCCTGAGTATACACACACAACAAGGGACACACAAGTCTCGCACCTATCGCAGTGGGAATCCTGAGAGATCGAAACTGGTGATCCCCAACTGCGAAGGGCTATAACATACTATTTCCTGCACACAGCCTCCAGCCTTCCAGAACCTTCTGCGTCTTCCATAACCTTCCGGATCTTCCTAGAATGCCGGCTCCACAGCCATCAGTCAGCCTCCACAGCCACCATCACTCCACATGGGTATGCCCCAACTTCCATATGTATCCTCCTTAGCGTATGTACTTCCAAGGCAGTGTATGCCTGGGTACTCCAAAGGTGTCCAAAGTGTCAAAGGACCGTAATGATGTGGGATGGAGTATGGATTGGTACAGGTTGATGTGGATTCCGGACTGGGGTAGAGGAGGAGGGGGGGGAGTCTGGATTGGCAACTCCATGGATCACATGGGGAACAAGGGAACGACAGGTGCTGAAAAGGCGCAATGCTGTCCACTGGTTGACTACCCAGCCATAGCCGCTGGGCTGAGGCCTGATAGAACAAGGGCAATAATAATAAGAGAAATGCCAATAATGGCAAGGATGACAATAACCCCGTAGGTGAATGGAGGGAGAGAGGAGACAAGAGCATTTGAGGAAGTTAGGCGCCATATGATAATGAGTCGATGAAGAATGATGCTCTGACGGGTAAGTTTTTTTTTCCCCCCTTAGGCGGAACAAATGTCAATTTGATCCTGACAGGTGATTAGGACCTCGATCAATTGGTTCTTAATGCACGCAAAACAGTTTGAGGTTGACGCTAGGACACAGTGGAGGTCAACACAACACTATAGACATCGCCAAGATGCTAGGACCCCAAGGAGAGCAAACTTTGTCATGCAGGAGGACATGGCGGAAAGAGTGAAAGAGAGTCACTGCACTCCCAGTTCAGTGATGAACCCAGAGGCAGCCTTCTTCTACTCTAGCGAGGAAGCAGAAGAAGGGAAGGCATCTCTCGACAGCGTTCAGTGTAGGAAAACACCCGGGGTGGTAAATTTTTCCTATCGACCGCCCCCATTGCTCCTTAACCCCAGGGAAAAAAGAGCAGACAACGTTCGAAAAGACGTACCCTTACCCACGGGACGACATGGTGGTCAGCCATCACAAACCTGCCAAAGTGTTATCCACTTGTGCAGTGAGAAACACTGGGTTAGGACATGTAAGCACTTCGGGATATTCCAACCGTCTGGAAAGGAAGATGCTTAGAAAGAGCATAGCAAGCGATTACAAGACACTGACTACAAAGTGGCCTACTCAGTAATGGTCGATGCTACACAAATTTTTAGACACAGGACTAGCTAAATTAGCTTCCCATTTGCCTAGTTCCACCTTGTATCAACAGTGGAAGCCTCGATACATAGAGGCACATAATGAATTGCTACCATAATTGTAAACGTAGTGACAATAACATGCAGCCCCTCCTCCATTCTCTCTCTTTTATATGAGGAGAGGCATGTAGATTACATGATGAAGTGAGGGTAGGAATGAAATATCAGCTCCAAAGTGCGTTGGGAGCTCCTGAAGGTGCAATTCGCCACGGATCAGCTCACCAATGGTACCGTTGGAAAGCCCTAAATCACAGCTTTTGATCGAGCACAATATTGTATGTTTTGGTGGGGATTTGGCGACAAAGAGGCAGGAGGAGTACAGAGGTGATGAGGAGATCACCACTCATCTCACTCCTGAGCATGTAGTTCACCTCCAATCGTCTCACAAATGGAACCAATGGAAAGCTGTGATTCACAGCTCCATGTCAACCTATTATGAAGACGATTGGAAATGAACTCATGGAGATATGGGGGAAAAGGTGGGAAACAGGGCCATAGGAAAGACGAAGTGTTAGTAGCATGAAATTCTCACAACAGCAGGGCCGTCCGTCATCATATCTATCACGCCGGTTCTGTACTCTTTCATCATTGAACCCTCTCTTCCCTTTTCTTTTCTTCTTTTTCCCTTCCGCCACCAAAACCGGTGGAAAGCTTCTCCCACAGGGAGTTTGGTGCTGCCCCAGGTTTAGCTAGATTCCTTGCTTACGTAATAGCATAGATTCGTTGTACTAGCTTACCCGGCAAGCCCCGGAAAGATATCTTTTTACTTTCCTGCAACTTGTGCCTTTGTGCGGTGCTGGAACAGCACCCTGTGCAACAGGCCAACTTCTTCTGTAATGAGACCTACTACAGACTCTCTAGAAATACCGCCTAAGGCGAGTACTATGTCCTTATACGTGCTTGCGAGCCCCCAACCGGGACCCGAACCCCCGCCTGGGAGTTTACTGTCAACCCTTAATTCGAATACGACCGAATTAACACTGGTGGAGTGTGTAAGAACGACTCCTACATGGTCACATTCCATTACACCGACTGTCTTCTGACGTGCCTATGGGCCGTCCGAAGATGGTAACCCTAGCCCCCTATCAAATTGGGTGGATACCTCAAGAGGGGTGGACATTCCCCCCAAAATTCACGACAACACAAATCGCCTAGAAGTCTTGGGGTCAGCCCGCCGTACCTCGAAAAAGTCTTTCGTTGGACCCGAGCCGTCCCTGAGCTCCTGTTCGACTGCTTCCAGCCTCACGAGAACGGCCTGGAAGCCCGCATGCAAGATTACGTCCTTACATCTAGACCCCCAAACGACTAATGACCAAAATCTACTTAAGGGATCAAAACGGGGTACCCACCTTCTTCAAGCTGCTGTGCCTATGCCTGCCCCACGCAGTACCCCCCAAGAGCCTTGAAGGGGTCCAGTAGTACCTGTCTCCTCCTCGACGGAAGGCGTATGACAGCAAGTCCATGAAGCTGTAGCCAGTTCTGTTAATGTAGATCAAGAGGCTCTATGACGTGCTAGTTTACACTCGTCGGTCATCGACTCCTTACGATGGGAACAAGGGCCCAATGCCTCAGCAGATGTTAGGCTCATTAACAGCTTTTTACATCATTTACTCTACGAACTGGACATGGAGTCGGAAGGGTTTATGAGTACTATCGTACGGATCTCACGCAATGGGCACCCCACAGTATATAAACCAACATTGAATTCCGGCTCACGCTACTCCAATGTGGCCAAGTGGTACAGGATGCAGTTGCGGAGATTGCTAGACACTATATCTTACCCGTCCAGGACCCATACAAGTTCGACCCTGGAGGGGTACTGGCCATACACATGGAGGCTGGAGTTGCCTCCGAAGAAAAGGTGACCCAGCTTGCTGCGTTGGCTCTTCGAAGACTATGAATGGGCATAAAGGTAATTGCCCAAATCCAGAGTACTGAAGGGGATGAGTCAGTCGCCTACACGACCAATTCCAAGGCCCAAGAGATAGCGACTGGGCTAGTAGAAATGACCTCTTGCACTGCCTCTCCATTGGGGGTTTACTCGAAAGCCCTGGAGGGACTCACCTGGCATAATGTGGAGGCCCCAACCCTAGCACGGTAAATAAGCCACGATGGAGGTCCCCCGTTATGTTCTCGACTCGAAACCAGATGCCCGCAGCCATTGGTGGATCCCCTGAGATCCTTTATGCTCACCACCCAGTCGATAACCCCAAGGGTCTTTACACAAGGACCCAAATTCTCCAACGATGGTCCCATGGGACAGCCTCCAGGGGCTGATGTACCGGACCAGACGCCAGGCTGGCAGAACAGGCCCGTGCTGCCGACGGAGAGAACGCCCCTAGGAACCTCCAAGTGGAGGTCCCCCTGATGGCAGCGATCCAGGTGATGACAATGGAATCCCTGGGGAAAACCCGTTTAATCGGGGATGGCCTCGTCGAGACCCCCCATGGGGATATCCCCATCGTGGTGTGCCAGGTGGCGGAGGTCCTGGGAGAGGACCACCAGATGGAGGATTGTTCCCCCCCAGAATCACTGGACCGACCAATGCCCCCTATGGTTCCAATGCTTACTACGAGCCCAAATTCAAGTTGGAGTTTTGCCCCAGCAACTTGCCAGAATATGACGGGTCCGACAATGCCTTCATCGCCTGGACTGAGGACCTTGACCAATATGCTGCCAGAAGCCAACGGATGCGTGAACAATTGGCCTACGCTGCGTCCATGCGATTCACTAAACATGCCGATGTGTGGTGGCAAAGTTTGCCCAACTCCACAAAGATCCAGGCTAGTCAGAATTGGGACACCCTAAAATTCACTATCCGAACTAGACTACTAGGGAATTGTTGGTATGATAAACAGGTCACGATCTATGACGAGATGCGGTTTCATAACTGGGGCCACGAAAGGGAGACCCTGGTGGACTGGTTAACCCATAAGGTATGGGCCCGATGAGTACTGCATCCCCCTCCCAATGCCAATGATCCCGCCTTCAACTCCCTGGAAGTGGGAATGATCATGGAGCATGCCCTGCCTTCCTGGCGGGCCTACGTTGACGTGGATCTGTGCCACAATATGGACGACTTGTTCACTAGAGTTAAGGATCAGGAGGATGCCCTCCTTGCCCAAGCGGAACTCACAAACACGTCCCGGTCGGATGAAATAGCTAACAAAGTACTCCGCCGAGTCCGTGAAGATTTATGAAGAAGCCGATATTGGTCCCCTGCTCTCACTGTCGGCATGAGCTCATCCACACCCATGTATGCCTACGAACTCAGCAATGTCAAGTCGAAACGAAAACCTATCCGACCCTGTCGTCATTGTGGCAATGAATGGCATTACGACTACAACTGCAGATCATACAAAAAGGACCCCAAAAGAGCTCAGCCAGCAACCAACACCAAACAAGATACCACTTACCGTAAGGCTTACTTAGCCATGACCTCCGGATCTGAAGAAGTCTACCAATCAGCTATGGTGGCAGCTCACGAGGCCCTTAGTAGTGACGAGGAGGGCCAAGAAGCCCCTACTATGTTCGTAGTACCCGAAGAATCCTCCCTCGACGGGACTGCTTGTTACGTTGCATCAGGCACGGGAAGGTCCAAACCCACTTCCCTGAGTACTGACATCCTGCCTACCGCGTTAAAGCTTTATGCGCCTGAGCCCGTAGTAAGAAAACCACCAGGATTAGCTAGCCTGGGCATGGATGCCTTCAAGATCGAGTGCTGGGTGAATGGCCCCCAGGGAACGACCATTGAAGCAGTTGCTGATTCGGGTGCTGCAGCCACATTAGTATCGGCATGTTGCTTACGGTCTATGGGGGCCGAAGCTCCCACTATCAAGCAAGGTCTGAAACTAAGGTTGATACATCTCACCGGGGAGGCCAAGTGTTTGGGCTACGTCACGATCAATCTGTACTTCTGTAGTCAGTTAGGACTGGTCCTCCTACGCAACATAGAAGCCTACGTCGTCGAGGGGATGAACGCTCCGTTACTCATAGGTGAGGATACCCACAGAGCCTGGCAACTACATACTATGAGGCCAGAACATGAGGCCTATTGGCGAGTTGGGAATAGCGAACACCGAATACCTGCTACCCAAGCAGGTAGCCACTCAGAAAGTTTCACTGTCTCACGAATAACTAAAAGTTCCCTTGGAAGAACCTCTGACTCTTCCCCTCAACAGCAAGATGGGCAAGGGGAAGGTCTATGCCGTACAGGATACTTGCATACCGGGAGGATACATATCCAAAATTCCAATATACGGTAATTTTGATCACCGAAACGGAACACGACTCATTGAGAAACATGTCCTCTGGCGAGGACGGGACAGTTTCCTGGCCTCCACTGACTGTTTAGTTGACACAGCTAACGAAGTGTACCTGTCCATTGCCAACCCTTTGCCCACGCCCAAGTACGTATGAAAAGGGGAAGTACTAGGTCTAATGCTTGATCCTGTGGCCTGCCTGGCCAAGGAAGATAGTCTAACGACCAAAGAGAAGGAGCGATTCTATCGACGGGCCGTGCTGGTACGAGCATTAGTGGAAGGGTCCCTCAACCAAAAAGACCTAAATCGCCCCAACAATGAAGGAAAAGCGGCCCAGTCAATGGCCCCGACCGAGAGCGAAGAACCCAGCAGTTGGGGTCCCAAGACCGCTGAATCCAGTAGTTCGGACACGCTCGACTCCAAAGATCTAGAGAAGCTCGTGGACGTGGATCCATCCTTGCCAGCCGAACAAAGAGCCCAGATCTACAAGGTACTACGAAAAAATGAATTGGCTTTGGTTTGATGGATGATTGGGAAAGCACCCTACCAGGGTGCATATAGAACTCGAAGCGGGGACAAAACCTATTTCGGCAGCGCTGTACATTGCCTCACCCACCAAACGTGAACTTATCGACAAACAGCTCGACCTATGGTTGAAACAGGGTGTAATCGAACCATCCAACAGCCCTTGGGGAGCTCCCGTACTTATCGTACACAAGGATGGCAAGGATCGACTCTGCGTAGACTGGAGGAAATTAAACACGGCCACCATAGCGGACCAGTTCCCCATTCCCCGGCAGACGGACATCCTTCAGGCTCTTTCAGGGGCTCAGTACTTGTCCTCCTTTGACGCACTAGCAGGTTTCACCCAGCTAGAATTTGACAAAGTCTCCCAGCCCTATACGGCTATGAGAACTCACCGGGGCCTTCATCAGTTCACTAGAATGCCCTTTAGCTGGCAAAATGGCCCGCCCATCTTCCAATGAGTTATGCAAGAAATTTTATCCCCCTACTTATGGGTGTTCACTCTAGTCTACATAGACGACATCGTGGTGTATTCCCACTCACTTGAGGAACACCTTAAACACATCGACACTGTGCTGGATGCCATCAAAAGATCAGGAATTACCCTGGCACCTCATAAATGCCATGTAGGATATTGTAGCATACAGCTGTTAGGACAAAAGGTATCTCGACTAGGTCTATCCACAGATGCTGAAAAGGTACGAGCCATGGCCGCACTAGCCCCTCCCCGGCACCGAAAGGACCTGGAGACCTTTCTAGGAATGACAGTGTATTTTGCTGCCTATATTCCTCGCTTCTCAGAATCTGCGGCACCTCTATTCGCACTACTCAGGAAAGGAGCGCCCTGGTACTGGGGGGCCAAACACGAAGAGGCCTACAGGGTGTTGAAACTAGCCCTCACATCCGCACCAGTACGGGGTCACCCGGTCAAAGGACGGGGATACCGTCTGTACACAGATGCTTCTGACATTGCCCTTGCAGGGGCACTACAGCAAATCCAGCCTATAACCATACGAGACCTACAGGGTACTAAGACTTACGACCAACTACAGAAGGCCTACAATGACAAGAGTCCTATTCCCGAACTCACAATTAAACTATCGGACACACACGATGACCGATCCCCAATGAACGACTGGGCCCAGAACTTCAAAGATACCATTGTATTTGTGGAACAGGTTATTGCATATTGGAGTTGCATGTGCAAAGCCGCCGAGATGTGTTACTCCACCACCGAATGGGAAGCCCTAGCTGCCAAAGACAGCCTGATCCAGTTCCTACCCTTCATCGAAGGAGAACATATATTACTAGTAACCGATCACGCAGCACTACAATGGGCAAAAACTTACAAGAACACTAATCGACGCCTTAGCGCATGGGGGGCAGTATTTGCGGCCTTTCCAGGTATGGCGATTGTACACTGTTGTTAAGGGTTGTACTCGAGGCGAAAGATACGATGATGTAATCGAGACGAATACAAGGAAATGCCCTTAAGGCGATTGATGAGGGAGTCACGAAGTGGGGATTACGTAAGTCACGAAAGACGAGTACATACGAGGAAGACCGGCTTCTTGAGACTTAATAGGCGAAGGTTTTAAGATGAGAGTCACGAGCGATAACTGAGATCGCGAGAGTGGAATTCAATCGGTTGACAATATATTCTCGATCTTCTAAAGAGCAAGTGTACATCAAGTAACTACTTATACTATTAGAGATCAAAAGGGTTTTATGGATAAAGGGGTGTTGAATAAAGGAAGGATGTATATAATAGGAATTGCTGAAAGAGGAAGGCACAATGGCGGCAAGGGTGAAGGTCACATGATGGCGCGATTGGCTTGGTTATTCATACGTAAGCGAGGTTACGAGTATGACTCGTAACAGTACCCCCCCTTTGAGCGCGAAGCCCTCGAAGCGCGTAACTCGAGTTTTACGAGGTGGGTGTTTTTTGGTGGTTTTGGCAGTTGCCGCGGTAGTTACTATAAAGGGCGGGTTTGTCGTGTTCGTTTCTGATTCTGTACCATCATCATCGATATGGCCGATGAAGCTATTCTCTCTTTGATTAAGACGAAGGCGGCAATGGAAATCCTCCAGACCGAGGAGGCGGTTGTGGCCGCGAAGGTCGAGTTGGTGAAGTGGGAGGTAAGTGATGAAACTTTTTCTGTTTTCTGTGAGTTGCATTGATTTTTTGTAAAGCGGCAGGTGCATCTGCAAGGTCAGATGCCCGAGGTGTCACTTTCTCATGCCGGAGATGGGTTTGGCCCTTGTGGCTTGGCGTCTGCGTGTCGAGCGGATCGAGAACGACGTGGGCGTTCGTCGTGCCCAGGAAGAGGCGGCGGTGGCGCGCTTTAGAGGAGGTGCATCGTCTCGACGCTGAGGCGCGGCGCGAGGCTGAGGATGCTGCTCGGTGCACAGCCATGGTGGAGGTGCCGAGGGGTGTGTCGAAGGATGCGCCTATCATGTTGGGCAAGGATGAGGGATCATCGATGGTGAGTGCGATTTTTGGAGTCGCGATGTCGCTGACTTGGTGTTTTTTAGTGCGATTGGTGCTCCTCTGTGCACACTCGATGGGTGGCCGGTGGTAAGAAGGGGGAGGAACCTTTGTGCGTGTCCGGTCCTTGTTTTCGTTGCCAGGCATGCGCAAAGCGGAACAAGAAGTGTTCCCTGGTGCCGGTGGGGTCATCAGCACCTGAAGCGGGTTGCTGAGGGCGGCAAGGAGCCTTCGCGGTTTCCAGGCGACGATGTGTTGCGTCGCCTGATTGAAGGTTCTCCTTCTCCTGCAGGGGTGAGGAGGAAGTGCCTGGGGGCGCCTGGGGCTGCGCCTGAGCTCTCCGCAGGCGACTTGCTTCTGCAGGTCGAGAGTCTCTTGAAGCGCACTGAGGAGATGTGGCCGATGACCCGACGCCCGATGTTGGCGCAATGCGCGGTGCTCACGCGATGGCCCGGCTGCGGAGGCATTCCGCGAGCTGTGGAGCTGGGGAGGTGAGGGTGTGGGAGTTGGAGTGGGGTTGGCCTGTTCGCGAAGTCGCAGGCAAGTGTCGCGCGCGGTGTGCGACCAGCGATTGGGGGATGTCACGGCTATATTGCCGAGGTGGGCGGGAGAATCATGAGGAGCAGCGTGAGTTGGATGACGAGGTAAAAATTAAAAATTTTCATTTGTTTTCGACCGTCTGAGGGGAAGTAAACTGGAGTTTTAACAGGTAAGAAAAAAAGAAAAGGAAAAGGAAAAGCGCAGAAGGACGAGAGTAAGAATTAAGAGCGAAGGAGTCAAGAATTTCAGGGCGATCGAGACGTGTGGGAGAGATATGGTGGAGAGGAAGATGATTTGATAGTATGTAGTATGTGGTCCCACGGCAAAAAGTGCATTTTTGCGAGTTTATCGGCAATTTATACTGACAGGTGAGTACTTCTCGTCCTTGGTTTTCGGGTGATGTGCGAGATGGAAAGTCCATTACTGCTTCGTGAGCATCTGGTGAGTTTCTCGGCTGGGAGCCAGCTGAACTCGTCATTGGTAGTGCTCGTAGCTGGACCTATCGTACGCGATAGTATTAAGCCGTTTACCATGATGGCAGCGATCGTCTTGCTGTCCCGACGATTTCTGTGTTTCGTATTCAAGTCTCGCCATCAATTTCAACAGGTGGGGAGGTGGTTGGGTGCAATTGGGAAAGGGAATTGGGGTGAGCGGGCTCAAGTAGTCCGCAAAATGGAAGACGTTGTGGATTTTGATTCACTGGTGCGAGGAGGCCCAAGGCGATATGCCGTTGTGTTGACACTTCTTGTGACTGGGCGAAGGGACCGAGTTTTCTTGTGGGTCCAGTTTTCTTCCGATGGTCGCTTTGTTTTGTGTTTGCGCGTGTCGACCTACTTGATCGCCGATGTGAGGGTGGGGAAAGGAGGTTGTATCCAGCTACTTGCTGTTCGTTTTGTTTGTTGTGTGATCGCGAGTTGGGTCGCGAACGATACTTGTGTATGTCGAAGGTTGAGCGCGCTTGGTTTGGCCTCAGTCGAGGCACTTGCTTTGATATTGATCCGAGGTTTGGGGTGAAAGCCTTTGTTCACGAATGAAGGGTGTTACGTTCGTCGCCAGAGTGCTCTGCATTGTTGTATCCAAACTCTGTGAGGGGGAAGAAAGCAGCCAGTTGTCTTGCAGGTAGTCGACGTAAATTGTAAGTACTGCTCGAGGATTATTGGTTCAGGCACTTGTTTTGGCCATCGGTCCTTGGGGTGATACGCGGTGAGAGGTTGAGTTTGTA
>MU128983.1:98586-108742 GCA_014904985.1 Hydnum rufescens UP504 | reverse complement strand
AAAAAAAGAGAGAGATCGCAGGATTTGGACTTTTGGACCCAGAGTAGACCGATAATATTTTATCAGAGTCAACTCTCACTCGCTCATTTGTTAGTAGTATGTTTGCTGAGCATCTCAGAAAATTATATAAAACCCATCCGAAAGAATATATATGATCAAAATAGTGAACAGAGTACATGGCTACCACGAATCCTCACAGCTACCTGCGACAAGATCCATGAGATTCGCGGTAGTCTCCCATCAACATGGCTGTGAGGTACGTATTAGAACCTATGGCGGCACTGCCCAAAGAACACTGACATGCTGGTTTACACATCGCAGAGATCTCTCAGGGACGGTTGGTGCGGCATGCTGCCTTCCATGTGATGGGTGCTTTCAGAGTCCTACTGGCCGTACTGTTCTAGTTTCTCCCACTTTTCGCGCCAATACATTGAATATTGTTGTATTAGCGCCCATCACATGCATTACAGGGTGAGAAAGGAAAGACAAGAACAAGAACAAAAAATAAAATAAAACCCAATTAATCCATGCCGGCCCTAAACATATTGTCGACGAAACACTAGACACACACACAACTCTAATCTAAGCCGGCCCTAAACACCAAAGAAACCAAAGAGGAGTCCAACCAATTGTTGAACAAATCTTTAGAACAAGGGCTTAACCTCAGCAGATCGTAGCAACAAGGCTACTCTACCGCTACGTCGATTAACAGTACCTTGGTGAAGACCCTGTGTCCCGCAATAGTGATCAACTTGGTTCTCTAGACAGAGAGTTTATCGTCTCCTCACCCAGGGGAGAGGATAAGCATTTTTGCACCGTAGCAGTGGTCTGAGCCAGCTTATTCTTCCCGATTATAATCATCTGCATGTACCTAACCCAGCGTAAGGTGCCATCTCCATTCTCTATACCAACTGGTGCTCTGACAAATCGCAAGTACACGCTGGAGCTATTGGTGCAGCGTAAGCCTAGCTGACTATTGGGCTCGGGACTTCTCGTTAACATCCAGTCTCTAGGTGCTGTGCCCGGTGATCAGAATGCATCCATAACATCTCCATCGAGTCTGCTCATTCTAGCTGGGGGTATATGGGTTACTTGGCTTAGAGGCGTTCTACACGCCAGTATGCGCCAAATATGTCCAGCTCGCTTATTATGCGTTCTCGCAGCTTATGCAGCCCCTATCGGACAGGGCCGCACAGGATAGACGCCAAGAAGGGGAATGGGCGTAGACAAAGGATTACTCGGGTATATAGCGCAATCGTAGCTAATACAGTTCAATTACTATGGTACGAGTGACACTTCGCTCCAGTCTCAATAGAGTTTAGTGCACCATATAATACTCTATATACATAGTGTTGGAGACATATGCACTGGAGTCTCTCTTATATGCTGGCTCAAAAACCTGGCGAAGGGCCGCACGGGTGTAAATTATGAGTGGCGGGTGACATCAACGCTTACCGAATTCTGCTTCGGTATGTTGCTGAGATAGGATCATGCTTCAGGCGTGCATCGAAAGAGTAATCAAAAAGCTCACACGTTCCGCGCATTTTGTTCCCCTATAGGTCTTGCCGACCAATCTTCCCGACGTCAGTTATTACCAGCGCTGTGCTGTTCAACTTTTCTGCGGTCATCTCTCTTTTGATAGATCACTACGCGCCTCAAATTCCGAGGGACTAAAGGATCGATAGGCCACACTTTCATGGTTTGTATTCACACTGAAAATCAAATCAAGGGGACTTTTACCCTTTTGTTCTACTCGAGATTTCTGTTCTCGATGAGTCCCCCTTAGGACACCTGCGTTATCATTTAACAGATGTGCCGCCCCAGCCAAACTCCCCACCTGACAATGTCTTCAACCCGGATCAGCCATAAAGGACCTTAAAGCCAAAAGGTGGATTGTAGTCCCAGCTCCGCCTCATTGAATAAGTAAAAAACAATAAAGGTACGTGGAGATACTCTCGGCAGGCTGGGCTTGTATCTGACATCTCACACGTGTGAGGATGAAGGAGCACGTTCTGTGGTCTACAGCTAAGACTAATCCTCAGAGGTGATCAGACTGATAGTGGAGTGTCAGGAGGACTCATACCGGGTTTCTTATCATCCTCTTTTCCCGCCGTAGATTCTGTCCATCAGGCGCTCCAGCGTTTGGTCGCTATGCTCCGGTGGATGAGAGATGTCGCTCTCACGTATATTGCCCAGAGGGAGATACTGGGCAATAAGATAGGGACAGTGGTCTTCTTGTTGTAATGAGACTGTGCACATATCAGTGTAAGAGGACCAGGTGGTAGGCTACGAGTCTCGTCAATGTAGGGAGTTTGACAGGCTGGCGTCCAGCAATGTTTGGCTATCCTTGCTAAACGAGACAGTGGAGTTGCGTCTCGCGACACGTTTACACCTCCACTCCAGGTGTACGACTTTGTTCAAATATTGTCTCTCACTTGATTACCTCAGCGTCGACCAGGTTGATCTCCGCACGATGGGTCAGAATACATTGACGTGAATCGCCAGCGCTACCTGCCTACAATCGTTCGCCATCGGGGCAATGCTCGTCCACATAGGGTTAGTCTAATTAGCAAATGGTATCCGTTTTCTTCTCTTGTGGTGTCTGCACAGATTCTAGCGCGATCATGGAGATCTAATCTGTTCTCTCGTATGAGCGTCGAGGCTAGCACGCCAATATATGAGAGGCAGCCGAGAATGACCATACTGACCAGCCAGACCAGTCCGCAAGTTGCCCTAGGTAGCAGTATCTAGTCCAAGTCCAGCAGCTTGTGCCATCGATGTTGTAAAGCAGAATCGGCCGCGGGAGTTGCTGAGTAGTAACGAATTTTGGGCCTTGACAAACTCCTGATCGGATGAACTCCCTGTCTCCAGAATCAGCAGGGCATCAACTGCCATAGGCTGGCAACTGTCTAGGTCTGTAGATTGACCTTCAACTCAGTAGCTCGGCGAAGGTGTGTTGGAAATAGATTATATGAGTGGTGGGTTGTGATAATGACACATCATTCTCTTTCATGTAGGCCAGCCAATGTCAACGTGATCAAACATTCCATTGTGGTCCTACTTGTACAAGTCGAAGAAGAGGAGAATCGGTTTGTCGAACAGGGCATTCCTTCTCCTGTTGAATCTTTAAAATCTTTGCCACACCCTCATTTCCATCCCTCAGCAGATTTGGGTGCCAGAGTAGCATGAACTTTCTCTACCACTTCCTCCATCTGCTCAGATGACAGAGCACCTCATACTGAACGAGAGCGTGGGGGCTCAGGGCAGTCTCTGGCAATGTGCCCGGGTTTGTTACAATTCCAGCACAGACCAGCAACTCTGCGAGGATTATTCTGACTGACGATTGGAGTCTACGTCCATAGGTTCATAGGTGGAGGAGGAGGGCGCAGCAGCAGCAGCAGGACGGAAAGAGGTTGGAAGAGTTTGAGGAGTAGTAGTGGGAGGGCGGAAAGGTCTAATTGTTCCTGGACGATTGTCCTGGCGAGGGTTGGTGGGAGAGAAGGAGTGCTGTTCATTAAAGCGACGCCACAACTTATCAATGCAAGTGGCTTTGTCCTTCCATTCTTGAAGGGACATAGGGAGGGTGTTGAGGTGTATCTTCTCGACCAAGCTACGGAGCAGTCCATGCTCATAAGCATCCATCAAGGCTCCATCATTAAAGCCTGTCTTCCCAGATATGGCCTCAAAGGCCGTCATATACTCCTCAGCTGTCATCCCTTGAGTCATCTTCAAGGTACGAAGTCGCTGACGGGCATGAGCCTCTCGGTCTGCATCACCAAAGGCTGCCTCAAAGCGGGTGCAAAAGGTTTCCCAATCAGGGAAGGGAGAATCGCCATCAAGGATAGCGCGTGTGTAGTTGGAAGCCCAATCACCAGCACTGCCTCCTTGCATGTAGGAGAGGGCATAGAGGATCTTTGTCTGATCACTGGGAAAGGAGTTGGGTCGAATAGCAATGTTAAGTTTGAGAGCACGGAGGAAGGGATCAGCCTTCTTGCGATCACCACCAAAGACCTCTGGATCAGCTGCCTTTGGGGGACATGCAGAGATAGAAGGAGTAGTGGCAGGAGCAGGAGGAATTCCAACAACAGGAGCAGGGAGGTTCTCGACAACAGTCTTGGTGATTGCCTCGACTTCAGCCATCAGAGTTTCATGAGAAGAGGCATCAGTCTGAAGGCGAGTCACTAGGTTCTGGAGTACAAGGTTCTGTTGCTCCAACTGCTCGTACCGTCATTGTTGTGCCTCCATCATTTGACGAAGGCCTTCTCCAGCAGCGCCAAAGACAGAGAAGGCATCAGCAGGGATTTCGTCCATGAGGAGAGGAGGTAGAAGGGATAAGGAAGATGTTTGTGGGGTCGAAGAGATGAGTTTCGATCTTCTGTCAGGGCGACACTGCCGATCGAAGCCACAAACAGAAAGAGGAAAGAGATTAATTAACCACACACTATCGCAGTGGGAATCCTGAGTATACACCACACAACAAGGGACACACAAGTCTCGCACCTATCGCAGTGGGAATCCTGAGAGATCGAAACTGGTGATCCCCCAACTGCGAAGGGCTATAAATACTATTTCCTGCACACAGCCTCCAGCCTTCCAGAACCTTCTGCCGTCTTCCATAACCTTCCGGATCTTCCTAGAATGCCGGCTCCACAGCCCATCAGTCAGCCTCCACAGCCACCATCACTCCACATGGCTATGCCCCAACTTCCATATGTATCCTCCTTAGCGTATGTACTTCCAAGGCAGTGTACGCCTGGGTACTCCAAAGGTGTCCAAAGTGTCAAAGGACCGTAATGATGTGGATGGAGTATGGATTGGGACAGGTGATGTGGATTCAGGGACTGGGGGTAGAGGAGGAGGGGGGGGAGTCTGGATTGGCAACTCCATGGACTCACGTGGGGAACGAGGGAACGACAGGTGCTGACAAGGGCGCCAATGCTGCCACTGGTTGACTACCCAGCCCATAGCCCGCTGGCTGAGGCCTGATAGAACAAGGGCAATAATAATAAGAGAAATGCCAATAATGGCAAGGATGACAATAACCCCCGTAGTGAATGGAGGGAGAGAGGAGACAAGAGCATTTGAGGAAGTAGGTGCCATATGATAGAGTCGATGAAGAATGATGCTCTGACGGGTAAGTCCTTAGGCGGAAGCAAATGTCAATTTGATCCTGACAGTGATAGACCTCCGATCGAATTGGTTCTAATGCACGCCAAACAGTTTGAGGTGACGCTAGTGACACAGTGGAGGTCAACACAACACTATAGACATCGCCAAGATGCTAGGACCCCAAGGAGAGCAAACTTTGTCATGCAGGAGGACATGGCGGAAAGAGCTGAAAGAGAGTCACTGCACTCCCAGTACAGTGATGACCCAGAGGCAGCCTTCTTCTACTCTAGCGAGGAAGCAGAAGAAGGGAAGGCTCTCTCGACAGCGTTCAGTGTAGGAAAACACCCGGGTGGTAAATCCTATCGACCGCCCCATTGCTCCTACCCACAGGGAAAAAGAGCAGACAACGTCGAAAAGACGTACCCTTACCCACGGGACGACATGGTGGTCAGCCATCACAAACCTGGCCAGAAGTGTTTCACTTGTGGCAGTGAGAAACACTGGGTTAGGGACTGTAAGCACTTCGGGGCATATTCCAACCGTCTGGAAAGGAAGATGCTTAAGAAAGAGCATAGGCGATACAAGACACCTGACTACAAAGTGGCCTACTCAGTAATGGTCGATGCTACACCAAATTTTTAGACACAGGACTAGCTAAATTAGCTTCATTGCCTAGTCCCCTTGTATCACAGTGGAAGCCCTCGTACATAGAGGCACATAATGAATTGCTACATAATGTAAACGTAGTGACAAATAACATGCAGCCCCCTCCTCCCATCAAAACTTCTGATGAGCGACCCGGGAAGCTGCCTGATGAGTTGAGAAAGGAAGAGCAAGGAGAAAAGGTGCAGAAACTCGTGGCTGTGGCCATGAAGCCGTCATCTGCAACAGAGGCCCTGCCCCGTCCTGAAAGAACACTGGACACCCCTCCAGTGAGGGTTATCCGTTGTCGGAAAGCCAGGACCACACCTCCTGGTAAATCAGCTCTCGGGATTACCGCGCTGAGCATGCACAATGGCCATCTGGGAACACCTTTGAGTTCCCCCATGCAGCTACAACTGGACTCGGGGGCCGATATCACTCTAATATCAGAAGAGTGTTACAATGCTCTAGAGCCCCGCCCGAAACTGCAAAAAGGCATGAAGCTCAGCCTTTTTGAACTCACTAATCAGGCGAAGATTCTAGGGTTCATCAACCTACGAATTTTCATGCCCACAGCAGATAACCGAACGCTGGAATTCGTGGAGGAGGCCTACATAATTCTGGGCATGAATGTTCCCATACTACTGGGGGAGGATTTCCAAGTCAACTATGAGATCTCGGTATTAAGAACAGCACAAGAGACATGCTTGTCGATCAACCAGCCCGGAGAACAATTTGACGTCTCGGCCCACTCGACTCCCCCTTGGGCGCAGGAGTTCCAAGTCCGCCCTCCACTACCCTCCAGGGATTAGGAACCGCACTGCATACCTGGCCGCCTCTAGGAACCCCGGCGGCATCCAGGAACATATCAGCCCCACGCTGTGCCTGTTGCGAGCAGCTACAGATGTGAGGATCCGCCCTGGATGGGTCACCAGGGTTCCCGTGAAGGGCCCAGTATCGGGTCGCAGTGAGTGGTTCATGGAGAGAGTGATCCTCCCCACTAGCAATGGATGCTTCCTAGCAGCCCCCTCAGCACTGATCAAAGTGGAAGGGCTGGTAGTGGCAGTGGCCAACACGTCCCCTTCAGCAGAATGGATTCGGAAGGGCGATATGCTGGGTGTCCTACACGACCCAGAGCAATACTTCGACAGAGCCACAGATGAGGAGCAAACTTTGCGCTTACAAGCCTACGTGCAGGTAGTACAAAAGATCGCCCGAGGATCGTTGGGAGACAAGGACTTAGTGGATCAGGCGTTAACGAAGTCACACGCATCAGAGATTCCCCCTGAGCCAGACAGTCCAGACGAGCTTTGGGGCCCCAAGACATCTGAGCCCGCAGATCCCGCGATATACGATTCGAAAAAGCTAGAGGAGCTTATTGATATAGCTCCAGACGCTCCCCCAGAAATCAAAACGAAGACCCTAGCTCTCATACGTAAGCATCTCCAGGCCTTTGGATTCGACAACCACCTGGGAACCCTACAGATGATCGCCAAAATCCGCATGAAGGAAGAGGCTCACCCAGTTTCCATGCCTATGTACAGAGCCTCGCCGGCAAAATGGCAGGTAATCAATGAGCAAATGGACAAGTGGATCCGCCAAGAAGTTGTGGAACCCTCAAAGAGCCCCTGGGCCATGCCAGTAGTGATAGCGTACTGCAATGGGAAGCCTAGATTCTGCGTGGACTACAGGAAGCTCAATGCTATGACTATACCAGACGAATTCCCTATCCCACAGCAAACAGAAATCCTACAAGCCCTATCCGGATCACAAGTCCTATCTGCTCTTGATGCCCTTGCTGGATTCCACCAGATGAAGATGCATGATGAGGATAAAGAAAAGATGGCCTTCCACTCTCATAGAGGACTCTGGCAGTTCAAACGGATGCCCTTCGGTCTGAGGAATGGCCCCTCAACCTTCCAGAGGATGATGCAATCCATCCTTGCCCCCTTCCTGTGGATATTCTCACTGGTGTACATAGATGATATAGTAGTATATTCGAAATCATACGAGGAGCATCTGGACCATCTCGATCAGGTCCTGCAAGCTTGCATGGAAGCCAGATTAACCCTAGCGCTGAAGAAGTGTCACTTTATGTACACCTCCATCCTCCTACTGGGACAGAAGGTCTCCTGTCTGGGATTGTCGACCCATAAGGAGAAAATCAAGGCAGTCACGAGCTTGGCCCATCCCCATAATAGAACAACGCTCCAAACATTTCTGGGAATGCCGGTTTACTTCTCGCATTTCATACCCCATTACTCAGAGCGGGCCGCGCCGTTATTCGAGCTGCTACGAAAAAGCACAAGCTGGACGTGGGGGGCTGAACAAGAATGAGCCTTCGAAGATGTTAAGGAAGGACTCATTTCAGCCCCTGTACTTGGGCACTCCATGCCTGGAAAGCCATATTGTATATATTCAGACGCCTCTGACGTAGCAATAGGGGCTAGCTTGCAACAAGTACAGCCGATAGCCATACGAGACTTAAAAGGCACAAAAGTATACGACCGGGTCATTGATGCTCATGCTAAAGGCGAACCAGTCCCAAAGCTAGCCCATCAAGTCTTGAAGAACACTAACGACGTTCCTGACCCCAACTCTTGGGCTGAGAATGTGGAAGACACGGTAGTCCATGTTGAGCGGGTGATCGCCTACTGGAGCAGATCCCTAAAGTCAGCGGAAAGGAACTACTCAGCAACCGAGAGGGAGGCTCTCGGGGTTAAGGAAGTGCTAGTGCGATTCCAGCCCTTTATCAAAGGAGAGAGGAATATCATGATCACGGATCATGCAGCCCTGCAGTGGGCCCGAACGAATGAAAATACCAACAGATGTCTAGCAGCGTGGGGGGCAGTATTTGCAGCGTATCCAGGCCTGGATATAGTTCATTGAGCAGGGATAGTACACTCAAATGGTGGATCCCCTTTCCAGGTTACAACAAATTCCGCTGCATCAGTCGCCCATTGAAGATATGTCCCCACTCTCCCAAGCCAACTCCCCACACAACCTCTATTCGCATGGGAAGAAGCAGTAGAGAGGAAACCGGCAGAACGGGTAGCATTCCTAGCGACATGAGCCCAGGCCAAGGAGAAGAGGAACGTAGTTCCCCTAGTAACAACAGATGAGATGGAGGAAGCAGCAAGAAGGAGGGGGCAAGTCATTCAACCCACCTGACTGGGAATGGATGCCTAGGATGTTAGACATCTCCATCAGCTTGGCAAGAACAGAGGCCTTCGTCAAGGGATATAAGGAAGACCCCAGCTTCAAGCAGCAATGGGAGGAAGCCGTCAGCGATGAATCAGACCTCTCAGCCGCGCGACGCTTCTACAGGTCGGAGGAGGGCCTCCTCCTATTCCGCGATGCCAATTGGGTTTCTCGTTTATGCATGCCCAGGTCGGAAGTCAGAAGGGTGATCCAGGAATCCCACAAGTCACCATGGGAAGCTGCCCACACAGGATCCTCCAGGTTATTCCATAAGCTAGCCATGAGATTCTACTGGCCAAGAATGTGGGTGGATGTAGTAGAATTTATGAGGACGTGCGATGTCTGCCAGAAAACCAAGCCAGACAAACGCGGACCCACGGGGAAACTACACCCGCATGTGATCCCTCTACTCCCATTCGAAGTAGTGACCCTGGATCTGATCACAGGCCTCCCAACGTTGTGAGGGCACAATGCAGTGCTGGTAATTGTGGATAAGCTCACCAAATTTGTCCAATACATCCCCACCGCCTCGAATTTGAAGCAAGAGGGGTTCACGAAGCTGTTTGTCCAGCATGTGGCCCTGAAGTATGGCATCCCCCACCAGATGATCACTGATTGGGATGCCAGGTGGGCCAAGTCCTTCTGGGCTTCAGTAGCCAAGCATCTGATTGACCTGCTCCTCCTCGACCTCGCACACACCCCCAAACCGATGGGCCAGACTGAGAAAGCCAATGACACATTGGAGTGCCCTACGAGCGTACACCGCTGGGAATCGTGGCTCCTGGGCCCAGTGGCTAGGGATCTGGCGATGGCTCATAATGCGACACCGCATTCTTCCATGGGCTACTCGCCCTTCTTCCTGCTGCACGGGTATTTCCCACAGATGCAAGCAGTAGCAATAGACCAGTAAGGAGAGGCATCGAGCGATTCGAACTCAACAATGTAGCAGCTGCAGCTTTCATCAACGAGCTCGAAGTACATCGATCCCGCGCGAGAGATGCCCTAGTACGAGCTCAAGCCAGACAGGCCCAGGGCCTACGATCTCAAAAGACGGCGATGAGGAATTCGAAGAAGGGGTATGAGGTTCTAGTGAATCCTCACTCCTTGGAGCTAGTAGACATACAAGGGATGGGGAGAAAGCTAGTACAACGGCGTATAGGCCCGTTCTTAATTACAGAAAGATCAACCGGTGGTTTATCGCCGC
>MU128983.1:0-89761 GCA_014904985.1 Hydnum rufescens UP504 | reverse complement strand
CCCCAAATTTGGGTATTTTAGGCCTCTGGGGCCCAATATTCTTAGGCCTATTGGGCCCATTGGGGCCCATCAAAGTTAGGTGCCCTTTGGCCTCTGGGCCCCACCTTAGTGAGGAACTTGGTCAAATTTTTCACTAGCCAACTTCAATCCGAAGTAAAGACCTCTTTATATCTACCCAAAGTACGGAATGTAGAACCACAAAATTATGCAGCATGAAACCAGGAGTCCACATGATCAAGGGCATTCAGAACCACAGCATCAACCTCTGACAGTGCCTCCTCCAGTTCCCTCCCATCATCATCATCAGAATTGCATTATCTGACATAGAATCTATTATCACCGACTCCACAAGGTCTTCAGTCTTGGTGCGAGATCTACCTTTTGTAACAATGCAGCTGTGGCATCACATCCCATTCTGGGTCACCGTCAGCTCCTGGCAATGCAACAGTATCAGGCCTTCCACTGCAAACCTATATACATCGAGGTAGTGGAGTTTGATCAATTAAGAAGTACTTGGACGTCTAGGTCTGAATCAATTTTCAGTACATCGCCTAAACAAAGACCGAAACACACCGGCTGAGACATCAAAGGCCTTTTTGTGGCCTTAAATTCAGCATTGAACCAAGCGCGCAAATTTGAAATATTCTGGCCCGACATCGGAGCAGGTCTTGCTTGCAGTTGATTATTTCTTGTGCCACGCGGATATTAGTGCGCACCAACTTCATCTGCCAGCCAATCAGGAACATTCCCATTGGGGAAATCAGCATATTTGGCATCCGTGGCCAGACTGGCTGTGATCGACATCCATCTTCAGGAGACCATCAGGCTCGATCTCCGGGGGGACGTAAGCGTCGTTTGGAATGCCCATTCTTCCTCTCATGGAAAGAAGTTGCCGAATCTTCTCATTATAGCGTTTCAGATTTGACTGGATCGCAGGTGTACGACTTTGACCGCTGCATCGACGTGAGCACGGGTTGTGGATCTTAAGTATATGTGGCGGTCAGGAGAAGAAGGAACACATCATGAACAAAGAGTAAATACCTAATTTTCGATTTGCGTGGGCACGATCCAGAGAACTAAGTTCAAAACTTTCGTGCGCGAAGCTTCGCAACAAGTTGAGTAGGAGCACACGGAGTTTAGTTGCGCATTGAATCCAAGGGCTTCGTCTCATCTCCTCAAGTGATGTAAAGGATGTCGCATCCATGGCGCTAAGCGCAGCGCACCTTTGGCAACATTATTTGGTGCCTTGTGCAAACTTCTTTATCTCATCAATATTTGTCTTCAGCTCTAAGATAACGTAACCTCTATATTGCCCAGAGCAAGGAGTTCGACCTGAGGTCGTCTAATCTGGCAGCCAACAGGTAGGCAGTTTCTGATAAAATAGATCTGCTCGACAGCACGGGCTCCCAATCAGGCTTCGATTGACCTAATCAATAAGTGATGAAGCCTGTCGAGTTCCCCTTGAGCAATGATGAATATTTACGAAGTCATAGGTTTGCGTCTGATAATCACGTTGTTCCTTGAACTGGGCAAGGAAATACTGGATCGAACGTTCAACCCAGTATTTGCTCTGCCTCGAACAGACGCTCGTTTGCCCTCGCAACTCGTTCTTGAATCCATTTTGCTGCGCCTCGTTGTTTCATTTCATCGAGGTATTCGACTTGGAGGTCTATCATGAACAACCTACGATGATGACTACAAGCCAGCTATTACAGGATCCTCCAGGTTATTCCATAAGCTAGCCATGAGATTCTACTGGCCAAGAATGTGGGTGGATGTAGTAGAATTTATGAGGACGTGCGATGTCTGCCAGAAAACCAAGCCAGACAAACGCGGACCCACGGGGAAACTACGCCCGCATGTGATCCCTCTACTCCCATTCGAAGTAGTGACCCTGGATCTGATCACAGGCCTCCCGATGTCAGGAGGGCACAATGCAGTGCTGGTAATTGTGGATAAGCTCACCAAATTTGTCCAATACATCCCCACCGCCTCGAATTTGAAGCAAGAGGGGTTCACGAAGCTGTTTGTCCAGCATGTGGCCCTGAAGTATGGCATCCCCCACCAGATGATCACTGATTGGGATGCCAGGTGGGCCAAGTCCTTCTGGGCTTCAGTAGCCAAGCATCTAGACTTGAACCTGCTCCTCTCGACCTCGCACCACCCCCAAACCGATGGGCAGACTGAGAAAGCCAATGACACATTGGAAGTGGCCCTACAAGTGTACACCGCTGGGAATCGTGGCTCCTGGGCCCAGTGGCTAGGGATGCTGGCGATGGCTCATAATGCGACACTGCATTCTTCCATGGGCTACTCGCCCTTCTTCCTGCTGCACGGGTATTCTCCACAGATGCAAGCAGTAGCAATAGACCCAGTAAGGAGAGGCATCGAGCGATTCGAACTCAACAATGTAGCAGCTGCAGCTTTCATCAACGAGCTCGAAGTACATCGATCCCGCGCGAGAGATGCCCTAGTACGAGCTCAAGCCAGACAGGCCAGGGCCTATGATCTCAAAAGACGCGATGAGGAATTCGAAGAAAGGGGATGAGGTTCTAGTGAATCCTCACTCCTTGGAGCTAGTAGACATACAAGGGATGGGGAGAAAGCTAGTACAACGGCGTATAGGCCCATTCTTAATTACAGAAAAGATCAACCCGGTGGTTTATCGCCTTCAGCTGCCGCCTGAGTATAAGATGCACCCAGTAATAAACATCCAGCATTTAACGAAGTACTACCGGGACAAGCAGAGCGGGGGGCGAGCAAGGCTCCCGGAACTAAGGGAACTATCCACAGAGGATGAATACGAAGTGGAGAAAATAGTTGGGCATAGGTATAACCCACAGAAGCGATGAAGAGAGTATCTCGTGAGATGGAAAGGATATGGACCCAAACACGATATGTTTGAGCCTGAAGGGGGACTACGAAACGCATTCTCCAGGCTCAGGGAGTACCGGGGGTCCCTGAAGGAATGTGCTTGATGTACTCGCAGACCCCACGAGGCAACTGTGGAGCCCCTCCTTCCCACTCTTCTCCCTCTCTCTTTTCTCTCTCTCTCTCGCCCTTTCCTCCCTTCTATCTTGTAAGAGCATGCCCCTCAGCCTCATCATCTCCGCAGTCCAATCCCGCCTCACTGTGAATAAGCCCGATGGAGCAACCAGGAACCCATAAGCACAGAGGCATCAGATGTGGACACCACTACATAATGCCTGGGGACAACACAGACCCTATGGATCTCCACTACGCACAATACAGGGATGAGGAAGATAACCCAGAACGATGCCCACTGAGTATCTCTCAACCCAACGCTGTGCCCACTTCTTCGTATACTGCCTCACCACGCTGAACCTAGTGGGACCGTACCCTCGAGTTCAAGGGCTGCCTCCCTTTGCCAGCAACCCCTACGGCTATCGATGGGAACATCTGGATGAATGGGGACACCTAGGGAAGTTTGAGTGGACGTACCGAACTCAACTGCTCCCTAAGAATTACCCCTTCCCTTGCACCGAGCGTTCATTCCTCTCAATGTCCCGCAATTCAACTTCGACCCCGCATCCACCTCCTACAGGCACGCAGCCCAAACCCGAACCTACATTCCCTCTCATTAAAGTTCCTCAGCGAAGTCTGAGCAGCTGGTGCCACCATGCTGCGCTGCATAAGCGCATAGACCAAGTGACAGCTCGTTTCCACCTTCTTCTCCATCCAGTTACAACCCAGACTGGCACTTTGGGCCGTCATGGCTGTACCTCCTCCAACAGGGAACGACTCCAGCCCCCACATGGAAAGCTGCTCACATTGCTCAAGAGCTGCAGAGGTGCGTACTCAATGCCACAGGCTTCATAACCTTGGCTTTCCGAGTCGTACTCTACCTGCTCTGCTTCAAGGAACGCCTCAGACCTCCTCGATTCAGGACTACGACATGTCTTACAGGCTTAATAGTCTCTAGCCACGACCGCCGTTCCATCCTTATTGGAAGGGGGCTCACTGAGCTGGGAGCTCCCGTATGGTTGATGGCCATCGAGAATGAAACCCCCAGCCTCGAACTCTACCACGCGGTACCACCCAGTATTCACCCCTCTGGACAGACGCTGAGAAGGAAATCAAGATGAGGCACCCCCACTGGGACTTGCATGACACATATGCACAAAAGCTGATCTGTGAATCATTCAAGAAGCAACTAGCAGAGCAGGGCGCCAGCAGCTTATGAACCCCCCAGAGGAGATCTGGGTAACGGAGAAAGGCCACCCGCGAGAAACTAAAATGACGGCCCCTACTATCATCACCACCCTCCTATTTCTGCTCCCTGCAAGGCCCTCCGAACGAAAACTATTTAGAAGGCCTCGTACACTGGCTATCACAAGCCCAGGAAAGTGGCTACTGGCCAATCCTACAGGAACTACAGGAATGTCTCGGCAAGGACACGTTGCCGCTGTCCAGGTGGGCCGATCACGAAGATGCTAGTCCTCCCTTATCGCTGTTGTCACAGAACTACCATTGTGTCAGGAGTGGTTAGAGCGTCGAGGATTCGACTGGCGACAGCCCGAGTCACTCCCCGAAATCCAGCTGCGCTACAAGCTCTCAGCGTGACTGGTTGATCTGTCTTTGTGCTCCCATGGCGCCCCTCCCTCCTTGCTCACCCATATGGAGGACTACGATCCTTATGTCGCTGCCACCTCAGGATCTATGAGATGTCCCTGCTCCAAATCGCCACAAGAACAGCATACCAGGCTGTGCACGGCTGCCCCCATGTATCCGGAGGAGGAACTCACTCCCTATGAAGACGATGATAACACTTTGCTGACCACCGACTTCACCCTGCCCGAAGACATCGGCCCCACAACTCGAGACCCCCAGGCCATAGAGGAAGCCCCAAGGAGTCAGATCCCAATGAGGTATGGGGTCCTACAGATGACTGGACGGATCAGTTCCCAGTGGAATTTTATCCGTTCGTGTACCTGAGACGCAAGGCACACTTGGAGGAGGAATTGCTGGAAAGATATGGCTCAGTGGTCAAACAATGGCTCTATGAAGAGCCCCATCTCACCCTCATCTTCACAGAAAGGGATCGGGCACGGTGGGCACTGGAAAGCCAAAGGCTGGCTGCGAAGTTCTATCCTTCCGAGCCTCAGCATACGCCCGATGGTACAAGGCCAGCCTTTACCGACCCTGGGGTCCTGAGGCTTCCGCACAGATAGTAGAGGTGCTGATCGAACGAAGCCATAGGAGGCTAAAGCTGTGTCCAATCCCTCCAGCTACCTTAATAAAAGGCAGCCTCACTCACCCCCCTGGCATGACCTTCAAGTCCATGGACCTGGTTAAACTCCTCCACCCGAACAGTCCTCCACAAGTTCAGGGACTCTCACAGAGCTTAATGTCCAGATATCTCCTCACTTCCCACGACCTCATCACTCTCCTAGAGAAACGGATCAAATACTTATGCCTACTCACGGCATTTGGCACCTGGGAACTACTTGAAGCTACACAGAAACTGGATTCTCTGATAAGAAGGCACTCATCATACCAAGAGCCTGTCAAATTCAACGTCCAGATACCCTTCACCGGTCCACACCGGACTATGCTGGAATGGCTGGCTCAATCCACCCCAAAGTCGATCCCACATCTCTCACGGCTCGTGGCACCTATGCGGGTGAGCAATTCTGTTGGAACGGGTGGTTTGAGCATTATGAAATCATGCTGGACGACCTCGACCTTGAGGACATGGGCATCCTGCCAAAAGAATCCTAACGCCATGCTGGGGGGCACTGTAATATTGCATTACTTTATCTACCATCCATACTCCATGTATATTACATAAGAGCGTGGCCACTGAGGATTCTAAGTCCCTGCGGCAGTGGAATCAAATTTACCTTTTTTCCCGGACCTCACAGCTCATGCTCGAACCGTGAAACTGACGCAGCCACGCCTCGACCCTGCGACCGAGTTGCATAACATCTATAATGCATCAAGACACGCGATCTGTCACCATAGAGCACGGGCAGAGACAGATAAGGAGAGTCGCATATGAGTGCGACTCTACTAGGTGAGTGCCACCTTTTAGGATCTAAACTAACCCACCACTTCTTCCCTAGATAGTAACTGAGCCCCTTGGCCAGTTACTACCACCTCCCATTCTCCAATCCCTCCTCTCCTCTCATTTCTCCCACGCCCAAAGCGAAGCCAGTGCCTAGCCTTGTTTGTGGTCCTCCCGTTCGAAGCCAGTGGTTAGAACAGTTGGAGTATCCTTCCTCTTCTATTCCCAGATACACCAAATCCGCCTTGTCTAACGACGACAAATACCGCGGTCCCTCAAAGTCGAGGACCACATTATTACAAAAATAATAAATAATACGTTAGTAAAAAAAAAAAACAAGGAAAGCCATGCAAAAGGAGCAGCCTATGCTGCTCCTCTTGCGCAGTTGTACTCACCTTAAAATTACCACACACCTGCCAAAGCAGGTGTGGGGTTCATCCGGGGCTTGTGTCATGGTTTTGGCTCATTGCTGTTTGCGGGATTCATTTGGTGGGTGGGTTGTTGTTCTCTTGTGTTCATTCGGCAGGGTCGTGGGTGTTGAGTCCAGATGACAAAATGAAATAATAAATAATGCGTTAGTAAAAAAAAAAAAAACAAGAGAAGCCACACAAAAGGAGCAGCATACGCTGCTCCTCTTGCGCGGTTGTACTCACCTTAAAATTACCACACACCTGCTTCAGCAGGTGTGTGGTACTCTCTTGGGTTTGGTCTGGCCAGTCGTCATTGGCATGTTTCGTTTGGCACATGTTGTTTTGGCGGGTTGCATCATCATTCCCAGGGGGGAGTTGGGTGGGTTCGTTCAGTGGGTTGTCATTTTGCTTGACCATCTAGAATAGTAAATGTTAGTAAAAGAAAAAAAAGAAGAGCCACGCAAAAGGAGCAGCGTACGCTGCTCCTTTTGCATGGTTGTATTTACCTTAGAATTATCACACACCTGCCAAAGCAGGTGTGGTTCGTCTGGGGTCCCTGTGGCCCTGCGTTGTGCATTCTCAGTCCCGGGTTTCGTCTGGGGGTGTTCCTTGGCGCGTTGCGTTGTCATTTCCTGGAGAGGGGGTTCGTTTGGCAGGTGGTTCAGGCAATAGCCTAGAATAATAGAGAATTTATTAGTTAAAAATTGAAACAAACACAAAAAGAGCAGCAAGGGCTGCTCTTTTTGCATTGGTGAGGGGGGGGGGTGCACTAATTACTTATCTTGTATAGAACCACACACCTGCAGTAGCGGGTGTGTGGTTTGTGTCTTCATTTGGCGCATTGTCACTCACAGGTCTTGTTTTGCAGGAGTTTGATCTTGGGGGGGGCTCACTCCATGGGTCTTCATTTGTAGTGATACCTAGAATAAAACATTATCAGTTAAAAAATTAAAACCAGCACAAAAAGAGCAGCATTTGCTGCTCTTTTGTGCCATTGGGGGTGCACAAGATTACTTACATTGTATAGAACCACACACCTGCCGCAGTGGGTGTGTGGTTCACATGGCCACCTCTCGCATTTTCACTTGGTGTTGTTTCATTGGGTGTGGTGTGGTTTCATTGGGTTTGGCATGGGGGTTGGGTGTCATTTTGTTTGGCTTTGTTTCATTTCATTTCGCGTGGTTTTGTGTATTTCTGCTGGGGCCCTGGCCAATTGGGCCTTGTTGTTTGGGGGCTTCATTTGACTCCATGCCATGACCTAGAATGGAAGGGGGTCAGTAAAGAAATTCAAAGTAGTGCAAAAAGAGTAGCTTTCGCTGCTCTTTTTGTGCGGCTGTATCTATTGGGGGGGAGGAAACTCACCTTAAATAGGACCACACCCGCTGCAGCGGGTGTGGTTCCTGGGGCCACTCATTGGGTGGCCTGTCATTTGTTTTGGTTTTGGTCTGGAATAATAAAGGCTATGTTAGTATAAAAATTCATAGCAGCGCAAAAAGAGTAGCTTGCACTACTCTTTTTGTGCTATTGTATGTATTGAGACAAAACTTACCTTATGACCATGCACCCACCTCAGCAGGTGTGTGGTCATGTGGTCATGGTCATGTGCTAGGGCTGCTGCTGTTGCTGCTGTTGCTGTTGCTGTTGTGTCGTGGTTGTCTGGTTGCCTTCCTGTTGCTGGGTGTGGCTGCATAGTTGCGAAATTCAACACCGGCAATTGCTGATACTCAAGAAGCGCCCAAGTGCTGGTGCTACAAGCACAGCACACATCAATAGCAAGCATGTAGATATGGAATAGATAATATATAATAAATATTTATCCAATAAAATGTGAAGAAGAAGAAAATAATGAGTCAGAGCTCAATAAGGCATTAGATGGCTAATTGCAGAGTGGATTGGGCCACTTCTATACATCAGAATTGGCCCAAATTTAAATATAGTAATGTTATATATACACTCTACATGGGTGATTGATTATCTCGGACTATTCTCGCATTTTCCAATTTTTCACGCCTTCAATTCCCTAAATAGGGAATTGAAGGCATGAAAAATTGAAAAATGTGAGAATAGTCTGAGATAATCAATCACCCATGTAGAGTGTATATATAACATTACTATATTTAAATTTGGGCCAATTCTGATGCATAGAAGTGGCCCAATCCACTCTGCAATTAGCCATCTAATGCCTTATTGAGCTCTGACTCATTATTTTCTTCTTCTTCACATTTTATTGGATAAATATTTATTATATATTATCTATTCCATATCTACATGCTTGCTATTGATGTGTGCTGTGCTTGTAGCACCAGCACTTGGGCACTTCCTAAGTATCAGCAATTGCCGGCGTTGAATTTCACATCTTCTTTTTCATCTCCGCAACCACAACAACAACGAACTGCCCGAAAAGGCAAGCATGTGACCACACACCCACCACAGCGGGTGTGTGGTCATAAGGTGAGTTTTTTTTTGCTTGTAGATACAACAGTGCAAAAAGAGCAGTGAAGCTGCTCTTTTTGCGCCTCTTTGAATCTTTTTACTAACATATCTTGTATTCTTCTAGATTGAGGCCTGGGGTCTAAGGCACAACAAAAACCTGTGAAACGAGGGCCCAAATGGCAACACCCCAAACAAAGACCCCCCAAATGACGTGACATAGGGCAATGTGCCCACCACATGACATACGGCATGGCACCAATGATGCAACATACGGCACCATGCCCACAACGCGACACATGGCACCATGCCAATGATGCGACACACGGCATCACACCAACGACGCAATACACGGCACCATGCCAATGACATGACACATGGCAACGCGCCAAACAACGTGATATATGGCAACATGCCAAATGAGGACACGACGTACAGTAATGCGCCAAACAAGGACGTGACTGCACCATATGAGGGCCCCAGGAACCACACACCCACCATGGCGGGTGTGTGGTTCTATTTAAGGTGAGTCACTGCCCCCATAGCTACAACTGCACAAAAAGAGCAGCTTTCGCTGCTCTTTTTGTGTGGTGTTTAATTCTTAACTAATTTATAACTTTCTATTATAGGTCTTTACTTCTCATGCCAACGAATACTGACGCAACCCCCCCCCCTCCTGACCCTGCCTATCGACACCTGAGCGACGGGGTCCTGGGGGGACCCGCACAAACCGCCGTACATGAGCTGGAGTACAGTCCCAGTACCCCACACCTGCTGCAGCAGGTGTGGGGTACTACAAGGTATTTTTTATTGTTTTATTTCTTATTCTCATGGTGCAAAAAGAGCAGCATATGCTGCTCTTTTTGCGTTGCATTCATTCATTTTTTACTAACCTATTATTATTTCTCTAGATCCTGGCCAGAACCCACCTGAACCCCCAACCATAAACCCACAAAACGAAACAACACGCCATGAACAAAACCCACGAATGACCCCCCACAAATGAAAACCGCAGGGGGGACCTATACAACCTGCCATACATATGAGCCGGAGTACAGGGCCTCAGTACCTGACACCTGCTGCAGCAGGTGTGGGGTACTGCAAGGTCAGTTTTCTTTTCCTTTTTATTTTTTATTCTTGTGGTGCAAAAAGAGCAGTGTAAGCTGCTCTTTTTGTGCTGCATTACTGTTCAACTAACCTTTCATTTTAAATTCCTCTAGATCCTGAACCAGAACTCGTGTACACCCCAACCACAAACCCACCAAATGACGCGCTGCAAACAAAAACCACAAACAAGCACCCACAAATGAAACCACAAACAAGCGCCCACAAATGAAAACCCGCTCCCCTGAGGGAGCGCCCAAATGGACCCAGCCCCAACCAGGGCATATGGACCCCACTTGGGTGTGCTGGGTATATGCAGGTGTGTGACCTGCAGGAACCATGCCCCCCCTGTGGTGGCAGACCCCAGGGGGGGGGATAATATGTATATAATTATAGTAGTAATAATAACAATAAATAAATAAATAATCTAGCACAGCCATGGATTGGCTGAAATGAATCGGAATGGCCATATTTTGGCTGTATTTTGGCCATACTGTCTGGGGACCTATTAGGTACCATTTTCTGCCCTGAAAATGGTACCTAATTAGGTCCCCAATTTGACTGACCAGCCTGTTGATTCCTTTGTCACACCCAGGGGTAGTGTCATTGCACCTGCACATGCACATCCAAGTGACGACAGCGCAATATCCATTGATCATTTTGGATTGGGTTCTTTGCATACTCACACTAGCAGTGAGGCTGCTCCCTTCAACCTATCTCTCTTTTCTCCTGCTACTGCAAATAATTATAACTTCATCGGTGCTTATTGGGCACCTCAACATTTCTTGGCATCATCATCATCATCCTCTGCATCTGCCCCCCCACCTCTTCAATCATATGTCTATGGAGATCAAACCTTTGCATACCATGGAGCACAATTTTCCAATCCATCAGGGTCTGGGTCAACATCCTTTGAGAACCCAGCTTTGAATATGGACAACTATACCTCTTTACAGAATTTTGACATGCATGATTTCTCGGGGGTACGCCATATGGGACAGAGCCCCTGGGGAGCACCCAATGGGTTGAACTTTCATAATTGATAGTATCCTGTCTCTCTTTCCCTCATCATCATTGTCTTCACCTTGCTGTCATCATTCCTGGCTCATCCTTGTCACTTCCACCTCATCCTCATCACTTCCATCTTGTCCCTGTCATTTGTGTCTCACTCTCATTGTTTCCATTACGTCCTCATCATTTCTGTCATGTCCTCATCATTTCTGTCATGTCCTTGTCATTTCCATTGCATCCTCGTCATTTCTGCCATGTCCTTGTCATTTCTGTCACATCCTTGTCATTCCCGCCTCATCCTCATCATTTCTGTCATGCCCTCTGTTGGAGTGAGTGGATACGGAAGCAACCGGATACAACGTTGGAGACAAGCACAACCCCTAGGGGGCTATGCAAACAGCACTGACCTCAATTATCTAGGATCTTGTAGATAGGTTTCACTGGCAATCTTTTCCTTGCCACCATCATTGGACTTTTACTTCATCCTTACCCCATATTTTACCCCAACTTATGTGTTTCTGTGCCTCATGTAAATAGTATAAAGGACAGGCTTGAGCCCACATAAATCTTAAGGACTTTTCTCTGTGTTCTTCCCACCACCTGCTTAATTCACCTGGGCAACTCGAGTCTCGCCAGTCTACCGAATTCGTCCTCACCTGCTTAGTAATCAGGGGGAGTTCTTCTCGCGCAAATACCATAACTCTCACTAGGTTATGGGCCCATCGCTGCTCTCTTAAAAGAAACACATTTACCCCCTTTTTTTCCACCACTAGAAAAGATCACTATGAGCGACGAATTCAAGATTCAGGTTACGAAATTGGCGGCAGACGGTATGAACTGGGTCACATACCACAACCGGATTATGTGGGCCCTTGATGCAAAGGGGCTGCTGGAGCACCTTATGAGTGATGCGATTACGTCAGACTATAGCACTGCCAGTATGGTCGATGGACTTATGCCAGAGGCTCAATGGAAGAAGGATGAGGCCATGGTTAAACAACTTGTGGCTGGTGTTGGAGGGATAAATCCCTACACCATAGAATCCTCATCTGAGGCCCATTTTCCCTATGAACGAATCAATTATATGTCACCACGCTCATTTAATTTTATCACCATTCATTTACTCAAGAAATCAATTGGATTCCTACCCTTTCCAACCTATAATATCACCTCATTTCCTTTACCATGTCCACCAGTCAATTTATTGACTATCCATTGGACTTCAACAGTCCTCATCAAAAAGGGGCAGTTTATGCCCTACTTCAAGTCCATTTTCTTTGGACAAGGCAATTCAACTTGCCATCTTTCTTCAAGACTGGATGACTTGCCTGCTCTTCCAAGCCATCCTATTGCCTTAAGGGCGATGAATTGTGATTATGTAATGACGCGGACTGGGTCTAGTTCCGATTCTGGACTTGCGGATCTGTCACATGATCCAGATAGGGGCTGCACTACTATGAAGGAGTATTTTTTGAATTTCTCTGTCATTTTTGATCGGATCGACTCGAAACGACCGCGCACAGAAAGCTACGAATCGTACCTATCGAACGATACCAAAAACGAAACGAACGGATCAAAAATGCGGTCCCTGTAACAATATCTTGCCATGATTCATACTCTGAAGGAGTATTTCTTGATTTTCGAAGCCAATTCTTATCGGATTCGTTCGTGAGTACCACGCCCTGAAAGCTGTTAAAAATGCGCATCGAACGGTACCAAGGGAAAAACAAGCGGACGCGAATTCCATTTTTCACAAGACAACTCCCTCCCCATGACTCCCCCTTGCTCCACCATTCAAAATAGCGAATTACTTCCGGCCCTCTTATGTCCGATGGAGAAGATCCTCAGGGCGACCTATTCCACTTTTCCTTAAGGGAACTTGTCCAGGTTTGAAGGAGGAATAGCATGTAATGTGTCAATCTCCCCTTTTATCTTGAAATCGGAATATCTCCATCAGTTTTGAAGATTTTAACTTCATTTCTTTTTCTCTGTGTGTCCCTTATGTTCGACTTTTTCACTTTCTATTGAGTCGAAGTCTGGATTGTATATTAGGTGCAGCTAGCACACAAATTCATTAGTTCTCCCCCTCCCTCCAGTTTGAAGCTCCTTGAACAGCTGCTGGTTCCTGGGTGATTTCTCACTACAAAAAGCGAATTCTAACTACACTTTGACTAAGGTCTCAAGAAGGGATTCTTAGGGTGTGGTAATTTGACTGAAATACACATTCTCACTTAATTGCTTGGGCTTTGCTGGCTCACTGCAATTCCCCCTGTCCAAAAGACCTTCCTCCACTCGAACCTAAACAACCGGATTAGATCTATGATCCCCTCTTTCATCCCCGGCTCAACCTCGCAGACAGTAGTTGGATTGGTTGATAACCATCCTGCTTACACCGGCTCGGTCCCCAATACGGTGTTCAGCCAGATTAAGGCTGGACTAAAGGCCAAGGAGGTCTGGGATCAGCTCCAGGCTTTATATGAAGGATGGTCGAAGTTAATTTTGGTCAACTTATGAAAGTGATTACAGAATACTCACTGCGGCACAGATGACAATGTCCGTGTGCACTTTGACAAATTGGCTGATCTTAAAGAGCAGTTGGCAGCCATGGGCACCACTATTCTGGATGAAGAATATGGAAACATTCTATTGGGATCACTCCCCAACTCATATGATAATATGATAAATTCAATTATGGCTGCCGCAGATCTCAGTGGCAAGTCTATTATGCTGACTCTGGTAATCTGCCTCATGACAGATGAGTATGACCGGCGAACCCTGAAGAAGGGGAAGTCCAAATCGAATAACAACGAGGCCTTCCATGCCAATGGGCAAAGGAAGAGCAAGAAGGATGTCGAGTGCTTCAATTGCCACCGAGAGGGACACTTCAAAGCGGACTGTTGGGCGAAAGGGGGAGGAAAGGAAGGCCAGGGACCCCATGGATTGCTGAACTCTAGGACAGGTGCTAAGGAAAGCATCTCAGCAGCTGCACATGCCAACATTGAGGCATGGGCAACAATCGAGGCCATCGGGCCACAGCCAGATATCATGGCAACAACGAATGAACAGACGAAATCCCCTGCTTATGCTGAAATATACGATTCAGGGGCCACCTGACACATGTCTCCATATAAGGAGCAATTCATTAATTACCATCCCATCGACCCTCACCCAATCCTTGCAGCTAACAACCGAGTATTCCACACTATTGGTGCTGGCAACTTAAAGATTCAAGTGCTGAATGATGGGAAATTCACCCCAGTCATCTTGCGCGATGCCCTCCATGCTCCAGAACTTGGATTAACAGTCATTTCAATAAACCGAATTACGAAGGCGGGTCACAAAGTCCTATTCGACGGAAACTCATGCAAAATCAAAAACCTGAAAGGTGTCCTTATTGGATGCATCTCTGGTGGTGATAATGGCTTATACAAAGTCGAACACACTAATGTGGCAGCTACAATTGCACATGAGACAGTGAAGCTCTCGGACCTTCACAGACGATTGGCCCATATTTCAGTCGATACAATATGCACACTTATCAAAAACAACATTATCAAGGGCATCGACTTAATTGATGACATCAAGGATTTTTCCTGCGACTCCTGCAAGTATGCCAAGGCCACACAGAAGGCCATCAAGAAAGAGCAGACAGCCCCACTCACCTCCTCATTTGGTGAGGAAATTCACACAGACATTTGGGGCCATCACCCCTAAATTCCTTAGGTGGGTGCTCATATTACATCACACTTACAGATGATGCCACGAGATATATGAAGCTTCGACTATTACATATGAAGGATGAGGCACTCAATGCCTACAAAGACTTCGCAGCTTGGGCAAAGATGCAGCACAGAGTCCAAATTAAATGGCTTCGATCTGACTGCGGAGGCAAATACACAAGTCATGCATTCACGAAGTTTCTAGGGGATCAGGTGTCAGAGTTCGTCCGTTTCCCAGTTAATTCCGGATTTGTTTCTGGATTTGTTCCGGTTTGTTTCCGGTTTGTCCCCGCCTCCATTTCATTTCCCCTTCATTTCCTCATTTCCTTTACTTCCGGTTCCCACACACTTACCCCTGGCCCTGTCCCTGTCCCCTCCACTTTCCCGTCCCCTGCCCACTCCCCCTCTTGTGCCTGCCCCCCTGTAACCACCTCTCATTAAGTGATCAATCCCCCGTAGTATAGGAACTATGTATAAGTAGTCCGGGGCGAAATCCAGAGATTCAGCTTTGGTCTCTCAGGATTTCCGCTTCCACTCCAGACTACAGGTTAGCCTCACTGTACCTATTCCCTTAATGTTAATCTCAGGATTTCTGCTTCCACTCCGGACTACAGTCCGAGTACTTCCCAGTTGACTCCATGAGCTTAAGGATCGCTGTGCTTGTTTCTGCCTAGTCCCTTCCAGGCTGCTGGATTGCCTCTCTGTCTCAATCTTGTTATCTCGTTCTTGCCCGGATTCTCCTGGACTTAGCTGGACTCACACTGGACTTAGTCAGAGTTATCTGTGTTTATATTTGTTTGGTGCTCTCGTCGCAGCATGGCCCTGACATCAGGGCACAGAGTGCCAATTAACCACCCACGATACTCCCAGCACAACGGAGTTGCCAAATCACTGAATTGGCGGATTCTCGAATGAACTTGCGCTACGTTACATCAATCCCAATTGCCAAAAAATCTCTGGGGTGAGGCTGTGAATTGGGCCACCTGGCTCAAAAACTGTACCTCTACGCGTGTCTTAGGCCACATGACACCACTTGAACGGCTTACAAAGGAAAAGCCAAACCTCATGAATGTCCCTATTTGGGGCCAACGAGTCTGGGTTCATAATGACTCCGGATCAAAACTTGATGAACACATGAATGAGGCCTTCTGGGTGGGCTATGATAACAATAGCCCACATGCTCATAGGGTTTACTGGAAGGGAAGGAACAAAATTTCTGTTGAACATAACGTAAAATTCACTACCTCAACAATTGACATTTCTGTCGATCCCCCAGTTATGAGCTCAAGGCTGTGGATAGATTCCCTGCCAACCAACAACAACTCTCCAGATCCTGAAGACTCAGATGATGACAAAACCCAAAATTCTAGGCCATCTACCCCTGCCAAACCCCCTCCTATACCAAAACAGACCCAACCCACTGAACCCAAACAATGTTCTACATCTGCCTCGAAACCCTCCCAATACATACAATGCCTCACACAAGGTGAAGGCACAGTGCATGGATATATGCACAAACCTGACTCTCAGATCCCTGGCATCAGGGGGAGCAGTGATAATATCAGCAAGAATTCAGCATCTCTCATAAATGATGCCATCTATCATATAGAATTTAACGATGCAGCTTTTGTGATGATTCAAGATATTGACGGTGATCCGAAATCTCTGGAAGAGGCGAAGTCACAAATGGATTGGCCATGATGGAAAGAAGCCATAGATATCGAACTCAAAACCATCAAAGACACCAGAACTTGGGATGAAGTACCAAGACCACCTGGCAAGAATATCATCAATTGCAAGCTCGTATTCAAAATCAAATGCAAAGCAGACAGAACCATTCTAAAGTACAAGGCATGTCTAGTTGCCTGCGGTTTCACACAGATTTATGGCATTGATTACTATGAGACATATTCCCCCATTGCATGACTTGCAAGTTTTTGAACAATTATCGCACTCGCCGCATGAAACGATTGGGATATCAACTCTTTCAATTTCAACAGTGCATACCTCAATGGTGAACTTGACGAAAACAAAGAAATCTATATGCATTTCCCCCCCCTGAGTATAAACCCCAGGGAAAAGACACGATTCTATGACTACGGAAGACCCTATATGGTCTCAAACAGGCCGGGCAACACTGGTATGATTCCCTCTCACGTGCCCTTAATGATCTTGGTTTCAGGCTAGCCATGCCGATCCAGGTGTGTTCCATACCCAAGTGAATGGGGAGGAGCTTATTCTCACAATCCATGTGGACGATTGCACATTTATGGGCCCGTCGAGGGCATTACTTGATGAATACAAGCAGAAGATTAATGACAAATACCTGATTACCAACTTAGGGCCACTTCACTGGCTACTCAGCATTAAAATCAAGCGGGACTGCAAATTACAAACAATCCGATTATCGCAAAAGTCATACATTGATTCAATTGTAGCCTGGTTCTCTTTGGGTGACTCAAAATTCATAAATACGCCAATGGAACCCAGGGCCACACTCACAAAAGAGGATCCCATGATGAATCCTGAAGAAATCGAACATATGAAGAAGACCCCATATCGCGAGGCCATAGGAAGCCTCATGTATGTGTCCATGGCCACGAGGCCAGACATTACCTTTGCAGTATCGACACTATCACAATTTCTTGACCAGCCGGGACCTACACATTGGGAAACGGCAAAGTGAGCTATATGGTACCTATCAGGCATGAAAGATATCAGCCTAACATACAGATTGAAAAGTCACAACTTACTTGGGTATACGGATGCAGACAGAGCAATGCAGGAACATCGCCATGCAATTACAGGGTATGCTTACCTGATCAATGGAGAAACAGTCTCCTGGAGCTCCCGAAAACAGGAGCTAATTACGCTATCAATGGCCGAGGCAGAATATGTTGCCATGATGCAGGCTGCCAAAGAAGGCATCTGGCTGTGGAGCCTCATTGCCGAGTTGTTTCACACTCAACTCAAGGCCACAACCCTGTACTGCAACAATCAAGCCGCATTGAAACTCGCGATGGGTGATAATTATTACACCTGGATGAAGCATATCAACATCCATTTTCATTTTATCTGCAAGATGATTAAAGACGGTATTTTCAACCTGGTATATTGTCCCACGGAGACTATGACGCCCAACATTTTAACGAAAGCCCTCGGGGCTGCGAAATTGGACTATCATGTGACTGGACTTGGGTTATATCACGCTTGAGGGGGAGTGTTGGAGTGAGCAGATACGGAAGTGACCAGATACGACGTCGGAGACAAGCACGACCCCTAGGGGGCTATGCAAACAGCACCAACCTCAATTATCTAGGATCTTGTAGATAGGTTTCACTGGCAATCTTTTCCTTGCCACCATCATTGGACTTTTACTTCATCCTTACCCCATATTTTACCCCAACTTATGTGTTTCTGTGCCTCATGTAAATAGTATAAAGGACAGGCTTGAGCCCACATAAATCTTAAGGACTTTTCTCTGTGTTCTTCCCACCACCTGCTTAATTCACCTGGGTGACTTGAGTCTCGCCAGTCTACTGAATTCATCCTCACCCGCTTAGTAATCAGGGGGAGTTCTTCTTGCACGAATACCATAACTCTCACTACCCTCATCATTTCCATTGCATCCTCATCATTTCTGTTGCATCCTTGTCATTTCTGACATGTCCTTATCGTTTCTGTCACATCCTCATTGTTCCCGCCTTGTCCTCATCATTTCTGTCATGCCCTCATCGTTTCCATTGCATCCTCATTGTTTCTGATGTGTCCTCATCATTTCTGACATGTCCTCATCGTTTCTGTCACATCCTTGTCATTCCCACCTCATCCTTGTCATTTCTGTCACGCCCTCATCATTTCTGTCGCATCCTCATCATTTCTGTCACATCCTCATCATTTCTGTTGCGTCCTCATCATTTCCATTGCGTCCTCATCATTTCTGATGTGACCTCGTCATTTCTGTCACATCCTCATTGTTCCTGCCTTGTCCTCATCATTTCTGTCACACCCTCATCATTTCCGTCATGTCCTCATCGTTTCCGTTACATCCTCATCATTTCCCCCTCATCCTCATCTTTCCAGTCATCCTCACCCCATCAAATTTCTATTGCTTCTCATACATTGGCCTTGCTTCTATTCTTTCCCCCATCTGTAGATAGTTCCCCCTTTTCATGAATAGCAGTTGCTCTAAAGTTAGATGACATTGACTGATATCATGAAAAATGATGGACTTGGAAAGAAAAAAGCATAATGGAGATAAAGAAAGCCGAGACCGGCGTTCTGTGTGGACTTGTAGTGGAGATGAAGGCAGAAACCAGAATGAATGGTGCCAGGGTCTTGATGCTTGACAGCAGAGATTGAAGAGCTAAGGGGGGTTTTCATGGGGCCATGGGTCTAAAAATCCTCTGGCATGGGCCCATGGGGCCCATGGAGCCTAATATTCAGGAACCCCCAGGGGCCATGGTAGGTTCAGAAGACATGTGGGGCCATGGGCCCATGAGTCTTTTAGACTCAATATCATACCAAAAAAACATAGTCTAATTAGATACAGAAACCGGGTTGCCTAAGGTGCATATATACATGATTTTTGAGTCCAAACTCCCTTATGTAATACACTATATTACAATTTGTCAGTTATGAGTCAAATTACAAGAGAGGGGTAATTGGCTTGCCGCCAATATCTGTGGCAGCCATAATTGAATTCATGGCATTGCTGTATGCCTCAGGGAGAGATCCAAGTAGTACATTAGCATATTCCTCATCCATAATTGTGGCCCCATAGCCACCAATTGCTCTTTGAGGTTGGCAAGTTTATCAAAGTGGGCATGAACATCATCATCTGTGCCACAACAAGTATTCTGGAGTCACTTGCATAAGTCAACCAGAATTAGTTTCGAATGTCCTTTGTATAGCACTCAGAGCTGGTCCCAAACCTCCTTGCTTTCACAGCCTTAATCTGGGTGAATACCATGTCAGGGACCAAGCCAGCAATGAGCTGTTTCACCATGGCCTCATGTTAGGGGTTGTTCCTAGTATGGGGAGGTGATTATGTAATCAGGCCAAGTAAGAATGGGAAGCCCCTAAGACAATTGATGATGAGATGCACAAAGCACAAGGATTATGTAATGTCACAGAAGATGGGAATGCAGAGAAATGAAGCAGGACAGACTGAATTCTCAGGAGACTTGAGACAAGGGAGGAATTGGTGAGAAGAGAGTCAATCTAGTGACATATATTCTCAATCTTCTAAGGAGCGAGGTTACAAAAGGTAGCTACTTATATACTGAGAGATCAAGGAGGGATTGGTAAGGTAGTTACTAAGAAGGGAAGGATGAATAAAGGATGGAGAGATGTCAGTGGGAAGGAGTGGATTAATAAAGGAGGATGTGCAGTGCTTATGTGGCAAGGCCACAAGGTCACATGATGTGCTTATATATGAGGTTACAAGTATGACTCATAACACCTCATCCCTCTTCCATCATGCCTCTGGGCAAGTCCATCAACCATCCCAGCCATGGAATAGTCTGACATAATCATATCAATCATGAGGTGCTCAAGCAGCCCCTTCATGTCCAGGGCCCACATAATCTGATCGCAGTATGTGACCCAATTGGCCCCATTGGCTGCCAATTTTGTAATCCTAATCTTGAATTCATCACTCATGGTTCTCATTGGTGTCAAAGGGAAATATCAAAATTAGTTTGTTTTCTAGGAGAGCAGTGATGGGCCCATAACCTTGTGGATATGGGAAAAACTACTCTGAAGAATGACAACAAGGGCAGGAGAGTTCAGAGGAGAGACTAGCGGAGTGAGGACGGGCAAGAGAATACTCTGTCTTGATATTGGAATGACTGGCCAATTTATGGCCTACAAACATAGGAGAGAATTACATCTGGTACAAGAGAATCAGGAAGTACATGAAGAACAAAAATAATGGAGATAAGACGACGCCGCAGAGGGCAAGCGCAGGATGCCCATTGAGGTCTCAGGAGATACATTCCAAATACCGTAGGCGCGCTTGATTCGGCCTGCATTGCCAAATAGGGGTCGCCCATCTATAACCGTTAACTCCACCCACCCAATCCGAATTCCAACATCAACTAACAATACTCTTTGGAAGACAAGTCTTGGCGGTGTATATAAGAAATTTCACCCAAGGCGGAAGCCTGTGGCTTGATGTAATCGTCGGATGGTATCCTCTCACTTATGGCTCATACATATTTTTCGTGTCCCCAACTCTGAATACCTTCCCTGGGACTCGTATCATTTTTCTGTTCCTGTCTTTCTGAATCTGTCTCTATTGCGGAGTGTGAATGAATACCCCCCGTCAAGTGGCGAGCCCAACGAAATCAGAAATATATTCAAGAAATTACGATAACTTTATCAAAACGAACCACGTCCCGATCCCCCACCTCGACCTCGACGGCGCGAAGCCCAACCGTTGTCAACAGGACCAAACCCAGTAGACGAGCGAAGACCTGTAGTGTGACCACCATGCCCACCTGGGCCCCCACGTCCCCGCCCTCGGGCTCTAGGACTTTCGTAAGAATCGCGGCGCCTGCGGTCATGCCTACCAAGAAGATCAGTGAGACAACGTCGGAAGTGAGAAACCTGGATACGAACTCTGGGGATCTATCAATGTACCGCGGTGTGTTGGAAGCGAGAGGAACAACAGGAGGATACTGAGAGTGGGAAGGTGCCGGCGTCATGTTCGGAGGGGTTGGGTAGGGTGGATTGTACGGCGCTGGTGCGACATAGGGCGCTTCATGATAAAACGATGGTTGCGAAACGGGGCTGAAGGCAGCAGCCGCGGTGGTACCAATCGACGGATTATTTTTTAAAAGGTCGGCAATAAATTCCGGGGTGAGAGCAGAAAGGTCAAAATCGAAACTACCGGACAGAGGTAGATTAGGTGGATTAGGAGGATTTGGAGATGGATACGTGGGAGCAGGATTAGTCAATATAGAGAAATTCGAGGGTCTCGTTGGTTTTTTGATTTTATGAAGAATGAAGAAGCCAATCAGGACCGTCGCCGCCCTTACTGTTGGGAATGAAAGGTAGTCCAACATCATCAGGTATTCGGGAAGAGGTGCCTCTGGTAACAGTGGAACTAGATACAGCTCCTTTCCAGGCGCATCAGGAGAAGCCACCGTCCCCCACGGAAACACAACTCCGTTACGTCTGTTTACTTCCATCAGAAACAAAAAAAGGAGAGGAAAGATGACAGCCTCACTCTTTAACCAAGAGAAACTGCACTAACTGATCGAAATTTCCGCGATCTGATTCTTGCCGAGGTTCAAATACAACCGCCACCAATTCACGCCCACTGTTGAGCCTGGAATCCAGCAAGTAGTTCCTCGCCGCTGGCACGGGAACTCGTCCTTCGACATTGAGAGAGGGGGAGGTAAACAGGCTGGCCCAAAAGGTTGGTTCTCGGAAATCTGGAGGGCGACCGGCGACTAACTGTGCGTCAACTGCACACCTGATCGGCGGAGAAGGCATACGAATCTACATAGATATAATGGTCAGAAGCACGTTTCGCTTCCTCCAGGTCGAGGTCCACTTACTTCGCCTGTCCAAACCGTCGGCGACAGCGGAGCTGTGGGTGGGGGATTGGAAGACGTTTGCTCGTCCAAAAACATGTTGAAGTCATGATCATCAGTGGCATCGACAGTAAAGTCAACGTCTCCTGGAACTGAATCTGGGCCAGAAAGATCAGGTTCAGGTTCATATACGTCAGATGGCTCGATGGTGTTGCCAACAGGCGGTGAGGAAGACCAAGCAATCGAATTGAGGTCAAATCGATTGGTAGGAGACGCGTCCGGCTGTGAATCTGATACAACTTCACTTCCGGTTGCATTGAGAGGCGCCTCCGTAGAGAGTGGGTCAGTGCTCCCAGAGTTACGATCTGGCCCGAGAGGACTTGAAGAAGTCGTGTCAAAAGTCAAATCGCCAGTATCGTGAGATATCGGCAGAGGGCGAAAGCCCTCAGTATCGGACGGCGTCACACGGACCCCATGCAAAATATGGGACTCTAGGCTCTTAGATAGCCTAGGACTGATAGGTGTAAAGGTCTCGTGAACTGGACTCTTGAGGGGAATCGCACTTGTTTGGACTGCGAGATCAACGGGTGCGCTTGCTGCTGGAATTCGAACACTACGATCTGGCTCGTCCTCAACGATTGATGCCCTGACACGGACCAGCTCATCATCCATATTTGAATCCTCGATGACCTCTTCCCCCTTATGCGTGATCTTCCTTAAGGGCCTATCTTTTCCGCGAGCCTCGAGGATGGAGTGCTGCAAAGATTCCTTTTGAGCAGTTTCCATCTCCTTCTTCTGTTGTTCGCTGGCCAGATCCGCATTGGACATAGTGGAGAGCTCGGATGCACTTAACAACCCAGATCCTATACGCTGTCGAAGAACGACTCGGTCTCGCTTTTCGAGATTGAACGTGAGCATTCGAAATTGCGCCCTATTGAAGATCCGATGTTAGAGAACGAGAAGCGCGTATGGTCTCGACCTCTCACTTGTATTTCTGTCCAACTGCTGGGGACCCAGACCTGTCGGCCTCAGAGAATATTTGGAATAAATGACTTTCGACGGCACTCGCGTATGCATCACCAGAGGTATTATCACCGACCTCTGCCTTTTCTTTGGAATGATTGAGCGCATACTCCTCAAATATCGGATTGAGTATATTCCGTAACCGCGTCAAACAATACTTTCTGGCAGGATCATCGACAGCGGATTGAGCCTTAGAGTTTGTGGTTCTAGGACGCTTGGCCGGCGTATTTGGTACGTTGGCTTTCCGTTTGGGCCGAGGCTGGGTCGTTCCAGCATCTTCGCTAATTCGGGATATACCTCTGCGATCGTCGTCGGATGCAGAGGCGGAAGAGAGGGGTGAGATTCGACGACGCTGAAAATAAATTGTATTCAATCACATAGCGCCGCCGAGGAGGGTACCAACATACCACACGAGTATTTCGTTTTCGAGATACACTCATTGAAACGTGTCCTTTATCGGAATCAGAAAAGTCTGTGCTGCTATCTTCTGACTCTACTGCCGCATCACTTTCCAGCCAGTGCTGACCATCACTTTGATCTCCATTGATGTCGGACTCTTGATCGCTCGAGGACATGCCCTCTAGATGGTGGGGTCTGGGCATGGAAGGGGACACCCTTCGAGGCTTCTTCCTGAGTTCAAGAAGATAAGAGTCAGGGTCGATGCCTTCCCATTTGGCTAGTGGTGAGATATTGTCGACGTTAGTGGAATGCGGCAAACACAAGGGCAAAGAGTGGTCAAAGCACTCGAAATGGAGCAGAGCATCGGAAGATAGAACAGCGACTCACACAGCAAGCGTTTCCCTGTTCTTAATTGGCATGAGTCACAAACGTAGATAGCTACAATATATGAGCACAATGTTTAAGCCATCGGAAGCTAGGCAAAAGGACCCACAAATCTCTTCCGCTTTGGCAGGAGTCAAGTTAATGCAGTCAAAGTGATACCTGAAATACATAAATCTCAACATTCCAATCATGTGTCTTTCATGATGGAGCGTACCAGTTGTCGCAAACCTCGCATCCGATCTTACGATCATCTTTTCCGGATCCATCACATACACAGTGTGTATCTACTATGGCTCTCTTTAGTGACTTTGTTTTCATTTTCGTTCGTGCTCTTGAAGTCATCTTGACTGTGGATTAGCTCCGCGGCAAATGCCGGAGCTAAAGATGCACAGTAACTTGTCTCTTCCTGAACTTCGACAAGAGGCAAAACGAACCACTCAGAGTGCTGTATCGGGCGGGAAACCGAGTGCTGCGTCTCTCCTCAAAATCGCGGAAAGCACGCTAGAGGAAGGCATATCCAGCGAGGACTCGGGCGATCTTCACGAGGCCTTTCTTAGGTACCAACAGAGTGCAAGGTGCGCTCCGTCGGGATTATAAGCCTCTACGTTGTCAACTCTTTCTCTCCTGGATGCAGTTTTCTTTCGCATTCATTTAATTCGCTGGATATCAAGCAAGGGGTGCAGAAATCCAGAGGCACCAGAGCAGATGACCCTCAACGACTCTTTCAATTACAACAGGCATGTCTTTATTTTCCTTGTTTTTTTTTTTTCAATTATACTGAACGTGACTCAGAATCTTACCCAGACCATTACTCAACGATCCGCAGCCATAGAGCGCAAGCTGCAACAATTAGATGCTACTCCTAATAAGCCCAAGCCCTCGCCTAAAGACAATAATCGAGCCGTCACTCCCGTCGCTAGTTCTGCTTTTCCTCGAATATTCCAAGAATGGCATCGAACGGGCCAAAAATTGTTACTTTTAGATGTCCGGACACGAGAGGATTTTGATCGGCAGCATCCCCAATTCGTGGAATTAGTGTGTTTGGAGCCAAGCATCCTTTTACGCGAGGGGTAGGTCCCGTTTCGCCGAGAACTCCTTGATTCACCTCTCAGCCCTTGTCACTACTAGTGTGACGTCTCAACAGATCGAGTCTGCCATCGTTATCTCTCCCCCAACTGAACAAGCCCTTTTCGGTGATCGTGATAAATTTGACTTGGTAATAATCATGGATCAATCCTCGACTACTATCGGGCCGCCATCTTCGCCACTTTCATGCCTTGTCCGTGCTATATACGAACAGGAGTTTTCCAAGTATCTCAAGCGACCTCCGATACTCCTGGTTGGTGGTATGGATGCCTGGCTGCAAGACCTCGGTGCAGAGCACGTTGTTTTTGGTGTCAAAAATGACATTACGCCTCTCTTCCCGTCGACAATCCAATATCCTCAACCAGTTTATTCAAGAGTAATGAGACCATCTATCGATTATCCCGCTTTGTTGCCGTCGACTGTTCCGTCTCACCCCCCAGCCATTGCATCTCCGGTCCAGGAGAGGCAAGACCAACGATCACGGCACCATGGGTACTTGTCGTCTCTATCATCGGCGTTAACACCACCAACAACACCAACAATCGCCACACCATATCCGGTAACTTCCTGGCCTGACCAGGACATCGCTGTGTCTGGTCTAAAGAATCTGGGAAATACGTGTTACATGAACTCTATATTGCAATGTTTGAGTGCTACGGTTCCATTCGCCCGTTTTTTTAAAGGTACGATATTCTTCTCGAAATCTCAACTCCTGGTTTCTGTATCGTTTACTCTTGGAGTAGATGGTCGATGGAAATCCGCCGTTAATATGATGAATCCATTGGGCAGTAAAGGCCACCTCGCACAGGCCTTCTCAACTATTGTATCGGAAATGTGGCGACAGGAATATATTTACCTATCCCCTACAATGTTTCGGGTATGGAGACTGCACTCATTGCCCTGAAACTATCTGATTTGTCCGCATCTTCCAGAAATCGATATGTCTACATGCACCACAGTTCAATGGCACACATCAACACGACTCTCAAGAGTTTCTCAGCTTCCTATTGGATGGTTTGCATGAGGACCTGAACAGGATTATCATTAAACCGGAACCCCAATTTGTAAGCCCTGCACGCGAGGCGGAAATAGAGACGTTACCGCAGCAGGTGGCGAGCGCTCAGGAATGGGCGATATATCGATTACGAAACGACAGTCTTATTGTTGACTATTTTCAAGGACAGTTTCGAAATAGATTGCAATGCTTGACCTGTGAGAAGGTGCGTTTTCCGGTTGATCAACATGATTGCCTACTTCTCTGACTATTCTAATTTATTTAAGACTTCCACCACTTACAATGCGTTCATGTACCTCTCCCTCCCTATACCTACGGCTCGCGGGAACACTCAAGTCAGCCTCTATGAATGTTTGGATGCGTTTGTCAGGGAAGAAATCATGGAAAATACTGAAGCCTGGTAAAAACTAACCATTTCGCCCATATTTCATCCCTGAGATTTAAGCACTCCTTTAGGAACTGTCCTCATTGCAAGACTTTGCGAAAAGCCACGAAACAGCTTTCATTATCCAGGATGCCGCCAGTACTCCTTATCCACCTTAAACGGTTCTCCGTCGCGGGTCTATTCACTGATAAACTAGAGACGCCTGTAGAGTATCCAGTCAAGGCATTAAACCTTACGAGGTATATGCCCCCTCCAATGTCCCCAGGCTCCGAGCGGAATCACGTGTTAAAGTCGCCACCTCTCCCTGCAACTGACCCCCGCCGCCAAGAACCCCCCTATATTTACGACCTGTACGGCGTGACGAATCACTTTGGGACCCTTAGTAGCGGACATTGTAAGCTCGACTTATGCTGTATCCTGCGCCACGTCACGCAATTGACTATTCACAGATACCGCCTGCATTGCTTCAAAGGGTGGGTGGCTGTATTGCGAGGATTCACAAATATCACCTGCGAATGATCGCGATGTTGTTGTAAGTTACTACCACTCCCCTCTTCCCCCAGGTTCGATGGCTGAGGGCCTTTTTAAAAGGGGCGGCCTGCCTATATATTATTTTACAAGCGCGTGTTGTAGCTATCCAGAATGAAGCGCAGTTACAACGTCTCCAGATTTGGATATGGGTTCGCTATCCCCACAGCCACAGCCACAACCACCCTATCCTCCCTCACCTTTGATCCTGCATTGGTGGCATTCCATGCCCTTGGCCACATCTGAAGGATCCTTTGGCCAGAAAAAAGGAGAATATCGGGTATGGCAAAGGGTACACTCGGGATCAATCAATGAGGAGGAAATTGGTGATTGACTGGGCTGGTCCAAGACCGTATCAAGTCGTTGGGCCTTCCGAAGGAGCCCGTACGAATGCTCGCGTGCGGCTTGCTTATACTCTCGGCAATACAGTTGGAGAACGGTCTGTACGTGGGTGGGAATTCAACACATGTCCCCAAGAATATCAAGTATCAATGACCTCACCTCGCCATATAAATCACTGTCACATAAACTGTACAACTTGCGTCCCAGGGATCGTGAAATAACTGGTAATAGCACGCCGGTCTCCCCTTTGAACGTTACTATTGGTTGGTCTTTGCGGGTAGATTTAACCTAGAAGCAAATGAAGCAGGATGTTGGTGCTCTGGGGCTCTGTTCTACATACCGATTGCATCTCAAACCCAAAGGCGAAGCCAGCTCGCCAGGCACACGATACATGTACAGATTCTGGTCCATCATTACACCGAACGACCGCGCCGCCCGGTCTTCTGCAAATTGAACATTGCTGTTTGGATGAGGCGCTGAGTGATTAGGGAAGCGGACTATTAGCGCTGTGCATACCGTGGTCCGCTTCCATTGCGGTATCGTACTAAGACCCTCAACTAATCGCAGACGAGATGCGTCGGCGAACTGAAGTTCAGGGGCAAAGATGGCGCATAACGCATGAACCCAACCTCGATTCTCGGTGGGTTTTGCAACTCGTAAAAATGAACCAGGCCCGTCATCAACGCCGACCGAATCAGACCCATAAACACACATTAAACAACGAGAGTCCTGAGAGCTGTACAGTGAGCAGTACTTCATATGAGATAATTCAAGGAGACATACAAGCGATGATTCCAGGCACTTCTCGTTTTCGCAAAGTTCGCATGACCATGACTCGCTGGAGGCGCCATATTCATCGGGACTGACACCAGCAGTCGCTATCATTCGGGTTGTCAGCAGGAGAGCTAACGTGTGAAATACGCGCAGATACCAACCTGCATGAACCGTGACACCACAGCGGTGGCAAGAGAACACGGAATCATGTGGCCCTTGTCGCTTACAACAAGAACACGTCCTTTGGGGAAGAGGGCTTGGTTCAATAGATACAGGCTACGGCCATCGTCAGCCGATATGGTACATTGACGACGAAAAAAAGGAACCTTGCCTTGGCGCGCTTGGCATTGGGTAAACCTATTGGAGTACCCTCGCGTTTCTCGGCGGGCTTCACCTTGACCAGATCCTCAGGGCGATTGACCTTAAGCTCGGCGTACTTACGCCATGACGTACTGCACGAGTCGCATAGCGTTGGGAGGCTTAAATCAAAACCTCGAGGGGCTTTCCACCAGTGAAGCGAATCCTTGGCTTTACATGCCCCGCAAGTCGAGCGCACGGAAGGCTCACTCGACGCACCAATTGTAGAAGTATTATCGTCACCATCTGATTGATCTTCAGACACTGTATGTGAGCTTGACATTCGACGCAAGCCGCTGGACCTGGGAGGTTTCCGCGTTGAATTGTGAGCGCCATTTTTTGCACGCTTCTGCCGTAGTTGTTCGCTAAATTTCAGGGAGGATAAGGAGGGAAGAAAACTGCGCATTAATGGCGGGCTCACTTCTTCCATCGTCCATAATACCGTACTATCTCAGGAATTGTTCGGGACTTGACATCCTTTTGAATGGCGCGGACTTCGGCTCCACCGTAAGCTTGGATAGCGTGTTCGAATAGCCGAGCTTCCTCTTCGGACCATTCTCTATCAAAGTACCGTGACTCTTGAGCCTGCCACTGAAGAAATCGACATTAGCGCCAGTGCGCTATACAAACCCCCCCAGCAACGAACCCGACGAGGACGCATCACCCCCTTCATTCGGACCTGCGCGATTTCGTCCGGGCCACAGGCAACCGAGAATCTCCGGACTGATTCGTCAATGAAATCGACAAGATATTTTTGTTCCGGTTTATGCCATAGGCGATGCTTATAGTGTTCGACTATATAAAACGCATTGGAGGGATGGTTCAGTAGGAAGAATACAGAAACAAGACGCTTGGGCTCTCACCCACGGTTACTGAGAAGAATGCAGAGCGGTAAGAAAATGAATGACTCCAATTCATGTAGGATACACGCACTGTCTTCGTCGCTCATATTACAGATCGACGACAGGACCTCAATTGTTTCACCCCTCCTCGCTCTGGTTCACCAGTTGGGTCTATTCGAAAGAAATGGCTTAAGTATGATGCGTTAAACAAGTAATAAATTCTAGCGCGCCTCTTTGCAAAGGATTTGTCCCGCTTCCGATGAGTGGCGGGCAAACTGCCTGATACTTCAGACCGACGCGTGTGGCAGCCCGAGGGAATATTAGGTCGTCTGGATCTGGTAACTTGAGGTGATCAGTGGAATTCGAAGGCAGAGGAGTGAAGATGATTACCTAGAGTATCCTCGGCATCCGTGTAAAGTCTATGTCGTCATTCAGGGGAGGTTCAGAAAAATCTTGCCTTAGACACACATACCCGAAATATCTGAAGGGCCACATCTTGAAATAATGAACCTCCTCACCGCCATTCCTTCTCCCCGATCCATTGGAATTCCCCATAGGTTGTTGTAGCTTACTTTTGGTTCTCCCCTTGATTGAGCGAGGTGGACTCTCAGAATGTGCGCCCTGCCTATCCACCTTTTCCTCACGTTTCCTAGAGCAAGGGGCACATGTCCATCCATAGCCCTTGGCTGGCTTGGCGGCTAAAGGCGGCTGGACGCAACCCATGTGGTAAAATTTCTTGCAACTATCGCATCGAACAGCCTCCGCGCTAAGATTCGCGTCAGATACACCGGCCGGTGCACATATAGGCTGAAACGTACGGAGAACACCATTCGGTGCACGTTTCACATGATCGCAAACTATCAACAAGGTCTGGACCACTTCCTTCTCTGCCACAACAAATTCATAGCGTTCAACCAGCTTCTGCTTGACGATCTGTGGGACTGGAATACGATGTTAAGCGTTGAACTATTTGCAGGAAGTTGCAAAACCTGAAAATGATGCAGGATAGATACCATTGTTAATATCCCGGGACCTCACTACTTCGTATTCTTTTTTGATGTAAGGATCAAAAAACCGATAGAAGTAGAAACAGTCAGGAGTTTTTCGCCAGGTATTGAGATCACGGATCATGTCTCGATGTCGAACATGGCACTTCCCGCGAATGTGTGTAATTGGTTGGACTTCGGAGTATATTGCGGCAAGAAGGAGCCTCGAATCAAGCTGGGGCACGATCACTGAGGTCTCCAGGCCGATAATACCAAGCAATACGAGCACGGGTATAGATAGGCTTTCCTTTGCCTTTACCCTTTAAGTCACCTTCAGCTGGAAGGAACTCCATAATACGGCCGATGGAATATGGAAGATTACTGTCACGCAGATTCCAAGGGGCCGAAGAATACACATGGTCTTGAGATATGAAAATGTTCAGTGTCCTGCGGAAACACGCCACAGAGGGGCTGAACCGTAAGGACAACTAACCATTAACGCGGACTATCTCCCCAGAGGATATTAACACCTCGTTCTCTTCCATGACAGATCCCAAGGGGTAGATTTGAGGGGTATTCGTACTAAGGGAGCGTAGGGCTCAGAGCGATGTAACGGCTGACACTAGCAAGCGGATCCTCCACAGCAGCAAAACGGAAGGACAAGGAGAGAGCGCGGCCCTCCAGAGAGGCTACCCACGTTCAGAAGGGGTAGAGGGGGGCGGGCAATGGGGGACAGAGGCTGAGCTGTGACTACTTGATATGTGGCAAGTATGCACCGGATGCAAACAGGCGGACCACATTGTTTGGCGCCTGCACATTGCATTGTATTTCCAATCATCCAAGGTACAAGATCGATGCATATACACACGTCTTTATCAGAGCTCTTCATCCATTTCCTCGTCATTTATGTTTAACTCCGGAAAATCCCCAATTTGTACTCGATCCGGTTGAACGAACACCCCATAGCCTGAAGAACAAGTAAAATATCGCTCGCCTTGCACCCTATGAATATTGAAACGGGCTAAGACTCTCAAGGACAGCCAGGCGGATCAAAGGGGAAAGAGGCGCCTACGATCCATCATTCTTTCCGACAGGCTCGTCGTATTCGATACCAACCCAGATAGCTCCATCTTGCACCCCAAATTTGGGGGTGCCAACATAGCGAACGGTTCCTCGTTTGTTCAAGCCAGATTCCGGATCCACTTGGCACCGTGCGCCCACAGGAATATTACGGGAAGATGCCTTGGTCTCGTGTGGCGTAGACTCCGCAAAGCGGCCCAATTTATTCCGCTCCTTGAAGGCTTTGACTGTGCCTAGAATAGTTCCGACGAATATTCGCATGAGAAGCCGAAAATGTGCACTTGCCGGAAAACAAAATAAAAACCTGGACGTCTCTCGTACTCATCTTTGCTAATCTCGAATTTCTCCACACGAGATACATCCATGAACTGGCCAGTATTATTTAAGGATGGATTTAGATCGTCCACCTGAAGGGGGGAGCGAATAATGGTAGAGGGGGTGATAACAATGTACATTTGAGTTGTAGATCATGATTCCGAAAACTCTCATGAATAGATTCATGCACCTTGATGTGCATCCCAGTTACGACGCCGAAATATCCTAGTGGTCTATCATCGTCATCTAGGAACTTGATCTTCACAGAATCCTGATCGGATCGGAAAAGGGAAAGAATTTGGGAAGAGATGGGAATGCCGGTGACTGGTTCCAATTTTTTCTGATATTTTGGAGGGATTAGGCCTGTTTATTGTTATGCAAGGACGTATATACCTTCAAATCGCCTACACTGAGTGAAAGGTCATAGGTACGTTCAGACCTTGTGTCGGGAGAAGAAACGATTACAGTTGCGGAGGTCATATCGGAAGTCGAGAATTCTTCCGACTCAACGCCAACAACAACTCGACCTTGACTCGAGAGTGATGCCGTCTGACGCCCAACTCCTCGAGGAAATTTCTCGCTTGCAGAGTAAATCTTTCGCTCTTATCCTCCTCCGACTTCAGCTAACCTCATGTTTAACAGCCGCCATCTCCCGCAAGACCCAGCATGCTACTTCATCATATCCTAAATCAGACACCCGTCCCCCCACAGCTGCCCCTTATCGGATGCCGACGCACGATGTCGTTATCGATGGCGTTACCTTCCAGGCTTCAGGAAAATCACTAATCAGAAAGACAGGTTGGAGTCATCGTTTGCCTTTCCCCTTATCTCGGTCTGACTCATCACCAAGCAGTGACTTCCAGTAGTCCACAGGTATCAAACACACCAGTCCTCAGACCCATCCCCTCCAATTCTTTTGCATCTACTTCTACCGCTACACCCCCAGAAATGAATATGATTCGTACCAAGAAGGGATCTCTCATAGCTGCTAATCGAATCCGCAAGCTTCACCAAGTTTCCACCTCTCGTGGAAACTTGGGCGCAACGAGGATGCATTATCGAGGTGCCTCCAAACGTGGACGTGGCGGACCGACGAGACCGAACCTAGTGTTCAGGCATCCAAACAATGGGTCTGTGATTCAGTCCTCCCAAGCCCTTGCGAATCTCACGGGGTCATCCCATAGTGGAACTCGGATCAAACGATTTCCAATATCGGTAGATAAGCCCTGTAGGCACTTCACTACTCGAGGTATGCATAGTTGTCCTTTGCTGACGTGAACAGGCACGCCACTATTTTTCTTTCGTCGTCATTGCTCATTGTCCCTGCCCTCTCATGTTCTACTCCACAGGGGTTTGTAACAACGGCCTAAACTGTCGTTACAAACACAATCCGGACCACGTCGCTATTTGTCCTCGATTCTTGAACGATGAGTGCCCGAACAGTGCGGAAACCTGCTTGCTGTCTCACGTGCCGACACCGGAGAGAGTCCCACTTTGTGTTCACTTTGCCAATGGTGGCCGCTGCCGGAACGGTTCTTCTTGCAAATATCCTCATGTCCGAATGGGTCCCAAAGACGGGGTGTGTCGCGACTTCGCCGTGCTTGGCTTTTGTCCACAAGGCTTGGACTGCGCACACCAACATGTCAGGGAATGTCCTGACTTTGCCGCTACTGGAACGTGCCCAACGAAGGGGTGTAAGCTCCCCCACGTTATTCGGGCCCGGCATAAAAGGATAGATGCCACGGCGATTGTCCCTGAATCAGCCTCTGCCAACCCAGCTGGCCAATCGGTGGCCAATGGTGACGAGTTCATATCATTGACATTTGACGAAAGTAGCGAAGATGACGAAGACGACAGCGGGGAAAACAGCGAGGACGAGGAAGGTGGTGATTCTCGCTCGGAGGCATCCAAGGGCGAAACCGAGACCATGGACTTTTAGTACTGTACTAATTTATTCAGAAGTACGATTGTTAATTGGGACGCGTAACAACTGAGATAGATTCAGCATGATTGAAGGACATAGTGTAAAAACATGACGAGACAATCAAGCCTCCGTGATCTCCCGCAATCGGCGAATCGTACTAGCCACAAGAAGCGTCAGGAACAGTTAACAGAGAAGATGATGTTGGAGACCCACCTGCGGACTGTCGCTGCGGCGGTCGTGGATAAGGTCCATGCCCCACCAGCAATGACTTTTTGGCACGCCCGGCATTCCCAAATCCCAACATTCGTTCGCTTAACAGAGTCCTAAATTGCAGAGAATATCAGCTCAACTCCACATTCAAGATGGCGGCAGGGGCATTGTACCTTCCCACAGAAAGTGCATGTGTATCGGGCATGTTGAGTGATTTCCATCTTCGATAGTGAACATGATCAGAGTCAAAAAAAAACACCCAAGAACGTACAACTGCACCGCGTACCTTTTTGACTTGCTTCCTCAACGAAGCACCATAACGCTATTACAAGCAGGGAATATTCGATGACGGAGTAGAAAAGAGAAGATGGAAGACCCTCACCGTGCCGTACTTGCCCGTAACGCCGACCTTTTTGGTTCGTTTGCTCTGCAGACCATCACCATCAACATGGGTTACAGCCTAGAAGTTTGAGATGCATACCATGTTGGAGGGATTAAGACGACAAGGATGGGGAACGTTAACTAAGCAGCTGTATAGTACCGGAAATTGCCGAGTCCCGCTGCCACCAACTTCATGCAATGAGCTTGAGATCATATCCTCATTGACCTTCGTTTACTGTGTTTCATGCATCTGCATTTTTTCCCATTTCGAATGTTGTGTCATTAATAAGATGTTTTGTGTTTTTCCGATGAGTGTCGGAGCTAGTGCTGCAGTACAACTTAGTTTGCGGGCGTTCATTTATACTACGTACTCTTGGGACTTTCGAGGGGCTTCTGGTGATCGACTTTTCGCGTCTTAACGCCACCTCGCAAGTTGAGCCAACCCGAGTCGCGGCGACTCAAAGTCCGGGGTCCAAATGCATCACGTGGGACGACTGGACCATCGTCAAAATATAATTACTGTGGTCACAAGCTCCAAGGTTTCTGACTAGTGCACACATTGGATCGCCCTAGTTGCTTGTATTGTACTTCAAGGTGAATGATAAAAGCACACACAGACGGCTCGGTTGATCCCGACGATCGCTTCCGCGCAAGCAACAAGGGCGCGATGGCGAAGCGAATAATCAAGGAGGTCCAGAAGATTATCCCCCCGCTCTCGCCCAAGATGCACAAAGGGCAAGCAGGGCGCGTAGGCGTTATTGGCGGATCACAAGAGTAAGAAATAGGACCGTTGATAACTGGATCGACCTTTGCTTACAATGTATATTGTATATTCGACGATAAGCTATACTGGCGCGCCTTTCTTCGCTGCCATCTCGGCGCTGAGGCTGGTCTGTATATGTGTCAGCATGCCAAGGCCTAAATTGCGTCTCATTGCCAGAGAATATTCAGGGTTGCGATCTCTCCCATGTCATTTGCGACCCAGAAGCGGGTAGCGTGATAAAGACATACTCTCCCGACCTCATCGTACACCCAATACTCAACAAGAACAAGTCCGTCCCTAAATCAATTATCTCACTGGTTGTTACAGCGATGCTGATGATGGCGGGCTCAACAGTGACCGGGAGGCCATTAACTCTGAACTGAAGGATGTCATGTCTCGACTCCATGTAATTATTATTGGGCCGGGCCTCGGGCGAGCAGATCATATGCAAGATTTCGCACGCATCGCAATCTCCGTCGCCCGCGAACAGAATAAATATATCGTGCTGGATGCGGACAGCCTGTGGCTCATCCAGAAACATCCCGAGTACATCAAGGGCTATGCCAAGGCTGTACTGACTCCAAATGTGGTGGAATTTGGACGATTACGAGATGCGCTGGTACGTATGATCCATTCGGTATTTGAAGGCAGCACTGTGCAGGACTAAGGAGAAACTTTCCAAAACCAAAGCGTATCCCGAAAGACGCGCCACCAGAGTCACTGGCTTCCAAGATTGCACATGAACTAGGTGGCATCGTCATCCTTCAGAAGGGTGCACAAGATATTATCTCGAACGGGAGACGGACAGAAATAGTAGACACGGAAGGGGGGCTGAAACGATGCGGGGGGCAGGGCGATATTCTCAGCGGGAACTTGGGGACGTTCCTGGCGTGGGGAAAGGCATACATCGAAGGAGGGCTCGACGAGTACGTTTCAGGATAAGTTCTTTCCAGTGAGGCACATCCGGATTGACGTATATATAGAGGCGACGCGAATGACATCAAAATTAATCCAGAAGATATTCCAGTGCTTGCAGCGTACGGGGCATCAAGTGTGACTCGAGTGGCATCCAGAATTGCATTTAGCAAGCTCGGGCGAGGAGTCATCACAGGGGATATGTTGTCCGAGATTGGGGTGGCGTATCAGGAATTATTTGGAGAAGGGGGCGACAGAGGCTGGAAGGGCTCTGCCCTTCAAGAAGGGGGGAAGCTGTAGGATGAATGATAAGGATCGTAAGATCAGTCGAATCTAGGGATGCGGTGTTGGATGTATTGTGTCCTGTTACACACTGTGAAGCTGATTCGCCAGTTGAGAGATAGGCGGTAGGGTATTAGTGGAAGTTCGTACCACGTTTGCTAGTCTAGTCCACTCGTCCATCGCCCGGATATACTCATCTTGTCCCACATCTACTAGCCTATCCGGATGCCATACTACAATGGACCCAAATGTGCTCATGGGCGTCAGGCGTCTATTCGTCGAGGTCTCCGAAGCACCAACCCCGACAAGGCTAGACGATTCGGAAACATCATCATCGGTCCGCGACATAAGAGCGTACATATCCTCTGCAGTGACGTCTGGATTGCCGTCCGCCTCTGTAGCCGCACTGCTTCTGGTTCTACGAATCCCTCTACCGTTCCTTTTCTCGAGGAGTTTAGTCGGGGTCGAATCCCCCCCTCGCTTCCGTTTCGCAGGGATGGATGGGATCGGTGAATCAGATCGAGTTGATGGATCGTCGGAGTGAAGAATAAGACCTGTGTAGCCTTGTGGGAGGCACACATCAAGGCCATGCATTGTGCGTCCGCGAAACGCGGCCGTATACGTGGATTTCGTGTCAGGAACGGGCAGGGGTGGCCCAGACGCGTTGCTCGAGTCTTCTGAGGCGTGTTTGGACGCGTCGTACGAGACTGGGGAAGTTTTCACGATGAAGTAAGTCGATACGGGCGCTTCTCCTGTATAGCTTATGTGGAATGGCATAAGTTGTGGCCGAACATCCGAGAGTTTTGAGGTCGGATTGACGAGGACAAGAGACATCGTTGGAGCGAAGAGTCTTGACGCGCTGTACTATTTGCAACCGGGATCTCGGACAAAAATGTCCATATTGACCACTACTCATGACACAACAGTCTGTTAGTCTTCAAACTTGGCAGCGATAGGGCCTATGATCGTATATGCATTGGCTAAAGATTATAAAGAAACCTATGCCTCCACTGAAGTCCAGTGAGGAATCCACATTGTTGCCTCATTTTGGTGTTGGCCAGTGCCCAACCCCAATGCAGACACGTGCATCGTTACCGTATCTCATGGTTGGGTGTTACTGCCAGTGTTGACTGACAATGAGGATGGAATTGTGGCGACCAATATTATTGAGCACTATATACCTCACCCTGCGTCCTCACTGCCACTATACCCAGCCTCATTTCCTGCTAATCACAATTACTACATACACATGTTTACACCCTTCCTACCATTCCACCACATTCCTATCCAGTCTGGCCATTACATCCCATACCCAGGTGGTCTTCCATACCATTTTGACAATTCAGGGTAGTATTATTATCAGGGGTCTCCAGCTAGGTACCTGGTGACTGGCATATCTTGCCAGAGTCCAGGCTGAGTACCTCCCCCTCCTTTCCTACCTTGTTATCATAATTCCTTTCCATGCTCAATTATCCCCCTGCAAGTTTCCCCACCCCCCATCTGTCAACCCCTAAGACCTACGACAGTATCGGGTCCAATTCCGGGCCAATTCCGGGAAATTGCGAGGCCACAATAAACCGGGAGCCGGACGGGCTCAAAAAATCTCAAAAAATCCCCCAACCTCTCAAAACTGCCCCCAGCCTCACCTAAGAGATATTTAGTCTACCTATCCAGCCACGGGCTCGACAGACCTTCTGGAATTGGGTCTGGACTTGCTTCCTCTCTGGGAGTATGTTGCCACCTAATTTTCCAGAATCGCCCGCTAAATCTCGGTGGATCTAGGATGCTATAAGGGTCCGATGGTAATGTGATGAGAGCACCATGAGGCTTTATCTTTACTGTGTGGAAGGAGTCTAGTCCATGCCAAGACTAGCTAGGCTGCGGAAAGGATCGACTGTCAGCAGCAAAAATATTTTCCGGCTTGCGTTCGGAGGATTATTTAGGGGCTCTGGGATTGAAAATCATTCGGTCATGGAAGCAATAAAGTGCAGGATGGTACCTACATTTTGGTGCCCATGGCAGCTCTGAACACTTCAATTTTGTTCTGGCCACTTTCGACCATTTTCGAAAAATAAATCTTTGATTTTGGGCGGGCTGAGTGCATGGAGGTGCCTCCGATGATTTAATGCAAAATTGGAGGATGATTTCAGTGTCCAGAGATAATTATTGTTGTTGATGGCGGCACACCCATAACCTCTAATCGAGTGTCCGGCTAATTTTCCGAGCATGACGCCCGATCTAGATAGGAACGCTCCCACGTCAATGCGCCCAGGTTGGTATCGGCAGCCGCAGTGTTTGCTGGGCTGTGGCATGAGCCGCATGACAGATTGTTAATTTGGTAGGGGACTGCGCATGACCGCAAATGATAACCTCTTCACTAGAGGTCTGATTGCTTTCCCGGCTGGGCTGTCGGTAAAAGCTTATTGGCAACCACGGCAACGCAGCCTGACGATGGTGACGGGTGCGTGGCTGGGAACGCACGCAAATGCGGTGGTTGGTCAGCACTGGATTGGGTTGCAGCAAGCATGTGTTTGCCTATTGTAGCCTGAGATTTAATGAGCCCTGCACGGTGTTCGATGCGCGAATAATAAGAGTGTGTGCCCCATCAATTTTCAAGGAAGATCGTCATGTGAAGCATCTTTTTCTCCAATTTATTTTGTCCACGACATCCCAAGATCCCTACAAACAAATTATGGTAAGCTTCCACTTGCCCTCTGACTTATCTTCTGAATCATATCTTCTGTCCGATGAAGCTGTTAATGAATTTGCCTGAATCCAGATAGCCACGGAAGAACGCTAGTCACCGCGGGTTCCCAGACGCCGGTTGCTCGCGGGAAAACGCTGAAATTTCTGTGAGTTGATGAGATTTCGTATCGTCGGTACACTGCCCCAGGCGGGCCACTAAAAAATCCAGCCTTACTAACATCAAGGTGGTCAGACGGTTGGCTGGCTCCCCGGGATCATAATTCGAGGCAGGTCTCATTTTCCCAGCCATTCTGCGAGTTTTTGTCAAACTGCGTTATCAAAGGAATATTGTTTCGGCCCTAATTCGCCTTCGCTCTCGTCGTACATATATAGGTTGGCGGAATGCATCCTCCTATCCTTCGCCCTCCATGTCCCTCGATATCCTCTCCTCTTCTGGTCCGGTGCCATGTCTTCTCGACAATGCACCCTATGCTACCTCCAGCCATTTCACCGTCATCGATCCCAATGATCCAAATCGAGCACCTTTGTATGACGTCTATGGCGCGAATGTGGGTGAAGCGGTCAAGGCGGTAGAGTCCGCTGCTGCTGCGTTTCCTAGTAAGGGTGATCACTATTCTGTCTCAATGGATCTCACTGATACTTTTGTCCAGCCTGGAGGGAGACCTCCTACAATCGACGAAGAGAAATTTTCCTCAGGGCAGCAGAGATTATGAAGCAGCGGACAGACGAATTTGTTGCCATCTCAGTGCGCGAGACCACTGCCCCAGTTAGGCATGGCGGCATTTGACTGCGCTCTCGCACTGGCCCAGTATGCATCCCTGCTCATCTACGTACTTGCTTGCTTATTTCGTTTCATTCCTAGGTTCGAGGAATTAGCAGGTGCCCTTTCCGAGGCTTTGAGAAGCAATATTCCACCCCCCTCAGATCCTGATAGTATATGTTATATCAAGCCTGAACCATTTGGTGTCGTTCTCGCAATCCCCCCGTGGAACGGGCCACTTTGCCTCTCTTGCCGTGCCGTTGCAACACCAATAATTGCAGGGAACACCGTTGTCCTTAAGACATCCGAATATTCCCCCAAGACGAACTCTGTTATAGCACAGGTGCTTGTAGAAGCTGGTCTTCCTCCGGTGTCTTAAATGTTATCCACGTCAGTACGGAGAATGCCCCAAAGGTGCGTGCTGTGCAGGGCTATCCCTGGATCCGATCCTAATAGCATCCGCTTCAAAAATTAGGTTACGGAATCCATAATTGCGCATCCAGCCGTCCGGTACCTGGCTGACTTATCCATTTTGTATGCTGCGCGCTAAATCTGACCCCACACATCAGGAAAGTAAATTTCACTGGTTCGACACGCGTTGGGTCCATTATCGGCGGTCTTTGTGGCCGGCATATCAAGCCCGTCGTCCTGGAGCTTGGTGGCGCTGCCCATTTAATTGTATTACCTGATGCAGATATTAAGCATGCGGTCCAAAACGCTATCTACGGAGGCTTCTTCTACTCTGGTCAACTTTGCATGTCTACGAACAATGTGCTGGGTAGGTATGATTACCGCATGGTTCGGCCTGACTCAACATCGAACTTCGCTTTTTTCTCGCAGTGCACGAGTCAATAGCCGACGACTTTATTTCAATCCTTCAGCAGGAGACAAAGGAGATTCGGGCAGGGCATCAAGTGGATGACAAGCATCAGCTCAGAGGTCTATACGACCAGGCATCTGCGAAACGCATTGCCGATCTGGTTGACGATGGAATTGCAAGGGGTGCCAAGCTCGTAGTTGGAAATCACGATATACACCAGAATATCGAGGGATCTGTCGTGCAGCCCATCGTCCTTGATCACGTAGTTCAAGGGATGCGTATGTCTTTTCCTCTTGCTTCCGAGTTCTGCTCGCCAAAAGCTCACTAACGAAACTGCGATTTTGATTACTGTAGGGGTCGCCGATGAAGAAATCTTTGGCCCTGTGCTGGGAATAACAAGGTTCCGCACCGACGAAGAAGCTATCCAAATTGCCAATAGTTCACAGTACGGGCTCGCCAGTGCAATTCATAGCCGCGATATCAGCAGAGCTTTGAAAATAGCCCAGAAACTGGATGCCGCCGGGGTCCATATAAACTCCTTCACTCTTCGGACGCACGCGGTGAGTCTGGACTCTCGTATTCTTGTGGTTCTGAGCAGTTGCATGATGGTGCCTATTATCAGAATCATCCTTACGGTGGATCCAAGGCCAGTGGATTTGGGCGGTTCAATGGTCTAGAGGGGATCAGAGAGTTCACTCAATCCAAGGTGGGTTCGAGTTCGATCACAGAAAGTGCCCTATCGTGTGGATAGCTTACCGTTCGAGGATTCCAGGTGATCACCATCACTAATATTGGAGTGACCCCTAATTTGTGATTGTTGTACTGTAATGGGCGGATGGCTTTTGGATTAGCCCCTCTATTCGTAACTCGTGCACCCTCATACCCGTAATATTTACCGGATGTCATGTGGATTATCCAGGACTCGGCGATTGGGCCCATTAGCATTTACATGACATGATGATGACCGAACACCCGAAACCTTGGTACTCAAGGGGTAGGGGTATCTCTGAAGCACGAGGAAATCGGACGTTACCACGAATAGTGAGAGAATTTACATCATGGACACGAAATTCAGAGACCAGGCCTGGGACGACGCGAGCGGTCGGGATCTTTGCGGGATTTGTTTTAGAGTTTGGATCCAGCTGAAACGCCATGTATGATATCTAGATTTGGATTGCGTTCAAGGGGTGAACTTCAAAGGTATCTGCAGCTGGAATGTGCTCGTCAGTTGTAGCAAGGCAAGTTAAATCGATCGGCAGTGACTCTGTGACTCTGCCAGACTGTGACTCTGCGTGATCTGTCCAAGGCCACTTTCGGCTTCGGCAATCCCCGGTCGTACGAGACATCGACATTCCACTCTTTTTTCAGTTCCACTCGTTGCATTGTTCTGGTATGGTCAGTGAGGACATTCCATGAACCCAAATACCCTCTTAATATCATTAAGTATGGTCCTAGACTTCAAATTATGATATTGTGATAATCGGGGCAGGAATAGCTGGATGTGCACTCGCTCATTCTCTCTCGCGAACTCGAACGACAGATTCCTCTCCTCTTAGAATCGCGCTTTTGGAGCGGTCTTTATCAACACCAGATCGTATAGTTGGCGAACTTCTCCAACCAGGGGGTATGCAAGCTCTCAACGCGATGGGATTGACTTGGTGCACTGAGGGCATCGACGCAATTCCCGCCAAGGGGTACTGCATCGTGTATGAGGGGAAGCAAGTTCAAATACCATATCCTTCCGGCGCTGAAGGCCGATCATTTCACCACGGCGCATTCGTTATGCATCTGAGAGAGGCTGCGCGTCGAGCACGAGGTGTTGATGTTATCGAAGCCACTGTCAACGAACTCATAGAGTGTCCCCATACTGGCCGCGTTCTCGGTGTACGGGCGACGCCCAAACGGACGAATTCCCGGGAAACGTCTTCTCCTGAATCCTTCTTCGCCGAAATCACCTTTGCTGCAGATGGGTGCTATTCTAAGTTTCGTTCTTCTCTCGGGAACCGGAATCGTGCACCAGTTACAAAGAGTCAGTTCTTTGGCGCTATCCTGGAACATGCGCCTCTGCCAATAAAACACCATGGCACGGTCGCCCTTATTCCTGGCTCGGGACCTGTACTAATGTACCAAATCGGACAACGGGAGACAAGGATACTCGTCGATGTGAAGTTGCCTCTTCCTCCCGATGTTAAGGGCCACATTAAAAACGTGGTCGTACCTTCATTGCCTCCTCCCCTACAACCATGCGTCTTGGAGTCCCTTCAGAAAGATCGATTGCGTAGTATGCCCAACTCCTTCCTCCCTGCGACTATGCAGGGGCAATCTGACTCCAAGGAAGGGCTCATATTGATTGGTGACGCGTGGAACATGAGGCATCCACTGACAGGGGGTTGGGATTCGTTTCTCCATGTTCTTCCAGTCCATTTTGCTCACAAGAATTTATCATTTCAGGAGGAATGACTGTCGCTCTGAATGATGTCGTACTGTTGACTCGAATATTGAGCGATTTCATGCAAGTATCGCCTGATTACAAAGAAGGATCCTCGTCAACTTCAATATCCGTGGACTGGGAGCAGATGTCTGATAGGCTCAAGTCATGGCATTGGAGTCGAAAGGGACTCGCAAGCACTGTAAATATTCTCAGTATTGCGCTGTACGACTTATTCGGTGCCGACGGTCCGTGTCATAATTGTTGCTGGAAAAGGCTCTGCTGATGTACATGTCAGATGCTAAATTATCGATTCTACGAGAGGGGTGTTTTGCGTACTTCGAGTGCGGTGGCGATTGCGTTAATGGACCGGTATCATTGTTAGCGGGGTATGTTTTTCGGTTACCCAACCCGTTTTCTCTTGACAAGTCCTCTCCCCCCAGGCTGGCTCCATCACCGCTCCTGTTGGCCTATCATTTCTTCGCGGTCGCACTGTATTCGATATATCTTCTTTTCACAACCCCACCTCAGACAGGCTCGACCTGCAGCGATGCGAAATCCGACAGCCCCTAGTTTCGTACAGTATCCCGCCTTGGCGGTTCAAAGTATGAGTGTGGTACGCATCATAAAGCCTCGCCGTTACATCCCACTATATCTGACTATCGCTAAATAGTTATGGACGGCGTGCGTAGTCTTTGGCCCGTTGGTCTGGAGTGAAGTTCGATGGTGGTGATCAATAGAGCTGCGTGTCGTAGGGATCATTTTACACATATAAACTTACGGCCATTCGCTCAGCAGTATGCTTCCAGTCTGACTATTGAAGTGTCATGGAATCGCAATGCTTTCCCACCTCGTGCGTACTGAACACTCGAGTTACGTCAGAAATCGAATGATGGGGTTGGCATGGTCAAATTATAATATGCACTCAATAAAGTGTTAGATGATACCCTGTTACTCTGACTCCCCGATACTGATATCGGGCTGATGAACGAGAGAGCGTCAGGGAATGATGGATTGCTCTTCATGCAACCGTGTCTTGGAGACCAGTGGGCTTGGGGTGGATGTGTATTCAAGTTCTTCCGAACTTGACCCACCTGTGGGGTACACGCTCAGTTCACCAGCTGCTTTCTGACGACTCAAAAAAGCTTCACTTTGAAATGTAAGAACCTTTGCATCGCATTCGAATCTAGAAGCATACCGAGATAGAGGTGACCGAGGACGGCGAGAGACACCATGGTAGGGACGAGACCTGCATTCACAGTGCTCTGGCCGTCAAGTTGCAAGTTACGGGGTGATTGAGACGTAGGCTTGAGATGGGGCTGTGGTTGCATGAGGATCTTCCGCGGCTGTGCTGAGGGGCCCACTTCAATTGCAGCCTACCGCTACCGCACTACCATTCCTGATCTCTCTTCTCAGCGGCTGGCTGTCTGCTTCTGTCCGATGCTCTTGTGCTCAGGGAAGCATCACATCAGTTTCTCCTGTATTGTGTCGTAATGTAGATGCTATGATTTGGTCATGAGGGTAGCACAGGAGCCCTATGGGCTCTAGGCGGTATCCCGGCCCACACCCACTGACTTTAGCCAAAACCATGAGCGCAAATTCACTGGGTAGAAATCAACCTCAAACAGGATCAAAGTGGGATGAAACCTCTGAAATGGGTGCGGAATCATTCGGATCCACCGTAGACTTGAGAACTAGCACTCAGGAGGTTTGAGGTGCGCCACAAGAGGCGTTTCGTTGTCGCGTCTCGCGGCGTGGCTAATTCCGGTCCGTGGGACATTACCTTTTATGGGAAGAACAATCCCCCCGATGCCCATGTTGCGTTTTAGGGAACCCCCAGATGTCACCTTATCCGGGGCTTGCAGGGGTCATGCTTGCTGCTCAATTCCACTTGATATCTGCGAGGCTTTTTCAGGCCAAGCTAGCCCAAGTTATGCCCATGCATAGTCTTGAATAGAAGCAAGTCGCTATCCTGAGTCCCGCAGGCTCTTCCCTGCGCAGACATGCTGAAACAGGATATCATTTCCGATAGATCCAGGGGCCCGCCACACTCATTGGAGGGAACTGGCCACGGCCATGGAAATTGCTTGAAATATAATCAAACATGAAGAAAGATACCAGGGCCACAAAATGAGGTTTTCAAATGGCCCTAATAATGATGATTGAAAAATGGATAGATATAACCATTACACTCTCCTATTAGATACTGCCAGATTTTGAAATGTTGAAATCAAGAAAATGATATTCTCCAAAGCTGCATTATGTGAGGCCAGGAACGTGCAACTGTTTTTTGTCGACAGCTTTATGGGAATTTTGGTGCACCAGGAACTGGCGGACATCATTACCGACCGCCAAATTAGATATATCATAGTGCTGAACAAATTTCGGCAAAACTGCGGTGATCCTGCTAGTACTATCCTAGATCCGTCTCTAGTTGACCCCAAGTTGCCTTTGTCATCGACCTCGTCACCTTGATGGCTCCAGCTGGTGTAGTGCAGGCCATTCTAGTTACAATGGCGAAGTGATTGCACCATTTCTTCGTGATGATGTCACAATTGCGACGAATTGTGGGAAACATCTGCAATCCCTTATCAAGCGAGGCTACGGACTGTTTTTCCACGTATGTAGTCATGCAGCGAGTCAACACAGACGAAACCTGACATGGAAAGCTCATTGCTGGCAACTCTGCGATTGTCCAGGATCAGTGACCTGCTATTACGGTAGGGTGGGCGTCACTTGTCAATCCCAGAATCGCTTGCGAGTCGGAAGCCCGTGACTAATCTGCGCTGTTACTCAGCAGAATCGAAAGTGGAGACATTGTCTCAAAAAGATGCTTCTGACCATTACGAAGCATCAGGTGAACCGTTTCAAGCTCCGGTGGTTTCCAGCACTCTCCTCCATTCCTACTTCCATCGCAATGTCCACCGTAAAGTGAGTTGCTGGTTTCTTGTGGGACATGGAAACTGACCCTGTTTGTGGAACAGCGGCAGAGTGCTTTTTGTTGAGCCACCGATCACGTACATCGAGCCTGGAAAACATATCAGGTATTCTGAGGAAAAGATCGATCTACCCGGTGTAGGGTTGTCCGGGGGTGTGCTCGTCAAGACTCTAATTCTGTCCCCTGACCCATACATGCGAGGGAAGCTTGGTAGAAATGCATGGCCTGTGGGCTCACCGTGCGTGGATATCAAAAATGGGGGCACTTTCGAGATCGGCCTTATATATATAGCTCTGCAGGCTCAGTGGCTATGGAATTGGGGTCGTGGTTCGATCGGATGCCTCGAACTTTAAGGAGGGGGAGTTCGTCTATAGTTCCTCTATTTGTAAGTGGCTCGTTTTAGGCCTGAAGTTGGCTCGCGGCGATCGTAAGGTTTTTTCCTCACCTTGTCTTGCGATTGCAGCGTGGGAGCATTATGCAGTGTACCCTGCCAGAAGCTTGTACCCCCTCGAGGTCGCCGACGGCGTTCCTCTTTCATATTACGTCGGTGTGCTCGGTATGCCTGGACTAACCGCCTGGTACGGTCTTAAAAATTCAGTCAGTCATCTGAGCCCGGTGAGATTTTTTTCAAGGCTGGGTCCTTGCAAGTATGCGTAACGAGACTAATCTGGTTAGGGCGAGACGCTGTTCGTTTCGGCAGCATCCGGTGCGGTGGGCTCGTGAGTGCCGCCAGCCGCCCTTCTGGGAGTCCACGGGCTAACGGAAATAATATTTTAATTATAATATCTAGAGTGGTAGTTCAATTGGCGAAAATTTGGGGCCTCAAGGTTATTGGATCTGCCGGTCGGGACGACAAGGTCGCGTTCCTCAGAGACGAGATTGGGGCGGACGTTGCATTTAACTACAAGACAGAGGACCCGTACGAGGTCTTAGCCAAGCACGGACCTGTTGATGTGTTCTTCGACAACACCAATGGACCACAGCTCGACGCCGCGCTTGCGAATGCCAACGTGGGCGGTCGCTTCGTGGTAAGTGGTGCGGTATTATAAATGGGTGTGAATTAAGAGGTTGATGCACCGTCACCCTCAGATCTGTGGTTACATTTACAACTATGGGAGATCTGAATTTTATAGCGTCAAGGTATTATATTATCTCCGATATTCCGAAGATGGATTCTTGATATGTGGTATCTGCAGAATACCCCCTTTATTCTGACGCGGGATCTCACGGTTCGCGCTTTATCTGGGTCGTCCAGAAAGGGCAGCGAGGAATTCTATGAGGTAGTCACGCCTCTTGTCCAGTCTGGTAAGGTAAAGTACAAAGAAACCCGGGTTATCGGGTTAGAGCATGCGGTATGTGATCAGCCTCGTGCAGAGGAGGATACTCTCTCACACTCCATTCGTCCAGGGACAAGCCCTTGCGGACTTACTGACTGGGGACAATTTCGGTAAATCCATTGTAGTTGTGGGTGATGATGCTTGAAAGCTTTGAAGCTTCTGGTGGCTGAATGATGTTGGCATCCTGTACTGTGTATATGTATGTCTGTTTCCCCTTGCGCTTTGTAGCTTCCGTGACTGGCAATGGGATCAAATTTCATCCATTTTTTCTATACAATGCCCCCCTGCCCGCCTGACAGGCTGTGGATTCAAGAATCAACGTCGAGTCATGGGGCGGAAAGGTTGATGGTAGAACAGTGAACAGAAAATGGACCGCACTCAGAACACTGCTTCAAGGGCGAGGGGCTTTGTGACTCGGTGATGATAATTCCATCAGAAATAATAAACCTTTCCTGCACTACACGTTGTAAATAAAATCAGGGCTACTACCCGAAACGGCCGAAATCGCGATTTAGTTTTCCGCCTTATAAAAGGAGAATATTTCCACTAACTTCTTCCTTCCCCAACTGCATTTCCATTCATCTCACGAACAGTGACGACTATCAAACACGACTCTTCATGGACCTCGTCAAAAGCTTCATAGGCCCGTTCAACTCGAGTGCTCTCAAGGACACGGCAAAGGTGGCTCACTCTCTGGCCCTCATCACTCAATTCTCATTCACCAATTCACCTGCGTTTTCTAGTTGGTGATCATCGGCTCAACAGTTGAAGGTTCGTCGTTCTTTGTCCTAGCGTACCTCAACAAAAAACTGATATTTGTGACAGCGACCCGTCGGGCCAGCACGAGTGCTTGGCATTCCTTCGTAGATTGTGAGTCACTGTTTTGAAAAAAAAGTCCACTCGTCGTACTCACCCCGTGTTTTCCCTAGCCTTTTTTCTCGTAAGAAATCCCACGTCCCTTGCCCCAACGATGAGCTCTAAGGCCTTTTTTGTTGTGGCGGCGGCAGACGGCCCATTTTAGCCAAGAAGACTAGTGAGTCTATTCAGAAATGCCCCAGAAAACAGAAAACGAATTAATGACGGGAATCGATCACAGCCCGTATGACTGGATTATGTAAGCCGCATGTTCCTCGGCGGTCTCCGACATTTTCCCATCCCCAATCTATAACAGGCACTGGCTCCAAAAACAGCCCTCATACAGTGCATCTCGCGAGTTCGATGTCGGCTCTTCTCGTACCGGCTCTGTCGGTGTGGATGACGTGGAAGGCGAAGAGGAGACGGAAGAAGCTAACGGGAGGCGTCGAGTGGCCATTGCTTTTCTCCCTTCAATAGGTAACTTGTCTTCACTCTTCGGGTCGCAGCTTCGCTTAATTCGGCCGTTCTCCATTCAGACGTTACACATTCCATTTTTTATCGTACGTGCCTGCATAGATCATCAGATTTTCATGCATTGCCTGACTAGGCTGCTCGTCGTGCGATCACAGACGGTCATTGGCTCAAGGTGGGTCTTCTGTCGCTTACTGTCAGCATCGATACTAAGTGCCTCGTTCCCCCCTCCCTAGATTACGCGGAGCAGGCGAAATGGCCATTACGGGGGCTATCATGAACTCAAAATCAGCGTCATTGCCCGCAACAACAACATCCTCAAGCAACTCGTCATCCAGGCTCGTCGCGAGTACGAAGCCGACATGGAGCATCGCGGTGAGCTCCAGTCCTATCTTTACACCTCTTCTCGTGCTCAAAAACATGTGGTCCGGCTTCATAGTGCACGTCTTTCTCGCTGAAGCCTCTAGTTGGCGCTGGAACGGAGCGCATCAGAAGAGGCCACTTTCATCCGTCGTTCTTGAACCTGGCGTTAAAGACATGCTTATTGCCGATGCTAAAGATTTCTTGGCTTCAGAGGCCTGGTATGCCGATCGAGGTGTGTCGCACCTTCAGTGACCGACCTTTCGAATTAACACTTCTTGTAGGTATCCCATACCGCCGAGGCTACCTTTTGTATGGGGTGAGTGCATTTCCAATTCACATTGAATACTCAGTACTTACGCCTGCTATTTTCGTGGTTAGGTTCCTGGAAGTGGCAAGACCAGCTTGATTCATGGTCAGTGCTTCGGCTCATCTCTGAGAGGTGATTACTTATCCATTATTGTAGCCATTGCTGGCGAACTTTCCCTTGATATTTACGTCGTCAGTTTGAGCGCCAAAGGGTGCGTGATATCCCGGGTTGGATTTCCCTCGTTTACTTAACTTCTATCGTGTTCCGCCATCAGAATGAGCGACAATACTCTCACAACCCTCTTGGGCCGCGTACCATCTCGGTAAGATAAATATCTTAACATGAACCATCTCGATATTCATTTCATGCATGAAAGATGCATTCTGTTGCTTGAAGGTACGCGTGGTGTTAAGATTATTCTTCCCCATCGTGGTTTAATGCCGCTGGATAGATCTTGATGCGGCGTTTACGCGTTCCGTGACCCGCGATTCCAAGTCAACCGGAATCCCCACGACGACAACAACGACGACAACGACAACGACTCCCATTGTAGCTACTGTCCCTCCCCCAGAAGATCCCAACACCCTCTCTCTTTCTGGTCTTCTCAACTCACTGGATGGTGTGGCTGCTAGTACGGGAAGGTAATTAATTTTGCTCACCGGTTCCACTGGCCGCTCAGGAGTTGAATTGATAGGCTGCTATTCGCAACCACGAATCACTACGAGCGCTTGGACCCAGCTCTCACCCGGCCAGTGCGTCCACTTGATTTCTTTGCGTATATTCTCCTCTTGAGGTTTTTTTCCTTGAAGGGTCGCCTCGACGTCCATGTAGACTTCAAGCACGCAAGCAAATGGCAAGCAGGTGAGTCAGCATGATGAGAACGTGCGAGCCGGCATTAATTCAAATTAATTTCCAGAGGGAATTTATAAGAATTTCTTCCCAACCAAACCTAAGCCCACCGCTGATGGTGAAGTGGTCGAGGTCGCGGAGACCCAGTTAGGCCGTAAACGCAAATCCCATCGTCATGTTGTTCCTCTACTTGAAGAAGAAGAGCTCGGCGAACTGGCCAAGCAGTTTGCGGCTGCCATTCCTGAGAACGAGATGAGCGTGTGTATATGTTTCTTTTTTCCATTCTCGTTGATCCTGTTATTGGTGTCAGGCCTGCCGTCTCGTGGTTCCGGTGACTTGCCATCCTGATTCACTGCTGACTGCCTTTCTTGTCTGGATGCGTTGATTTTCTATGAATATAGGTTGCCGGTCTCCAAGGGTACCTCTTACGCAATAAGACGCGCCCACGTGAAGCTGTGGCTGAAGTCGGTGCCTGGGTCGAAAGTGAGCTGCAATACTTATCTTTTGTCCTGCGATGCCTTCGTCTTACCTTTCAACCGTGTATCAGAGGAACGCGAAGCCAAGGCAAAGCTCAAGAAATTGAAAGAGGAGGCCGAGGCCGAGGCCAAAAAGGAAGCCGAAGAAGTGAGGTCAAGATAAAGGGTGGAAGTCGTACCCACGCTAATCTCAACCACGTTCTCAGAAGGCCGCCAAGGAGCAGAAAGAGAAGGATGAGGCAGAAGCGAAGGAGAAGCTCGAGGTAAGGAGGTTCGGATTCCCACCTACACTCGAATTCTGATAGACCTCACGTGCAGAAGGCTGCCACCGAGAAAAAGGAGAAGGACGAGGCGAGTATGTTTGTGTTGTCGAGGGCAGCAATGAGTCACTTATACCACATTTAATAGAAGGATGCGGAAAGACGCAAACAGAGGCGTAGTAAGCGAAAGGCATCAGCCAAACCTGAACCTGCTAAGGCTGGCACGGATTCGGAGTGGGATTCTGAGGCCGAAGCCGAAGTCATTTCTCCCGTTCCTGCGGCTGAACCTTCTCCCCAGTCTGAGATCTCTGACAAATCCGCACTCTCGGAATCATCTTCAGGGTTGTCGACATCGTCCGATACATCGTCCTCATCAGGAGATAGTAGCACCCTTGCCACTTCGGAGGACAGCGCGACGAGCAGTGAAGTCGAGAATGATCGCGTCACCGAGGGCGAGACTGCCGCAGCAATTGACGACATGAGCTCCTCAAAATGGGTAGCCGTGCAAGTCCCAGTGGTGGCTTCTACCACCACCAACACCACCACCCCTTCTACTGAAAGTGAATGATGACCGATAAATGACCCATCCCCAAAGGTTTCCCAATAGATTTACATGCAGCAATCGTGGACATAGAGGAGTTCCCCTTCCTCCTGCTCGATTCTCTCCCCTTCCCTCCCCCCCTTTTTTTGTTTGCTTGGGTCGTTGAAACCCCCCCCCCCCTTCCCCCGCACCATCCACTGTACATTCTCATCAAGTTCTGCATCTGTAAATACACCCTCGCATCCTACTGTCTCTTAGAATCTATGTACGATAGACAAGCGGGCGCTCCCGTGTTTGGTTTTTTTGTTTACACTGCTGGCTATCACGAGGATTCCACGAGGCAATCTCCACTACGACTTGATGTCTTCTAGTCGCGTAAATTCCCAAGCATCATCTGTCAATCGCAAGGCACCTACCCGCAGTGAGAAGGACCGTCAGGAAGCGCCTGTACGTCGCCTGTGATACCCCCCCCCCCCCCTCCCCGAATAAGCCCTGTTAGTCTCACGCGGCAAAACACACAAAAAGGTTCCTCCCGGAAAGGCAAGCAAGTACAAGGAAAAGTAAGCATCACCAGCAGCACTCGGGGAAACCCACCTCCCATACTTTCAAATCGTGGAATGTCATGTTCATGTTTGCTCTGCTCTCTCTCTCCTCTCTCTCTCTACAAGGTTCTATGCCTTACGCGGGAAGTATGAGGCTGTCACCGGTGTGCGTCTTTTTTTTTTTCCCTTTTTTCCTTCAAATCACCGTGCCCAGTTGTGCCGACGATGAGGATGTGTTTGGACCCGCACTCTTGTTCAGATATATAACGAACATCAAAAGGAGCTCGCAATCTCTACTGCGAAGCTTCGAAAGCTTCAGGATGAATGCGAGTACGTCTTTTTGTTTTTTCTATTTGTTTTCTCTCTCTATCTCTCTCTCTATCTTCCTCGGTCTCGGTTGATATGCATGCCCGAATTAATTATGATGATCCCAAAAATTTAGCGTCCTTCTCGACACGATAGCACTCTCAGCGGGCTCCCAGCCCTCGCTCACGCCGTATCTCCATCAACAAACACCGTCTCCTCCGCCCATCATGGTTCCATACCCCCTTGACATTTACCAGCAACAACAAATTCACGAGCAGCATCATCATCATCATCATCATCAGCAACAGCAACAGCAACAGCAACAGCAACAGCAACAACAACAACAGCATGAAGTGTACCTTCGTCAACAACATTCCCAGCCCCAACTCCAGCAGCCTCAGCAGCAGCAGCATCCACACCAGCACCATCAGCACCACGAGGAACAACAACATCCACATCCACAACCACCTGCACAACAACAACAACACCGCAATGGCCTCGCGCCGTCCCATTTACAACAGCACAACAACAGGCTGCATATAACCCACTCCCGCTCCCACTCGCATCACTACCACCACCACCACCCACTACCACCGCACACTCGATGCAACAGCAACCCCCTCTCCCGCACGAGTCCTACGCGGCTGATCCTCGAGGCACGATGGCCTATTACGGTCAACCGGTGAGTATTGGCTCATCACTGTTCGTTTTTACCCGTCTCCCTTCCCCCCTGTCCCCCCCCCCTGTCCCCCTGTTTAGTTTGGAATTCAAATTTATTTCTGATGACGATGATGATGATTTTCTCAAGATAATTGGGACGACACATGGCGGCGTACACAGATCGGAGCACGGACCGTCACAAACGGGCCCGCCCCCGACCCATTCTCCGTACGGCACGCACTAAACACACCCACCCACCCACACACACATACACACTCGTATATACCCTTATCGAGCCCTTATCGTCGAAGCAAGGGGGGGCGGGGAGTTTAGTTCGGTCCGGTAAACACACACACCTTTGTGGGGGATTTTTTTTCCTGGAACATCGGAATCGGGAAGAAAGTGCAACGAGTTTTTTTTTTCTCTTTTCAGTTTCGAATTACAACGACATGATCTACGTATATGTACTAGTACTAGCAGCCACGGAATCGGGACTAAGTATGTGAAAAACTTTTAAAACGAGAGAAGGAATGAACAGAGGATGGATTTGAGTACGGCACAAGGTAAAGATAGTAAGTGGAGGGGGGATAAAACAAGTTAGGAGGGAAAAGCGAGAGTGGAATAATAAAATCTACATCTTAGAACGCAAATTAAAATGGATCAGTTCGCAATCTGAAGTAATAATCAAAAGACAAAGCAAATTGGAGAAAAAAAAAAACGTCCCCATAGATATATCAGAGGAAAGGCAGGAAAAGGGCATCCATTGTCCTCAACCCGAGCGTCCGTCCGCTCCAATACTATCGTCGCAATGGTTGCTGTGGGTGCTGAAGTTGGTGGTGACCAGAGTCGTCTGAATCTCCAAGGATTTCCTCATGCACGCCGGATTGGGCTCCAGAAGGACCAATGACATTGGACGAGCCAGAAGACGAGCCAACGGACGAAGCAACGGAGCCATAGGTCCTCTGCCCCGCAAAGTCTTCTCGCTTTGTCGGAGAAGCATGCGCCGGGGGCGAAGTCGTCGAAGCCACTCGTCCATGAGCTAATTGAGTCCCACTGCGGGGTCTACTCGAGTCTCCCGAAGTAGAGAACGTGATGCCTCCCGTAGGGGCTGCATTCAGAGACATGGGAGGAACTTGCCAAATCTGACCCAAACCCATGCCCAATGGGGCCGAGTCGCTTCGTGCACGCGACAAGGTCCGGCCGCTAGTTCCTGGCATGGAATGAGCTTGTATTTGACCTTGGGATTGCGATGACGGAATGGGAATCTGGCGCTGCTGGTCCCCTGTCAGATGCACAGCGGAGGACGGCGTGGAGGAAATTCCGGGACGTCCACCATTACGCCCGCCAGCGAATGACCCGCCGGATGCCGTAATCGGGGAAGTGCCGCCACCAGGTGATGAAGCGTCAGAAGATGTATTGGGATTCATTCGCTGTCGCTTCGGCCCTGAGCTGCGACCCTCTTGGCCGCTTTCATCATCAAAAGAATCTTCACCGCCCCCAGGGGACGACAGGGATTGTCGGGAGGGATGATCAAACCTAGGAAGAGATGGGATATTCATCGGAGGAAGAGCATGCCGTAAATGGGAACGAGCGTGGGGGTGGGGGGGTGGCCGAGAATGGTGAGGAGGAAAGTCGGTAGAGGTGGGACTCGAGCTTGGACTGATGGTTCCTAGAGAGGCAGTACTTAAACTTGATGGTGGCTCATTCCAGAATGAAGATGACGGCGGATATGGGTGATCCGAATAGGGCGGGTCAGACGGTGACGTGATTAGGATGGGAGGAGCTTCGGCTGGTTCTAGCAAGTCGGCAGGAAATGGGGTATGCTGCATCGCTCCAGGCATCATCTGCTGTATGGTGTCATACATAGTTTTCACAATGTTTGTCAATCGTTCGACTTTGGCACGCTCCGAATAGAGAGCCTTGACCACTTGATGATGATCATTAGCCATACGGGAGAGTTGCAGCGCTACTTCAGAGGGTAGATCTACTCGCTGGCGGACGGTTGGGTCAGCGTCAAGAGCTTTTCGTTTTATTTCGTCCAGCAGATCCGGACGTCCACGGAGGAACTTTTGGTGCGAAAATTCCCAGACTTGGTTGTCTGAAGACGTGCGTTGCGCGCGGGGGGTCTAAAAACAAAGTTGGTATTGCACTTCACAACACTAATTAAGGGGTATGAATCTCACTCTGTTGATCTTATGAAATCCATACATGTTCAGTTGGCGAACGAAGCTTGAGAACTGGGAAAACCATTTCAAAGGTTGGGTCACACAAGGGTTAAAGATTTGGTTTGGCTTACATTATTGTGTTTGAAATGGGAGCCAAGAATACTTCGACTGAATTCACCTACGCTAGAAACAACAAAGCTGGGGAGTGAAGGAATTTAACGTGGGGTGGGTGTACAAACACAGAAGGAGCGAACCTTGTCCCTAGCTCAGTCCAGGCGATGAAGTGTGCAGACTTTGGGTCGCTGATCATTCTTGTGAATTGCCATGATCAAATTAGTCTCGGCAAAAGCATACGATAGGAGGCACTGACTGATATAGTTTTGCAACGAAGTTATTCGAGGCGGGGGGCCTGGATGCCGTTCCAGGACGACCCGTCACATTATCAAACTTTGCAAATCCGAAACTCGGAGGCATGTCAGGGTCAGCAGACCGAAGCTCGTCTGGGGGGTCGCTGTTCGCGCTAGTGGGGCTCTCGGCATGGGAGTCTGCAAAGGAAGAGGCCGCTTCTTGGTCGTCGTGAGCAGAGGATGAAAACGAATGGTGGTGCTGGAGGTCGTGGCCATTTGGGGGCGGGCAGTGCTGTTGTACATGATGGGGGGGTGCGGACGACTGCAGGCTATCATACGCACCGTCCTCTTCTATCGAACGAGGGCGAATAGTACCGTTGCGGGTCGGGTTCGACATGGGCGTATCTGAGCGCATATCTGAAGAGGAATTGGAGCGACTAATTGGCATTTGGCTGTGCCACTCGTGTGTACTGTACGTGAAGGGGGAAGTCGGAATCTGCGGGGCAAAGACGTGTTGTTGCTGTTGGGACTGCTGCTGCTGCTGCTGCCCATGGACGGGTTGGACCCCGTCTGGGGATACAGGCATGCTGGTGAGGGGTCCATTCGGATTGGACGCGACGTGAGGGGAGGGCGCCGAAGGTTCGACAGAGAGAGAGGAGAGGTTGAGGGATAAGTTGGCGGTGGAAGGTCTGGTGGAGGCTTGAGGCTGAGAGAAGTGATCTGGTGGGCGGGGATAAAAGGGAGGGAAAGTAGGGTGAGATGGGGAGGCCGGGTAGGGGATGTGGGTTCCATGCTGTTGCCAGTGGTGTTGGTGTTCCTGCGGATAGTGGGGAGCCGCGTTGGCGGCGTATGCGTGCTCGACGTCCATTGCAATAATGTGTTGTAGGTATCTAGAACGAAGGGGCCGTCATGGATAGGGATTCGTCGGCGAGTCGCGCGCTGTGCTCGCTGTGCGGCGCAATCCCCTTCTGTAGGCGCGGTGGACTAGATAAAAACGAGAAGGAAGGTAACGGATCCTGAATTCTCCGCTGCAAACACAGGAGGACCCTGATACATGCTTCTCATTAAAAAAAATCCGGATTTTTATCAGACCCTAGGCGACGACCTCGGCGGCGCGACAAGTCCCAACGTTCTCGGGCGGTGGCTGCTCGACAGAGATAGTGGGCAGCTACGACAGCCGCGCCTATCCCACCAGTCGTACATCGTACATGGAATGAATGCATCCAGGACTGAAATTTCCCGGGCTATATTTGTGGGGAATTTTTTCTCTACCCATCGCTGATCGGCAACAATTCTTCTCCAATTTTGTCCTGCGCCCTAGCTCTCTTTCCGCTGTCGGGCAGGGCAGCGGTTGTTGGTTACCCACGCTTTTGCTTCCGCGACAACCTTATCTGGCTTCTTGATCTTGGATCGGCATCTCCCGTCGCATATCAAAAGGGCCAAAGGGCTCTTTTCCCCATCGCCAGCCTCTAGTTTCTCCGCTCACGCACTGCGCACACGCCACCACCATGAGGAAAGGGACTCTAAAATAATTATTCATTTTAACAAATCACCGCCCGTCAAAATGGGTGCGAACCCAGGCTGCTCTAGTTAGTTACCTCTAGTCCCAAAACCCCGTCCAACGTGCCATACACCTCTCACGGGGTGGATTGCGAATGCACTCCATATTCTGAATGATACGCAGCTCGCGGGCTCGCATTCGTCGTACCCGTCGCTCTGCATCAGCAGCATCAGCTTCATCATCTGTCGGCGGCCGCTCCTCTTCTGCCAGACTTTCACAATGCTCATATGTCCTAAGCAAAATTTCCTGGATCGTGGACAGCGCCAGCGTTGTCGCATCACTGAGAGCTTCCGATCCCTCCGTAGGGCGAAAATGCGCGAGAACCAGTGCACTAAATAAGTCACCGACCCCAGAGTAGTATCCCTTGATTCGTGGAATACAAATTGCGTGCACGTTCGACACCGGCCCTTCCTTGGCCGCTGAAGCGCTTGACGTGATGCACAGGAGGTTATCACCCGAATAAGCCGAATTCGACCGAGCGGCTGGACGTGTGACGGCAGCCACCTCAGCCTCCAATTCAGCAGTCAACGGCAAAGAGCTGATAACCACATGTGGTACACCATGCACTGAATGCAATTTCTCCACGGCCGATTTGATCGACGCCATGGTGGTGATTTTAATTCCTGTGAGTATCCTAAGGGATGCCGGTCGTAAGGCTAGAGAAATCACGTGGAAATTAATACACCCAACTCGACCTCAAACCAGTTCGGTGTTATTACAGTCGCCAAGGGCAACAGAACATCCCTATAGACCGGCACCACGTCCGGGGAAACGTATAATCTACCGTCGTCGCCCATGACGGCTACAAAACAGTGTCAGCATAATATGGGGTACGGGGAAATAGACACCACCGAGTCTGAGACGTACGATCTAGCAAATACATAATCTCATTCTCGCCTGAGCACATCCATTTGATCAGATTTGCAATCGACTGGAGACTACTGGCATTGGGAACGTAACCTGCCATATTAAGATACTCAGCGACACCCATAGTGACACAGATACATCCTTGATACCAGTCAGGATCCTGTTGGCACGGAAGAGCCCATTTTTCTTCATTGCTTCGAATATCGAATCCAACTCTGTCGCTTGAGAATTAGTTCCCGCGAATCGTCTATAGCCTATGCGCCGCCCGCGCCGTCAGCAGGTCTCCAAGGACACCCATAAGTTGCCCTCACCAGCATGATTAGAGTATTGGACAGTATTGACGGCATCTACATCATAACCCAGGACCTGAAGGGGGAAAGTAGCGGCTGAGGAAGATGACTAGGTGAGTCTCTATTTCACTGGCGTGACTCGGGGAGTAGCATCACACCTTTATTACCTTGATATGCAGATTTGCGAATTAGCATCTCTCATGACGGTGTTGGCAGATTACTTACCCACATAACCACTCACGACGTGAGATTGGATGGAAAGAACACGGCCTGACATCAGAGTCAAGCAGAAACCAATCACCCGGACATTTCCGATCTTGAGACCATTCAGTTGCCACCAAAAAAAAACCATCATTGGGGGGCTCATTTGGGGGCTATCATGGAACTCCCTACTGTCAAGCAAGTCACCATCGTCATTTAGCACCCGAATATGCTTGTGATGAGGGGTTTCCCCCCAAATGTTAGGCAGGCTCTCACCTGCCTCTATGCAGAAGCGCCCGATTGAACTGGACACTTGCCTGTTCCATCCGTCCCCTGAACTCGCTTATCCAACAGGAGGGTAGATATCTACCCTTTGGCTGGTGGCTTTCAGATCACAATCATGCATATTCTAGAGTTGCAAAACTTGATTTTATTTTATTTTGGTAGTGTCTCAATGGATCAAAATTGTTAATTCAAATGGTTGCGATATGGAAAAATTTGGCAATGGAGGTATTTGTACAAAGTCACAAGGCGTAGCTGGAGCACCAGATTGTGTCATAGATAGATTATCTTGTGCATGGGATCCATCCCGTCGTCCAGACGGGGAGGTATAGTCTGTGATGTTCAGAAGACACTTTTATATACAGTCAAGGAGTCGAAGTGCAAGCCCTGACAAGTCACACACTGTACCCAGGGTTTCAGCCGTGTTCTCTTTTGTAGGAGTATCCACATCACGGCCACCTCCCAGAGCCGGTCGTCTGCGCGGGTGACGAGTTGGGTGACCTTCAGAACCCTACCTCACGATGGTTCGAGTGATCGGCAAAATCACGTGGTTTACGTAATCCTCAATTGATATACCTGTTCACGGAGAGTGGCCCCCTTTTCGGTAGATGATGTGGGGGGACTCAGGCCGTAGACTCGTAGAGTCGTAGGGTGTCAAAATGCCATTTTCCGGACCCTCTGTGGCTTCATCAGGCACCACCGGCAAGACCGCCGGAAGAGATTTCGGTATTTTGTCCGATGTTTTCCAATCATGCGGGGGATTCTCCGCATTAATTCAGTTCTGCGCGTGACACAGTGACCCTGTGACAACTGGTTAACCAGAGCCAAATGCAAATGGTTGAGAAGAAGCAAATCAGTACTATAATGCGGAGGGAGGGCTTCGAGAACGCTGGAAAAAAACAGAACGGACAAGTTATATGCGGTGGGTTCCCACAGGCCACCCACTGGCAGCCGAAGCCATTCTGCAGCGAAACGTCCTCACTCCAAAGAGAATCGCGTGGACAGACTCATAATAACGGGAACTGAATGATTAGAGTAATTACACGAAATACACAACTACCGAATAGCATCGTGCGCCTCGTCTACCAGAGGATGTGATACGTGAATGCTACACGAGTTCATAAAAAACAATCATTGCGAATGGGTATTGAACATGCTAAACGACAGCCGGTGTCCGAAAGCAAGCAAGCGAGAAAACCATACGAAAACGATTAATTTCACCTCGCAAGGGTAATTTTGCCATTCTTTCCTTGCCTCATCAGTCGTTGTATGCGCGCAAGCTCGGCTGCGACTTCTCTACATTGGGGCAAGTCGTTCAGGAGGATACAGAGCCGAGGTCATAGGAAATCGACTCACTCTGCCGTGCGCTCGGCAACTTTTGTTTGATCTTTATTTTTTGCAATTTCTTCCCGAAGGCCAGCCAGCTCCTTCTCATAATATGACCCGAACGAAGTATCCAAGGCTCGAGACTCCGCCTTGAGTCCATCCAATCGTTGTCTCTCCGCTCTGTAATATCGTCAGCATAACCAAATGACGCATATAACACAATCCCACTGACTTTGTAGCCTGTTGGAGTTTGAGGAGGCTCTTGTATTTCAAGGCAACCTCCTCACGCTCCTTCCCCCATTCATCCTCTTTTCGTCTCACGTCTTCTCGCAACATCTTGACTTCCCGCTGCCATCCCTCTACCATCCCTTTAATACTGTCCTTCAGTGTTACATACTCCCGCTCAGACTTCTGCGACGACAACGAAGCCTGGGCGAGTGCTGTCTCCATGTCACGAAGCGCCTTTTTAGTGTCAGCCGAAGTGGTTTTCAGAGTTGTCTTCAAGGTGGCAGCCTCGGCCTCGGCCTTTCGAGCACGTTCTAGGACCTGCAAATATCTCAGGCTATGAGATCTATGACACACCTATTTCAGGAGACACGCACTTCTTGCAATAGACGTTCTTTCCGGGCGACAACATTGTTCAAGCCTTCGTTTTCTAGTCGGAGCCGCTCACGACCATCTTTAAGGTCTTCGGTTTGCCGTGTAAGCTACCACAAAAGATATTATATAAACAAAACATTCCACGCTAAATCTTAAATTCAAAGCAAGCAAAGAATACCTGGGCAACTGTTCGCTGCGATAATCTAAGAATGAGAGGCATAAGGTGGCGTCGACTGTGGGGAGAGTTCAGTCCATACCGTAGTTGAGATTTGGTATTCTCCAATGCATTTCGGGCATTTACAACACCGGCTTGAAGGTCTGCAAGGACTTTGGTTGTACCTCCAGTGATTAACATGGACCGACGATTAGATGTGCTTGGGGATCCAGAAACAGGGAGAGAATGGCGTCCAGAGCTTGATGGCGGATTTGGCTCCAAATCCTGATTGTATGAACGAGACTCAAAAGTAGTGTTCTCCTCCGCTAACGCTCGGGCGTGACCTAATTCGATAGCTCCATCAATCAATCGTCCGGTATTCGCACAGGCTACCCAAGAGAAAACGATTGCTGACCCACAGAGCTCACGGGGATACCTGCACGGACACAGGAAAATAAGTCCCCCCATACTTTTGGAACACAAAACGGACGCACGAGATAAAGTGCGCGTAGGACTCATTTTACCCATGAATATATCGGTCTCCCGAGACCCATAATCCGAGGGAATGCCCTCCGCTATAGTTTCACCCCCGGAACGGAACGACTGTGACCCATTCGTAGACGGTGGGTCACGATTAGGAGTTACTGGGAGTGGGAGCATACTGTTCTCGCCTGCCAAAGCCACAAGAGCAGCCGTTGACCTACGCTTGTCAAACATTAGCGATGATGGCGATGAGAATCCATCGGAGAGGGCATCGTCTATGATAGAAACCGGTCGCGGGGTCGTTGTTGACCCATTGACAGTAGAAGCTGAATCGCGTCGGTTGACGCCTCCAGAAGATACAGGTGACAGAATCACGGGAGACGGTGCCCTGAGACGTGATGCCCTGCTGGAAGGCCGGGAGTTGGAGTTAGATGATGATGCTTGTTGCGAAGACTGCATCCAAGCACTTGGGGCACGAAACTGTGAAATTTCCATCACGGGCAATGCCGCATTAGACGTGGATCTCCTCCACTTGAGACGCAGCTAGTGGGCTCGCTACAATGTGTATCCCTCCGCAGTGGCGATGGATGGATGGAGGTCTCGGGACTTGAGCCTCGTGCGGGGGATCCAAGTCTCCAGGCTTCGCCGTTTCGGTCATAGGATCGATCCATTGTGGCGAGCCAAAAACCATCCATTCTGTCAAGTTCCCCAGAGATTCTTTCTCGTCCTCTCTGGACGCGTTGCGGTGCCAAGACGACGGACGAGTTTCTCTTCCCTGAATACTTGTACTTCAATTACTTCTCTTGCTCTTCTATCCTTCATCAATGGATGCGACGACCCAGTCTCTGCTCCTATTACCTTCCCCTTCAGACCGTTAACCTACTTTCTTCCTTAATACCTATCTAATGCCTCAATCTCCTTCCCCTTACGCGGATGTCCTGCTTCCCCCTTTCGCTGCTGCCAGTGACTTTGTCTTTACCAGAAATTATACATTGTCCCTTTTGCCCGCAGACTCCCCGCCTCGGCCAAGGACGTTTTATCTCCCTTGTGGATTTGTACGCACCCGCCACTTACTATAATATACCATGTACTTTAAATGGAACCCATCATCATTATCGTCCTCACGACCTATCATTATATAAAAACTGGCGAGCGAGAGCCATGCCAAGAGGGATGGGAACTGCATTTCCTATGATACGATATCGCTGAACAGGGCATGTTAACGGGCAGGCAACGAAACGACCATCGATCTCAAATCACTCACATCCTCTTGACTATTTTGTACGGATATAAAATCAGTGCTATCTCCAAAGCCTTGGGCACGCGCCCACTCCCGCACAGTCAGCACCCGCATTTGCTGGCCATGTTTGAAAGGTAAGCAAGGATAATACGCATTCACAGCAACCACGCGTACCGCTGGATGCAAACAACGACCTTGTCGATTAGAGGGGTTTACAACGGTCACAATGGTTTGGAATGTTCCGCCTAGGCCTACCCTTCCAAAAGAGCCCGCATACATGCGATTTCGAGCGGCCGAACCAGTATTATCGACGTAGGATGCAAGCGAGAAGTCGGGGTGCAGTGCTGAGTAGGATCGTTGGCAAAAGATGGATCATAAAAAGAGACACAACTTGCTCACCTCGATGATCAGCATTCTCATGGAGAGGGATATTGCACACCCTGAAAAGGCAACCAGCATGGAATAAAGCTGGATCATACTTCCGGCCAAGTTGGAAACATACCTCGCCATCGTCCGATCGCCATACACTCCCGTTGAATGATGTGTCACTCTACGCGACCCTACCCTTAACCATCCTTGATAATCTGAGAGCGGTGTGCTGTCGTACTTCACGGCCTTGGCGAAACCACACAGTCCAGAATGGGGCGCAAAGACTCGGAGCTTGGGGTTGTTGGGCACTTGACTTTGCTCACTTGGATCTTTCCTGATACGCCAAAAATATTAAACATAATTCAACTCTAAAAACGCTGAACGACACAAACCAATGAAACCCAGGAAGATCTAATAATGCATCTTTTGCATGTATTTGGCGGTGAGGCACACATTCGCGGGTGATCATCGGGGCCATGCTCCCCGTTGGGAGCTTCACTGAGGGTGGAGGGGTGGGGAACTGATGTGTAGGCAGAGGAAAATCGGGAAGTGGGGTTCCATTCTTCGCTGCGATGTAGACGATTCTGTGACGGCCTTGGGGTAAACCGTAAGCGCCTGCCTGGAGGACCGCAAACCGAACTTGATAGCTAAAGACCATTTTATTAGCCCTTGCATATCAACACCTGAAGCTGAAGGAGGATGTCATACTCACTCAAGATCCAACAAGGTTCGGAGAATAAATAAATGGGTGCCCCATTTGATTCCACCACCTACCGAGCCACGGCCTGTATCCTTACCACGGAGGGGGAATCTGGCCATGTTGAGAACATTCTCAACTGTGAAGTCCGTTGAGAATGTGGCCCCTATTAACGTAACTGAGTAATTTACTTAACACATATTTGGGTCGCAGAAGCTCTACAAGCGAGAGTCCCGGTGCGATAAGCGTGTTGCGTACGTCTGCAGCTTTGCGGAAACTAAATGATTGTTTAGTGATAGGCATGATACAAATTGTGAGGAAACCGCACCGATTAAGACCAGAAAATCCTGTACACGGAGGTGTGAGGGAAACGAGGTCGACCTCGCCTTTTTCGGGAAAGCGAGGAAGGGGTTTTCTCGGATCGCCGATGGAGTATAAAGGCCTGCGTCGAGATTCAGGGACCGCTTGATGTTCCAGAATCCGATTGACACATTGATTGTATACTTTTGCATCTGCCGTGTGGGAAAATATTCAGTGGATCCAACGGATTAGCGGTGGCAAGTACGAACTAGGATGTTGCACCCTAGACATCAACGGCGTCAATGCAAGATGAAGTTTAGAAGAGCAGCACGTGGCTCACCGAAATGTCTCGCAAGCAGACGGAGAAAAATCAATGCCCCACTCCACGGAAGCTGCCCCGGCACGAACGAAGCTCTGCGACATGCCCCCGCCGCCACAAAAAACATCCATCATCCGTAGTGAGGGATTTGAGCGCAACTCTCGGTGCCTTTCCCAGTCTTCGTGACATATTTCGCAAGACTTCAGGGCCTCGGGACCGAGCGGCATCCCATCACCTTCGTTGGGATTGCGCAAAGAGCGTTCAACGTGAAACAGGTCCGGGTCTTGGCCAAATTCGTCAAAAGGATTTTCGGATAACGTGCTAGTATGCACCACAGTGCACTTCTGGGCGAGGAGCGAAATGGGTATATTTACTGTTCGATTTATAAGGAAGAGCTGGCGCTAACAAATCGGTGAGCGAGGATAAAATAATGGGCTAGCAAAGATCTTACCGTATTTTTTCCATCTGAAGAATAGCGTTGGTAGAATTTGCCTTTCACAACGGATTCACTAGAAATGTCCGTGATTTGGGCAATGTCAAAGAGGCCAACATCAGACGCGTTCGTAAGGTACACATGATCGTATCGGTGATAACTCTCGCCTCGAAGGTGAAGAGTCTGTCCAACAACACGCGGTTTAGCTGATCGTTTTTCCTCATCATCAAGGGTACAGCAAATGCATGTGCGTGGGCCCTCAGCCAAAGGAAGGTCGATTTCCGGGTCCAGACTGTGAAACGATGATGTTCTCTCGTCCCAACGACGCCTAGAGAAGCACATTATTCCTAGGCTATGCATTAGAATCGGACCACCTCCACGCACCGCAGAAAGAATATGTTTTCTGGACAAGAAATCGAATATTGGGGCACTGCATCTCCAGGGCCTAGGCGACGTACATCGCATGCGCCTTGAATTAGGTCGACCGGTAATAGGTCGCAATCATATGTCGCAAATAATTCCCTAGGATGATGGGCTTCTTGAAGGATAGTTTTCGAAGCATGTGCCAGCCATCGGATGTGCATCATTTTCGAACTTCGATTTTTCTGAGGTCTGTCATACAATTGAATCACTTCACCAAACCTGAGATGGATACGAAGTATCTATAAGTTCTTGACGAAGGGAAGTTCATATAAAGGTGCACGCACCATCGAGTGTTCCCTAAATCGTGAGCAGACTGGGAACTGGCTTGCCGGAACATGACTTCCCTGACTGAATGATCCACCATGATACCAGCAGGAACCATGACATAATCCCCTACCTATGTCAATGATGATTCATGAGCCCACCGCGACAATTTCACCACAGGAGAGACGCATTAATATCACATACCAGTACAGTTCCATCCCCGATTTTGACACCGGTGTAGTATGTGTGGCGTTGCCCAGAGCTGTAATCCGAGATACCCTTTCCTGTCCACGATACTTTACGCCGTCTAGCAACACCCTCAATTTCAGCTGGAGACATGAGTTCGGGACCTTTCCAAGCTGGGTCGGAGTCTAGCACTCCAGAGTAGCCGAAGCTGTCCTCGAGATCGGTATCTTTCGCCGAGCGCTTATACTGATTCGCAGACTTGAGGACCTGGTCGAAGAGGCGTTGTGCGTTGCGCCCCACCAAAGGAGTAACAAATGTGGGGTTTCGATACTTCAGGACCTCCCTCTCTGGGTTCATCCGCTGCGAACGGCCAGCGTGTCGTCGAATGATGATATTATCGGCGATGCTCGGGTGCGCATCCTGACGGCGAGGGCGTACTTCCACGGGCCGGACGACTTTCGCGGACTGGACGGCTTCCACAGGCTGGACGGCTTCCACGGGCTGGACGGCTCGTACGGACTGAACAGCTTCCACGGACCGCACAGCTTCCACGGGCTGAACGGGAGCCTGAACAGATGCAGAAGCGGTTGGCTGGGAAAGAGTCAGTAGATAATTTGAAAGAGGCCATCGTCTGGTGGCACATACAAACCTTAACCTTGGGTGGAACTGAGCGAAGGGCCACGTATAGAGGGTGTTGGCGATCAAACTTGAGCCCATATATTTCCCAAAATAATGAATATCTTCGAGTATATGAGGTCTCTGAGAATCGAGAGGCAGTGAATATCCATGGGTATACAGGGAGATACCAGTCATACAAACCTCTCTAATAACATCAGTCTCATTAAGAGGTCTCCCAATGATCTGCGTAAAGATCAGAGATATCGTGAGATGAGACACTGTGGGGGGGATGAAGCAGAGAGTTCTAACCTGCATGGCCTCCACGATATCATCCGGACACGTCTCCGTTACCTCCAGTGATTTGATGAAAGCGGGATAATCCATACGTTTGTTGTGTCCATCTTGGGACTGATCCAGCACATTGCATACAAGAGACACAAGGTGATGCCGAATCCAATAAGGCTCGTATAACGGTGCATATTGAGGAGAGGGGGTACCAAGAATGTACCAAGCGAACTCTGTGCGCAGATATATTTTGGACTCGTACCCAACGTGGACATACCAGATCACGCTCAAATTCACTCGCACGCGACTAAGCTGGTCCGGTGGTGAAGAATCATCTGAATCCGAGTCGATCCCATCGGCGTCAATGTCATTCGGTTCCTCGTCTTCTTCGTCGGCGAGATCAGGCATGACGGTCCCAGTAGCTGTAAATACATAATCGATATTCATGGCGGAGTCGTCCGGCTCTCTGTCAAGTTCGAAAAGAGACAATGGCGTCTGCGTCAGCTGGTCGAGGATGGTGAAATTAGTGAGCCATCGCATAGGAAGATCTTCTGCGCCGTCATTATTCGTAATTTCAGTTTCACCGAGGCGGCGAGAGAGTGACTTGTCTGTTTCCTCGATTATACGTCGCTTTGGGGGAGAGGCATATTCCACAGAAGACGACCTGCTTGGAGGCTATATGCGAGAAACCATCAGGAAAATTCGTCTCGCTCTGACAGGATATGGAAACCTATACAGCAGGAGAAGAGCTGCGCGAGGGTGTGGGGTTCCTCCGTCGCTTACTGCCCCTCATCACTTTGCGAGGTAAGAAATGCAGAAAGCCCTCGATGAATGCAATTGAATGGGCGCAAGACTCAACACCATTTTCGACACAACCCGAGACATCAACCGCGAATTTAATTAGACGCAGGTACTCTATCAAACAAGCATGCAAAATAATTGATAGGAAAGGAAAGAACGCAGGTGCCCAGAGGGAAACTAGGGTATACAATTCCCTCTATGGATTAGGGGTACGTGAATAGGTACGGCGGTATTTGGAATCAATGTTCTCGAGATAATAGGTCCCAGGCCAAAGGTTTTCAAGCGACCCGGTGGGCGTGTAGTCGCCAGCGTTGTGGTTTCGTTCACGAAGCTGAAAGCACATCAGGATCACGAGAACAAGTAAAAGAGGGTGCTAAAGAACCAACCTTCATTGCTTCGACGTATTCTTCGCATGGGGAGACTGTCATGCTGGCCAAGCGATCGACCAAGTCCAGTTTCTCAGATATCTCTTTGGTCGAGCCAACTATCCTAAATGCGAAGAACGAGGCTGCGCACCCGCTGCCGAACGCGAATAAAGAGATCCTCTTGTTCAATAAGACCTCCGAATCCACGCGACTTAACAAAGACGCGATTCCGCCGTACAGGGAACCAGTGTACATGTTGCCGCACCGCTTTGCACACGCCAAGCCAGGCTCCACGCATTTCTTGTGCAAATCCTTGGCAAGGGGAACGAAAACCTTCTCGATGCTTTTATCACTGAGGGATGCTTGGTATGATAGTGCACGAAGGTTATCGGTGTTGGGAATATTTGCGAATCGTGGGTTGGTAGCATCCGCTAAAAAGTCATTGTAGAGCTAAACAGCAGGCCATGAGCTGATTTACATAAATCCGGATCCCAGCTGACAGCACTCACTAGGCGTGCGTGGCTCTTCTGCACGAGCTTGCCGTACGGGCTATGGAAAAGGGAGTAATCGAAGGACTCCAAGAGGCCTCCGGGGTGAACCCATTTGCAGCCGCACCATTCCCATTCACATGTCCGTTGCCGTTTGCATGCAAAGTTTGAAGTTTCTTGGCTTTTTGGGTCTTCTCCTTATAGCGAGCGTAAGACTGGTCAAGAGCCTGGAAATACGTGGTGATCGTGAGGGGGCCATCGACTTCTGGGTATTCGGAATCAAGTTTGGGCTTGTAGAAATCGTAAGTGTTGGCCATGTAGGTCCCATGAATGGCTGAAAAGAAGCAGTTGAGAACACGACGATTCAAGGGATTTTTTAAAAGGCAGAATTACGTTCGAAAACGATTGGGGCATCAGGTCCGATAAGAAGCGCGCATGCGCCAGCACCGCCTGCCGGTCGTGCACTACCCTCCGCGTAAATCGCAATGTCTCCAGCGAAGACAATGGCATTCCTGCCATCCCAGGAGGAGCTCTCAACCCAATTGATCGCGTTAAAGAGCGCAGCAGTGGAACCTGCAAGGGGGAACGGGGATTAGACAATAGAAGAGAAGAGTAACAATCGATACTCGCCGTAACAAGCATTCTTCGAATCGATCCCTTCAATGTCAGTATTGCTGGGGAAGAGATCCATCAAGACAGTCTTGACAGATTTACTCTTATCAATGATCGTTTCGGTTCCAACGTCCAAGCGACCGATAGAATTGGGGTCGACGTTATACTTCTCCATTAAACTGCTCACCACTAGGAAGAGAAAAAGGTAGCGGCGAGGTAAGACCCAAGAACGGACCGCGTAGTGTATGAAAACACACCAGTGAGAGCGATAGAGTTGATGTCTTCACGATCATCGGTAAAAGCCATGTACTCCTGGCCCAGACCAATGGTGTATTTCCCCGAGGACACGCCATCAAACACCTCTAGGTCTGCCTCAGAGAGGCACTAGAGGAATTGGGACTCAAAACACGCCGAGAAAATGGGAGAAAGAGGGCCACGGACGCGTTTGGGGAACCACATTTCAATGCCGAGAATACCCACGTTGGTGGGCCTAACGCCCGAGTCAGGAGTGTCAAACGAAGGTGCAGGAGCCATGACCGACTATCTCCAATCAAGTTACGGGTAATGAAAGGAATGCAAGGAGAAACGAGAGCAAGGGCTTTTATTATTTTTCGGAATCAATTTCATAATGGTTCGATCCCGTCACTTGCCGTTCATTGACCAAACTCGTACGATAGATTTCAGAAACAGGGAGATACATAATAACATCGGAAATGGGGAGGAAAACAATTATCAATGCAACCAGTTCATCCAGTACACTTGCTATACAGAGTCCGTGACGCGCGGGTGAGGGAAAGATTTAGGGAACATCAAGGACATGAAGACCCGGCGCTCGATAAGCATGCAACCCGTTGGAGAAATGCTACACGGAGACATGTCATTGATTGGACGGCTTGATTTCATGTAGGCGATGCAGCGCCTCATACATCGGAGGCCCTTCTCCCGTTCACAGACGGATATGATTCCACCGGAGAAGCGGGTACGCCAACACCTGCATTCCAGATCGCTCCAAGAAGCCCCTTGGCGCTGCTTACAATCTCGACCGCACGAGACACCAATGTCCCATCCTCCTCAATAATACCGGGAGCTTGTGGACGACCCGTAGACACACCAGATGATGACCTGCGATGATGCGAAGGGGATATTGTGGATGAAACGGATGGTAAGGGCCTGGATGTCGATATCGGCGAATTGCTCGGAGTGGGATTAATAGAATGATATGAGTAAGCGTCACCACCGTCCGGCACGCCATCATCATCGGTCACCGTTGTAGTAGCACGCCGAAGGGAGCCAGAGTTCTTGCCAGGCCTATCATGTGTCGGGTGACTTCGTGCACTTTCTGCTTCTGGTAGGGCGGCATCTAAAGATCTACTGGTCGGTTCTGATGTATAAGGAGGATTCTTGAAGCTCGTCCCATTCGCATGATCGATTCGTCTTTGCCCCGAAGCGTCCGGTGGCGGTAGTACACTACTCCGTGAAACAGACGAGGACGGTATCCGGGATCGTCCGTTGGTGTTGTCAGGTAATGGCGGGGAGTGATATGCCTCGACAGTGGAATGCTGAGATGGAACCGTACTGGACGATGGCTGGTGTGAGACAGCAGGGGTGACGGGTCCATTATTAAATTCCAAAGGATTCCCGATATTGACGGCCTTCACAATTGGCCGTCCCAGGACTGAGGGTGGGCGTGAACTAGGGCTCACACTACCGATGGGACTACTCCCTTTGCTAGAGCTTCGCTCGCGCTGTTCAACATTCATTGGCATTCGCACAGTTGAGCGACCTCGACTGGGTAATGGGGGCGAGAAAAGATTTTCTGGGGCAGCGGGGGCAAGGATGTTATTCGCAGAAGGTTGGCGAGGGACAGGGGGTGGATCATTATTTATGGGAGCAGATGCTGTTGACGTTGGAGGGATAGTGCCGGAGACTCCAGAGAGATACGTGTCTACTTTGTCTGAGGCATCGTGTGCGGGTTCTACCGCTGCCCCACTAGTGTCCGGAGCGGATTGCTTTAAAATACTCCGACCAGGTGTCGTTGGAACACGTAGAGTGGGTGGTAGCCCAGACGTTGGCCCAGCTTGGGAGGTCGGGAAAGTTCCGGACACCGCACGGATAGCAGCTCCATGACGAAACGATCGTCCATAACTCGGCTCACCACGATCCGGCAAGACATTTCGCTGGGTGCTAGGTCTAAACTGGGCGGATGGACCGTACTCTCCTGCTACCCCGTTGTCTGGCCCACCGAAGTAATCAAAACCCATGCACCGATTATCGTCCTCGTCATCCCATTGGCTTCGAGTCGGAGGACCAGGCGTCTGAGGAATGCCTGAACCCGGAGAACCCAGCCGAAGGGTGGCCTGGCTGCTGAACCGGATCATACTTGAAGGATCTTGGGGGAAATGAGAACCCTGGGGTGGCACGAAAACTACAGCGGGGCTTTGACCAGGAGAAAAATCGAATGTTTTAAGCATAGTTGGCGCTATTGGCGCAATCGTGACACGCTCCTTGTTATCTACTGAGCTGGAGTGACTGCCAAGAGAAGGCCGGCGCAAGCTGGGTGCCCGACTTGACTCAGCGGACGAACTGCTGGATGATCGCATAGTGAGGAGGTCTTCGTCATCCTCTTCGTAAATGATGTGATCCTCATCGTATGGCAGGGCAGACTCAGCCTCCCAAGTAGTCATTCCATTGCTGAGGATGCTACCCCTCGGTTTATCGATGGCAATGCATTGTTCCACAAAGGTATTGAAACTGATGTGCTTCCTCGTACCTGTATTTTCGCCATCAGAGCTAACGCGAGGAGATGACGAGGAATCCCGCGGAATGATCCCGCTCAGACTCCCGGAGAAGGCACGGGGGGGTGAAGGCCTTCGCAGGTCTGGGGGTAATATGTGGGGGTCAGATTTCGTGTGAAGTAGGGATGACCGGTCTTCGCCCAGGGAAGCCATTTCAGCCGATACGGCCTCAAGAGAAGGCGATGCAGACCTTGGGGCGTTAAAGAGTTCGGATATGGACCGATGTTTCAGGATTGGCTTCTTTCCCATGGCCTTGACCAAATCTAGCCTATCCTCTGTTGTTGCGACCTTCGCTGGAGGAACTGGATCGGCAGCAGTGTGTAAGGGGCCATACAGCCAAGTGACATCGCTGTCTTTGAGCCTGTAGCAATATTATTAGATGCTATGCGACGAGCGGTGAAGGCGGACCATTCAAGGAAACACAAAACAGACCAATTGAGAGTTTCGGGACTGACAGTCTTGAGGTTATTTCGTTGCTTCCACCAAGTTCTCCAACTTGCATTTTCGAGTCTCACGCCGTTAGCGATGTCGTACTTGTGTCTCGTGGTATGTCGCCAACTGGCCCATACATCAGCTTCTTCTTGCCACTCATGCGACAAGTAGTCTACGTTCATTACAGACTCGCGCTAAAACAAGAGGCAGGATGAGGGTTGGTAATCGTGACGACGGAACATGGAAAGTCGCTGACCACATCGACATCGTTGTCATCTGGGGCCTAGTATCACAGCCGCATTAAGACACGGGAGAGACGAAAGGAGCCAAATACTACCTTGTGGGCATGATGGAGGGCAGACATCGCAGCACTAAGGGTGGTGGGGATTAGTGCTGCTAGAGGGAGGAGAGGCGAGCGGGCTTACCTCCTCGTCACAGAAGTCCCTGGAATATATTCCGCCATGGTTTGTTAACGGAAGTTTTGCGGGGTGTCTGTAGGCTTGACAAGGTCTTCCACGGCCCGTTGTGCGCGTTTGGGTTGAGCTGGTAAGGGGAGCAATCAAGAATCTTAGCCCAGCCCGCCAGAAGATGAGTATGACTGAACAGACCGGGAGAAGGACAAGGGGAAATAATCGCAAGTATCGGTGTGTGGTGGGACACCGGATTACTCTTCTTGGACTGGCTATGGAGCAGTGGGAGAGAAACAAGAGCACTTGAGGCTGCCCTATTCTGTGGATGCCAGAAACTATCCGAGAATATTTCCCGACACGTCCAGGCGCTCAGGGGCGTTGGGGATATTACGGTCGGCGGAGAGGGATCACAGCTGAAATGGACAAGTCACGGGTTATTCCTGTAACTACTATACAATGGGCTTGGTCGGATTATCCGCATCTTATCTCACAACCATTCTTGCGGCGACGACGACGATGACCACGACGACAAGAACAATTACTACCGTAATGGTGCTGATAACGACCTCGACACACAGACACCCCCTGTTTGCACAATCACGCTCGAGCCTCCTAGCACCGGGAAAGGCGTAGCATCCCACCCATGCACCATAACAAATGCAAATGCTGGATCCCTATTGCCTAGACGGGATTATAAACTAGAAGAGGAACCAAGTGGGGGTGCATACCCGAGCATCGCGATAACATCCCGAATGAACGACCCGCTGAATAGTCCGCACCATCGCATGTGCACTACTGCTCCAAGCGAACCATCAGGTGGAATGTATCCAGAGACATAAGAATCCACACGGTCCCTTGCCAGTGTCCTGCAATCCGTTGTGCTTAATGTCAGGAGTAGTTGTTCCGTAATGAATATAGCGCCTGACCTTGGCGAACCAATGCATACCATTCCAAACCACTCGAAAAACTCGTTCATCCGCTCATCCCATGCAACCGCGCCGTCGTTGGACGTAGGACGAGGTCCGAGTGTAATACGAGGGACTACAACATCCTTGTGATGACGGATGTATGATGTAGCATGATGCAACTTGTTCGTGCTCCCGGGGGGAACATGTACATCTTTGTCCAGCATTGCCGTCAGTAAGGAGAGCTCCATCCGGTGTAGGAGAGCGACCGACCTTGTTCTACAGGCATCAGTGCCTCCCATCCGACCATCCCCAGTTCTCGGCGCTCGGCATCCCACTGCCAACATGCATCTTTGGCTTGGTGAAATTCCTTCCTAGTGCTATCTCTTAAATCCACTCTGACAACTGGACGTTGTCGCTGTCGGTCAGTCAGAGCGCAGGTTGCAGACAGTGGAGTAACACACTAAATTTGTCCCTTTTTTTCCTGTTGACAGGCACGCCGACCAGAGACAAACGTTCATACGTATTCTTGTCGACGCATAAATACAGAGATCCTTGAGGGTGTGAAATCGAAAGTCTTGTAATAGGCCATAGGCTCCTCACCATGAGCATCGGTGTACCATGTTTCCCCGCCATGAGGCAAGCCAGTAGCGATTGCTAGCCTAAGGATGCAAGTAACAAGCGCTATCATGCATTGTTTATAAATATCAGATTGCTAGTAGGTGCACCTGCTAGCGAATGAACCATCGTCAAAGACAGTGGCCAATGAAAATTGAGAGACTTGAAGGAAAGCACAATTCATGGACTGAAGCCCCTCCACAACTTTGTCGTCCCCAGCGAGCAAAACATCGATCTACAGGTTCCGTAGCAGCCACTCAGAAAGCGCAAACACCAAAATCTGACGTGGGGTAGATACCTGGTGCACGAATGGATGGGCAGATGCAATGATATTTGGGTTTGGCACTGGCCCATAGTGCAGATGAACCATGCCGGAACCAATTGCAATTGCAATTACGCTCAACCAGAGCACATATAGGGTGATGCCATTTGACGTGGCGGCGGCGGTATTGCCAACATTCACGAATGTGTAATCGAATACAGGGCAGGTCAAAGAACAGACGTACACGAATACAGGGTATCAAACTGGGCGTGCCACAGTGCGTGTCCAGGTATCAGGAAGCCACCCCTCGTCAACCCCCAGGGCCCGCACTTGCTCAATTCGAACCGTGATCGTCGAACTCGGCTCAGTCAAAACCCTCCCAGGTGTATCTTCTATCTCGCGCCTCGGAGTCACACGGCGCGCCGCTCGTGAACGTCGGGGGCCATCAGTCTCTAATTCTAGTTCCACATCCTTGTCATCATCGTTACTCGAGTCATCCGAATCGACGTCAACGTCGGGACTGGGTGCCCGTCGCTTTCGGGATGGAATGCGGCCACCGGTTGGAGGCGAGCGACGACTCGGTGAAGGCATGTTAGTGATTTCTAGACCATCGTCATTTATTGCTTCTCCGGATGCCTCAACACCTTCTGCGCGACCAGCGGCCCGGCACTGACGGAGAGCAAGGTACTACCAAAAGTTCCATGGTAAGAAAAGGCCAAACTAGGTGATAGAATAGATTTCGTACCTTCTTCTTGTATTTCAAAACCCTAAGATTCTCCTTCTTGAACTTTCAAAGGGGTCAAGCAGTGCTTGGCGAGTGCCACAATCGAACGCACTTTTTCCTGCAGTTGCGCTATCTTGATGCGTTGGACTTCGTTCTCAGCAACCCCTCTGTGTTCGAGCTGGATAAATCGTTGTCGCAATCGTTCATATTTGTTTCGCCTATGAAACGTCCCTTAGTTCCCTCAAAACGATGGACAGTTCCACCACTACGCACCATTCGGTATCTTTCGCCTCCAGCTTATCTAGCTTCCTTTGCACAGCGTCAAGTTCTCGGAATGCCAAATGTTTTTCTTTCGTTTGTGCTCGCATCTTTTCCTCTTGGTGCTCGATGGTGCGAACATATTGCTGGTGCTCAGCTTTCATTGAAGTTAGCTTCGCGGCATATTTCAGCTTGTTTCGTAATGATGCGAGACTTTCTGACAGTTTGGCGAGTACGGGCTAGCAGGATCGAGAAGTAAGAGGGGATCCATCCTCCAGTATGGAATCAACAACACACATACTTGTATATCCGTGCCTCCGTGCCGCTCAAGATCGAGAAGGAGGATCTCACCCGGTGTTACGACGGACGCAAGCTGTTCCTTTGTAGCCTCTATGTCTAGCTCGGTGGCTTTCGCAGAGAGAGCTTCTATCCGGGGTATTCGATCGACCAAATCAGACGAGTCAGATGTGGCAAGCGGAGGTGCCGCTTGTTCGCTTTCATCCAAGTAGAGCTTCAGGATATCTGTCTGAGAACATCGGTCCCGACACTTGGGGCAAGAAGGGGAGTAACCGAAGTGACTAGTGAGACATGGAAGACAGAAAACATGGCCTAAGTATGCGTATGAAGCGATTATTAGAAAACACCAATGTGGCTGTTCTAATACGAACCGCATGGTAGTGCACCCAGAGCCTCTTCATTTTCATAGCAAATGGAACATCTGAACATGGCGGGGAGGATGTGAGTTCTTGGAGAAATTGCTCTCTTTATACCACGTATCCTGGCAGTTGAGGTGCGGACAAAGGCATTGCCCCCCGATTTGGCGTAACTTCGGCAGGTGCCGATTGTTGACCGAAGTATAGGCCACAATTCACGACATTACGGGTGCCTCCAAACTGACTATCCAATTGCTTGTTGTCCCGCCGGGGAAGTACCTCTCGCGTAGTAAAATTGTATGTGTCGTTCCGCGTCGCCTTAAATGTTAGAAATGAGATACAGGTTCCAGAGGCATGGACTGTAACTCGTCCGTCAATGCAGCCCATCCCAATAGTGACGATTCCATAAATTCCCGCTCCTCCCTCGCGAACCCTTGCAGTGCCTGCGACAGAAGGGTATTCTCTCGGTTATATAATACTACCCTCAACTCGTGCCAGGTACTGGAAAAGACAGATTTAGCAACCTCGTACGCAGGAGGCTCGGAGAGATTTACTGACGAGTGACGTATAAAAACTCTGCGTGCTAGGGCCGCTGCAATGGCGCTCTGGTCTAGCTCAATCGAGCTCAGAACTTTGTCTGCTTCAGCAGCCCACCCATCTTTTCGGGCGTTCTTTATGGCTTCGAGTTTCTGGGAACTCATTTCCACCCGTTTCTTGAGCTTTTCCACTTCATCGCCTGATAAGCGGTCATGTCGAAGAAAAAGGTCCCTTGTTGCAATGTAGAGGTCGCGTTGAGCCTGCGGAAGGTAAGTGAGACAAGGCGGAGACGGCTGGGGGTTCGATCCCCACCTTTAAGGCTTCAAGGCTTGTAACTAACGTCTGCCGGGCCTGCAGAGCACTTACAACTTGTAAGAAGTTCAACTGTTTACTAAGCTGATTTACACACCCGTCGCTCAAGAAGATCAGCATGTAAGCGGAAACGACGTGAGGTCGTCAGCAGACCCTGCCGTACCCCAAGATAGAACTCGTCTCCATCAGCTCTCCATGATTCCGGATTTTCTTCGGCCAAAGCGTTCATTGTCGTCGTTAACCGGGATATATCGGACTGCAGAGTACCGTCAGAAATAAACGCAAAGACAAAGACAGTAACCAACCGCTGTGGATTCTCGTCGTTTTAAGATCCGTTCGGCTACAATACAAAGTCGAGTCCATTGCTCGATGAGTGGGTTGATTCGACGTCTTACTTCCCTGTGCGCCCACAAGTAAGATGAGTGCACCAGATAATGACGCGCAAAATCTAAACCGTACGCTGTCCTCTCCTCCAAGTCGCTGGGAATACCCATTTCCTGCACTCGGTCGATGCGCTTCGAGGAGGATTCCTCCTCTAGAGAAATTGATGAGTGCTTCCGCCATGCCTCCAAGTTTGGTTCTGTAAGAAAGACGGCAAGGAGTCCATCCTCTCGGATGACGGGATGATTCCTAGGATCCGTCTTCATCAGAAGGTTAAACGCGATAAAATATGGAACCGATGTCCTCACACGACGAAGCGTAAAAACCGTAGCAAACCCTTCCTAGGGACCCAAGTGCGTTTCAGTACATGCACCAGGAATCTGAGCGAGACCAGGATTACCGGCGTTGCTCGAGGAAATTTACATCGCCTGCGTCGCCCGCACTTGTCATTTTGGGCGTGTTTTGCTGAAATTAGTACTACGTACCTCCAAATCTTTTGGGCGGGAGACAGGGAATCAAGCGGAAGGGGTATCTTCGGACGAGGCAGTCAAATAAGTAGGCGAATTCTGAGTATCGCCGAGCGACGGATGCACCGCGCTGATTAAAATCACAGAGTGTCAATACAGGTCAATGCAACAACTGTTCGTGCGCGGGATTGACAAACATCTGTTTGGACCATGTAAACGGTGTATCGCGCCAGGATGAAACCCTGTTTTTCTGGTACCGTAGAAATCTCCACGTTGGTTTGGGTCTTCCACCAGTTGAACCCTAGGGCGCCAGTCACAGATGATGGGGCATTAGGCCGAGGGGGAGGGGGGAAAGTGGAAGGATGTCCGTTCAAACTAGGATCACCATAAATCCATGGATCTGCGGACTCAGAATAGGGCGGAATGTCGGAAAGCGCAGGGTGAGAAGTAGATGAAGCAGACACGAAAGATGAAAGGTTAAGAACAGGCGTTGGAAATGTGTTATTATGGGCGTAAGCAGCTAATTGCTCGATTCCAATATCTGGAGTATACCAATTAGATTTTTTAGTACGAAGATGGATGCGCGTGAGGATACGAACCTTTGTTTTCCTGCGCCAAGGCGACAAGACCAAGCGCAATGTAGAACTCGAGCTTAGAAACACGTGGTCGAGAGCTGACAAGATTAATTATCTATGATGTGCAAAGGAGTGATTCAAGTACCCCCCAATAGGCAGATAGAAGGTTACTTACCCTGTCTATGGATGATGAAGACAATCCTGAAGTCGAGAGGGTGCGAACAAGAATATTGACGGAGACTTCCCCGGACCCACTTGGATCGGCGAGTTCAAATGCACGTTGGTAAACGGCGGGCACCGTGGCATCAACTACACACACAACATGATTATGCATCTTCCCCGCAAATACCGACAATGCTTGCCTAAGATATTCCCAAAAACGCTCGGAAGTGGTGGTGGTGGGGGTGGCAGAGCTGGTGTGCTTGACCAAGGATCCTCCACACCACCATAGGTCGATCCTGAGAGCGGGTTCTCATCTACAAAGGAGGCACTCCCCAAACCATTTGAAGGATATAAATTTGGTCGCGGGGCGTTGAACATGGCATGAAGTTTAGGGGGATGTCCCGGAGGCTTTCACGGAGAATGCCAGACCAAACATTCAACGGCGATACACACATGCTGGCGTGGATTTAGTGCTGAAAGGTCTTATATGTACAATCATGCATAGGAGTGTACTGAGTATGATAAAAGCCCCTTCATATGAAACGTGCGACGGGAGAGAAAGAATGACGACGGAGGTGAAGCGGTCATGTCCATGGCGTATCGACGATCACAAAGAGCGCTCGTGCGATTAGACGCTACTAAACAGGAACAGATTATTTGTTGCCTAACGAATCGCAGGTGAATAAGATGGTCGTGATGAGAGACAGTGTACACGTACAGCGATTGCAATCGTATTCTCTCTGGGATGCCAGCTACCGTGCAAGATCTTCTTGTTGAAGTCGATTGCCTCCGCCATGATTGGATCCTTCTTCGCCCCGTTAGGTTTCCCGGAAGGCTTTCCCAGTGGACCACCGATCTTCTTGGCTTTGAACGCCGATTTGTCTGCTTGGAGAGTAACTTCTGACCCAGGCCCACCACCATCCACATCATAAATACGGAAATAGTTGTGATATGAGCCGGTCATTACTTGTCTAGGAGCAATAGAAGAGTATGAATGAAGGAAATGACCTGTAATGGTCAAAAGGACATACGATCCGTCTCCACTGAACGTGCACTCGAACTTGTCGAATATGCAATCATTCTCGTATAGATCGCATAGCTTACCCCGCAAATGGTCGTGGATAGGGATCGTCCGAACTGGTCGACTCTCCATGTTGACATCCCAAATCTTGAGCGACAGGTAATCTCGAGAGAGAATGTACCGCCCATCTCGGCTGAATCTTACATCTGAAATAGATGAGATGATCTCAGAGAAGAATGAACGGTTTGTTGGATCCTCCTCTTCTTCGAATTCTGAACGAGAGAAGGGATAAGATAGGTAGCCTAACTTCGGAAGACCAAATAAATGACACACGTTTCGCGTGACGGTCGCATAGTGCAGAATCGCGCATGTCAGATAGCTTGATGGTGCCTTTGGAACTCGAATACATGAACTGATTGCAATGCAGAGGGTGGAATTCGGCCGCCGTGATGACCTCTGTCAGCTCTTCCATATTGACGGGTTTGATATCGACAATGTCTAGACACTTAGGGTCAGACTGGATTCTGAACGATTGAGGTATTCACGAAGCACGAACTAAAACTCTGATCACTAATGTTGAGGTTCCAAAGGTTGATTCGAAGATCATCGGCAGAGATGTAGGTTTCGCCGTCAGAGTTGATCGAGATCGAATTGATATGATACGCATGGGCGTTTTGGTAGACCTTTCGAGGGACAGCGGCTACAATCTTGTCCTGGTTCAGCATCCGCGGCAATCGTAATGCGCTGGGATCGATGGGTGTCGGTAGTGGCTGCTGCTTCTCATCGTGGTGATTATTGGATGCAACAATTTTGAGATTCTTCTCGAAGACTTTCCACAGTTTGATTGTCTTATCTTGTTTCGTATTGACGGGGAGAAAGGTTCACCAAATGGTTTGGTGACTTGGGATCACAGGAGGACATACCATTTGTTGAGAGAAGGAAATGGGCAGCGTTCTGTCGCTTGCACCACTTGATTCTATTAATCTTCTCCTCGATCTCAAGGGATTTGAGGTAATCGAATTCTGGTTCGTGTGACTGAAATTCGGTGTAGAACTTGTATTCGCAGCCCTTTTTCTAGATCGATCGAGAAGGAATATGAACATGCACGGAGGGCACGCGATACAGGGGAGATATAACGTACGGACTCGTTCCGTTCAAAGAGAACGACACGGCCGCCTTTGTCGCCAGTAGCGAGGTAATCTCCTGTATGATCGAACTCGACGGTGGAGATGATATCAGCTGATTGCAAAGAAGATAAGACGTTAGTGAGCAATGACACGAAGTGCGTAGTCAGTGCAGTGCGTACCCTCGGTGATATCGTCAACCTCTCCCTTGTCACCAAAACACTGGGCGAAGCGCCAAGGAGATGAGCTAGACGCGTCTCCCTCCATGATAGTGGGAACCCAAGGAGTGATTTAGCGCCGAAACCTGATAGACGAGAAATGATCTACGGAAGTCACAGAAACGGTGAACTGTGGGCCGGATAAAAGCACAGAGTTCGAAAGGGCCGGAGGGATAGTAAGCAAAGGGAAGTGGCGCAGGAAAACGGGGAAGGGAAGTGAGGATGGTGCACGGTTGAGGTTCAAGTTCGGTTTCGCGCTCTGGCGGTGAATTGGTCCCAAAAGTTCCGCAACACAAAACCACCACAATGCCTATCGCCCCCATCACCGGCAAACTTCGCAAGAGGCTCATTCTTGACCTCACTTCTGCCTTGGGCCTTGGTACGGCCTCCAGCTTTGCATACTGGTCTGTAAACCTCCTTTCTCCGGGTCATTTTTCCTAATTTATCTTGCCCGCATAGGTACGGTGTCAAGCTCCCTTCAGGTCCTATTCCTTTTCTGCTCTCCCGCTTCCCTTTACTGAAGTCCAGTGCCATCAGTTCGTCGTGAAGAGGCCTTCTACATCAAGTACAATGCTGAGCGTGCAGCTGCCGTCGCCGCCGCTACTTCGCAATCATAGAGCGGGAAATGGGCAGTGTAAATATGTTGACAGACGAATCCACTGCTTAATCGCAACCTGACACCACGAAGAATGCATTCCTCTCATGTCCTCTATAGGGCCTGGGCGACGGGTCTGGTTCTCTCCCACAATTAGAAATCGCTATTGCCGCTACTGTTATACTCTTCCTCTGATTCTTCGCTCAAGGGATCCGAGTCCATCTCGAGTATCCAACCACTCAATGGTACCGGTAGTCTCCCCCTAGGACCAGAGCGTGACTAGAAAGACAGATGGACATAAGCAGGAGTAACCCTCGCATATCCGGAGAACCCACGACCTTGAGAAATACCCCTACTGCACCACTTGGATCTCTCCGAGCCCCGTGAATCGAAAGGCTCCTCAGGTGTGGGCAGATCCAATCACCCGGGTCCGGAGACACGGATGTCGTTGCCCACGTATAGAAGAGGTCGTCGGCGGGAGCGTAACCGTCAAATCGGATATTAATGAGAACTGGCATCTTCCTCAGGACGTGCAACAGAAAGGGCGTGGGCACTTGTATGTTGGACCCGAAGACGAAAGTGGTGAGATTAGGAATATGGTGATATTCGCAGAGTTTGGTTTCCCAGGGCTCATAGAAGCCACCTGTGCCCTTTAAGACGCGTAGAGTTTTCAAAGACGGCATGCTGATTTGGAGGACAGACCCCAAGGTCCGCTTCGTCACCGTCAATTCTTCAAGTCTTGGTAGGCAAGGGTATGTTGCTCGATCCACGATGAAGTACCATTCGTCAGTGAGGTGCAGTTTTTGGATGTTGGAGAGGTCAGACCACTGCAACGATGGATGGATCTGGTTCATGACGACCTTGGTGACAGCCTCCACGCACTTCCATTCAATCTGGACACCGTCCAATTGCAGGTGGCGAATAACTGGCATGGTCATATTGAGAGGGACAGCAGGGTGTTCAAGACGCTGGGCATATCGGTCCATCATGATCGAAAGGGTGTGTAAACGAGGAGCTGCACCCTGACACCGTCTATCACCAAACTCTGCTCAGTTCGACTTACAATCACCGATATTGGAGGAATGCCCACCTTGCAACGTCAAGGAAGTCACGAAATGGTGTAATTCCGACAAATCTGAATGCCAGAGACCCCCAGCGGTGCATGCAAGAGCAGAGCAATGTCATAGCTTCGTGAATATACTGAGGAGACGCGTTTATCCCCCATTCCGCATATATGTCAATCGAGAGGTCTTTGGAGCGTTCTAGCCGCATTCTCAATATCGTGAGGTCGACTGAGGCAAGATTAATTCGTTTCCAGATTGCAGGAGTCCCAATTGCAACTTGATACCACCTCTTTGAGACCAAGGACACAAGGCCAACGAACGCGTCGCACTCGTCGTCATCCCAGGGCCTAAGGCAGAGTGCATATAATGTTACGGCCTATGACTTGGGAGAGAGCACACGAATTTGTCTCACCCTTCCGTACCGCAAAGAAAGATTTCCCCAAGCACCTCGTTGGGGAGTCTGTGGATAGGCGCCAAAGTCGATGTGGCCAATTTGCGTACGATATGCAACGCATTTAGTTCTTCTCGCTGGTATGCAAGTTCTCTGAGAAGTTGGAGCTCCTTGTATCTGATCCGTGCCAACGCACGATCAATCCGCTCAATTTCCCCGGCACTTGCTCGAAATTCCATAACAGCGGGACATGGAAGAGTTGGAATCGCTTCGTTACATAAGCTTCACCTACAATGTTAACATTATCATGTCGGTACATGGTGTATGCTATTTGTTTGTCAGGCATGAGAAATCCCTCGAGCCTGCATCTTCTCTGTCTCAGTAGGATCCTCCCCGTACCCCTCTAATTTCATATCATTCAATCCAAGATCCTCATTTTGTTCGAATGTCCGATCATAGATCTCTACTGTCATGTTCGGATCTTCGTCAGGGGCATAGAGATTCTGGAGATAAGAATTTGCAAGAGGGTCATCCAGGATCAGGGTGAACGGACGTTCTGCTGCCATGATCTATAAGGCATGTCCGAGATGACCCCGTTAAGGAAGGAAGCCCAAGATGAGCACAAAGAGCCTACGCACGGCTTTGAGATGTCCTAGGAACTCTGAAAACTTGTTCCGATAATTAACGGTCTCGTTCCTTGCCTCTTCTTCATCTGCTGCCGCCTGCTTCAGCGTTATATGCGGAGTTTTGACAGAATCTCCCATGAACACTTTCTCGTTGAGCTCTTCATACACTTGTATAAGAATACCCTCAAGTGTAGTGAAGCGCCCGCCAAGGGTGCCTGGTTGCAAGACGAGATCGATCTCAGGTATGGAAAGGCCGCACGTTTCGCTCTATGGATGCTCAAGTGAGATCAAGAGAGCGAGGCCAATTCCTTATCAAAATGCACCTTCAGGATATCTCGCCCAAGATCTTCAGCGTCTTCGACTCTGAGAGTTATTTTCTTGCCTTGACGTGCAATCTCGCCACCCGATTTGACTTCGTTGTCTCGATAGCCACATACGGCGCAATTCGTTGACATGATGATAATATCCTGAGAACAGATCCTATTCAACTATTGTACAATCCTTAGATGATATAATGGATGGCTAACCTTGAAGTAAGGAATGACAACCTTCTTCATCATCGTGTCAAGGGCATGCCCACATGATGCACAGACGCCAGGAAACACAAAGATGTCCTCGTTGGCATTCAGGGCAGCTTCAGATGCCTCCTCCTTAGATTCAGCGGTTAGGACAATTTTATGAGGGAGAACGGTGGCAGAATCAGGCGGCACATCTGCAGAAGCGAGCCCAAGCTCCGCATTCTGTTCCCGCGTACGATTGTATTGTCTCATGCTCCATTTTGGGTCAGCCATCGAATCGCGAAACTCGATGAAGGAATTGCCGGTAGGGTCATCGAGAATGACGGTAAACGAGCGAATGGGCTTCTCAAGGCGCTCTTTCTTCTTGCGCTCACGAGTGATGTTAGGGGGGTCGGACTCGTCGGAATCAGAATCAGCAATAATTTCTGAGAGTCCATCAACAAGTGATTGAATCTTTCCATACGTGACCTCGTCTTGTATTCGTCGCAGTGGCTGATCAGCCGAAAGATCTTGTATTACGTCACGGAAGAGACCCTCAATGGTGGTAAGCTGACCGCGACCCGCTGGGATGGTCAATTCGAACTCGGGTATAGTAACTGTGCATGTGTTGGCTTTCACAAGCTGTCTGTCTAGATCTTCACGGTCAAAAACCTTCACAGTGTATACCGTCCCGTAGTCTGAGAAATAAAATGGTGTCAACGCGACCCACAAATATAATGCGGTAGCCAATTACCTCTATATGCGCCTGCTGATTGTATTTCGTTATTACTTGCCCCGCAGTGTTCACATCGAAACGACATGATAATGACTTCTTTAAAGTAGGGTATCGAAGTCAATAGCATTCTGGTCCGTCCCTTCAAGTCCAAGGGGGATTTAATGACTGAGGAATGGACTCGATACCCAAGATTTGCCGACCTGTTCCCCGCACGACATACATAGACTCTCAACTTCCTGCAATGGGCGTTCTTCGTCGTCCTCTTTGGCGATCGGTCCATCCAGCTCTCCAGAGTCGTTGTCAGGGAGGCGCTCTGTTTTCTCAGCAGCGTCCCGGATCGGCGGGAAGAACGGATCGGCTGACATTTTAGTCGGGCTGTTGTGAGGCCCTCCGGCATGTTCCGGTAAGTCACTCACAGCCTCACAGCTCCTTGGTGCTATCATCAACCACCAGAAATGGCGAGGCGCGCCTCTTCTCTGACCATTTCCCAGGTTCCCCAGCTCCCGTGAGCCCCTCACCGAACCTATTTTCGCCAATATTTGTGTCCTGAGGCACGCCCGCTTACTAATGTTAGGAAGGTCTCTTTCCGCAAAGTCGATAGTGACGTCCCCACCCGCCCAATTGGCATTAACGACGCACAGGCGCGGAGCTTCGGATGTGCGTGCACTCTTTCCACCCGTTCTGACAATGATAGCTAAAGAATGATGCAGATAATGACACGGATTATTTCACCATGCCAGATCACTATATTCGGCACATTGAACCCATAGAGGCTGAGCTGGCGCATCAAGTCGAATACGACATGGATGAGCAAGGTATACCCTTTACAGCAAATAGCTTCGCCTCTACTAACCAAGGTCACGTGCTAGACCAGGAGTGGCTGGATGTCATTAATGCTGAGCGTCGGAAAGAACAAATGGATCAAGTTTCCTACGAGACTTTTGAAATAATTATGGACCGACTTGAGAAAGAGTGGTTCGATCTCGTAAGCCAAATTGGTTTCATGCTCGCTCAGTATATTGATCCTTCATGCACCAGATGAAGCGTGTACCAAAGCAAGATACGGCCTTGCCCTCTGAAGATTCCACATGTGCAATCTGTGATGACGGAGAAGGAGAGAACAGTAATGCCATTGTCTTTTGCGATGGTTGCAATCTCGCGGTCCACCAGGGTAAATTTTGTGGATTCACTCAACTTTCATCCTTTGACTTCTTTTAATCAGATTGCTACGGCGTCCCGTATATTCCAGAAGGACAGTGGCTCTGTCGAAAATGTACCGTTGCCCCAGAAACTCCGGTCGTAAGTGTCCAGTTCCGCTCCCTCACCCCACTGTTGCGTGACCTTATTAGTAGTCATGTATCTTATGTCCGAACGAAGGCGGGGCATTCAAGCAGACCACTGAAGCCAAATGGGCGCATTTGCTTTGTGCCATATGGGTCCCAGAAATTACAGTCGGAAATCAAGTATTCATGGAACCTATCGATAACGTCAGGAAAATCCCCAAGAATCGATGGAAACTGGTCTGTCGATGCATTTATTTAATTCTGTTGAAATAAGGCTCTTGACTACTTCAATCATTCATTCATCAACAGGCATGCTCATTGTGCCCCAACCGCATGGGAGCTTGCATCCAATGTGACAATCGATCCTGTTTCACTGCGTTCCACGTCACATGCGCCCGCAAACATAATATGTTGATGCCAATGAAGACCCTGCCAGACCCGGATCATCACGACGTGCCTGCACCAGAGCCTCCCCTCAGAGCCTTTTGTGAAAAGCATCTTCCGGTCAGATCCTCTTTTCTTTCGATCCCTCTCGAGTCATTGATCCTCTAGAAATCGATTGTAGCATGATATGAAAACCTCCGCAGTAACCCAACCTCCAGAGGATCCGGAGACTACAACACCACCCCCAACACCTAAGTCTAATAAGAGCGCACGGGCGTACGCCAAGACCTATCGTCTCGGACCTCCACTTGTTCCGGCCATTGTCGTTTCTCGGCTTGTTGATTACATTAGTCGAATATCGATGCGCAAGAAACCGGTCTTTTTGCTCGCAGTGTGCAAGTACTGGAGTTTGAAGCGTGAAGCTAGGAGGGGGGCACCTCTGCTCAAAAGACTGCACCTCGAAGTGTGTATGGGTTTGTGCGGTTTTATGTTTACGGGACGGCTGATGCGGATCTTCTTAAGCCATGGACAGCTTCTTCAATAAGTAAACAGCAGACGGACGAAGCAAAGCAAAGCAGATTACAAGTCGGCACCTTGGTCTACTTTTCTCATGCTCTTCACTGATCTCTCAACGCCTTTATAGTATCTCATCCGAATCCGAAGCGATGTTGAAAAAGTACGCATGCTGGCAGAACTTGCCCGAAAACGTGAAAAAGAAAAAACCCGACAATCTCACATCATATTCTCCATCGTCGATAACACCTTATTCCCTCATGATGCTCCTCTTCGCTCCGCTTTCGAGCAAGTATCCAGGTGCGGCATTAGTTATGGCATGTTTGGGTCATTTTTTATCCTGATAATGTACTCGAAGTCTCGACCGATCGCATCTCTTTGAGCATCCCGTATCCCGAGCACAGGCCCCTGATTATGATACAATAGTGAAAAACCCGATGAACTGGAGCCGTATCAAGGAGAAGCTCGATCTCCACGCGTATGGCACTGTTGAGGAGTTCAAAGTGAGTAACATCTTTTTTTAATTTGGCCTCGTCTGATCGACATATTTTACAGACTGATATCCTCCTCGTTTTGGACAACAGTACGTTGTACAACAAACCTGAGCATGGATATCATAAATTGGCAGCTAGAATTAAGGTCTCATCTGCCCCAATATTGGCTAAACTGGACATCATCTCGCGTTCACAAATCTCTTCGGCATCTCAACCAGCCGATACACCGTCTATTGGCGATCTCGAACAATCTCTGGAAATCCTTCGCATCCTCTGCTCTCCGACGTCTCTTAAGGATTCGACGGACTTGATAATCGAACCCGACCCCCTTGCTTCACTCTTTCTTCAAGAGCTTGAACGCCGAAAAGAGACGCCACCAATGCCGTCCAAGGCTCTAAAATCCACCGGCGTCGGTGTTCCTAAGATCCGTATCCGTGACCGACGACTGCGAGTGGTGCATGTAGTCCATTCGTCTCAGGCGTTGGAGATGGCACCTGAGGTCCGTGGATCCAGGATGACGAGGAGCCCCGGGACGACGACTGAGCCGACAGGTGCAGATACAGAGGGCGACGATCGCCTCGATCCTTCCTCACCCGGGCAGCCTGATCATGGTCCAGCTCCGGTCTTTCCTCCTTCGGTCTCCCCGAAGACAGTTCGAGTTGCACCTGCAAGGACACGGAGCGCCAGGGCGCTGGCTGCTGCATTTGAGGCGGAGGCGAATGCCCCACCACCCGAGGTCAAAGCAGCGGCCGAAAGGGAGGCGGCCGAGGAGGCGGCCACGTTGGAACGGGCGGCGGCGGCGGCGGCGGCGGCGGCGGCTGACGCGAAAGCGCAGAAACGGCACACTCTTCAAGGAAAGAAGAGGAGCAGAGATGTGGAGGTTGAAGAGCCCGAGGAAAATTATCGCCCATCTCCTCCTTCTGGGATGCCCCAGTTGGTAGAGGAAGTAGATAATAAGCAGAGCTTCAAGATGTTCAATCAAGGTTGGGTCTTGCCTGACGGATCAAAGAGGAATCGCCCCTCTGCTTCTAAGCGGGTCAACGCCTCTCCTCCCCGGCGAGGTGCGTCGTCACGCTGCATCTTTCCCGCGTCATCATACTTAAGAGTCATCATGCTTTGTAGAACGGGAGCCCAAAAAACCGCGTCTATCGACGACGGCCTCAATTCCCCAAGACATTTCGACGGTGCATAATCATAACGTTGCTACCGACCATGATATGGTGCTAGATAGCACGCCTGGATCTGGCCCTTCTATGGAGCTCGTACCTAGTGGGCCTGTGACTGAACAGCCTCTTGGACTGACAATTCCTGAAGGATCCGGGGAAGAATTGGGAGGCTTACCTCCGTCTCCACCCAAACAGATTGAGTCTCGAACTCAAACTGAACAGCCCATCGACCCGGATTCCAGTGACCTAAGTGAACTCAGTGACTTAGATGATGACAGAGGAGAGAATCCTTCGTCATCAAAACCAACGGATGCCAGTTCTGAACGCGAAATCACACCTGCTGTCCCGGTGGAAATAGGGAAATTCTTGCCTGGAGGAACGTTAGGTATGTGGGTATTATGTCCAAAGAGGCATGTCCACTAACGGGAATTGTCTCGCAGTCTGGGCTAAAGCTCGTACGTGTGGTCTGTTCCCTCACCGGCCTTGGAGCCGACCCGTTTTGTACAGCATCATTCCCTTTCTGGCCTGCTGTCGTGTTTGAAATCGATGATGGACGGGTACCCCTGGATGTTCAAAGTCTGTACAAGCAGACCCAGAAGAACGAGAAGAACGCAGGCGAAATCGTGTATATCGTACAGTTTTACGATAACAAGCAGTCCTGGTGAGCTCGTTTGCACTCGACAGGGGGATGCTTCTCGAGACACATGTTGGCAGGGGCGTTATGAAGCCAAAGCAGATGAAGCTCTTAGGGGAAGAACCAGGTCGGTTGTGCGCAGCTTAAAAAAAGTTTGAACGTATCTAATCATGTTCTCGTTTCTGCCAGAAATTGATCAAGCCCTGTTATCGGTGAGCTTTCCGACACATAGCAATCGTGAAGGCGCATTCCTAATAATTATGGGCAGGCGAAATTCAAGTCTCCAACTCTTAAGCGTGAATGTCACAACGCATACAAGTAAGGTCCATTTTCTTCCGGCCCCGATTAAGTATGCTTATTTTCTTTGTAGAAAGGCGCTGGCCGAGCTGGATGTGGACGCGAAAGAAGCATTTCTGGGATCCGGCAACTTGCAATCATAGCGAGAGTTGTGAATTCAAGCATGCTGGTAAGGCTTCTTTGGGCAGAATTTTTTTTGAATCCCTACAAAATACATTCCAAATAATCCCTTCCGGCAAACCAAACCAGGTTTCATTCGAGGCGAATATCGTATTTACAATTCTCTCATTTGTGTTTTGTGATCCAGGGGGTTGTACGCACGATCTGAGTCCAGGAAGGTGTCGCATCCCATGGGTTTTAATCCGAATACTGTATATAAGAAGCAAACTTAGGGGGTGACTTTCATAGCTCAGAGTTCTGGTGTGATGGAGTAGAGATAGGTCGGTAACACCTCCACCTTTAAATGCATCTCCTGATTCATTTGTTGCATGGTTGCGAAGCTTCAGTATATATATGCTAAGTGCTTCTTATATATATGTGATCATGATGAAAGCGGAGAACTGGATCAAGCTCAGGATCCTGAATTTATCGCACTTGCCTTGCCGGAGTCTGAGAACGAGGCACGAGTATCAGACTCACAGTTAGATAAGCGAGTGGTTTGAGTCACACTTCTCCGCTTCAACTTCTGAGACTCA
>MU128982.1:177559-248655 GCA_014904985.1 Hydnum rufescens UP504 | reverse complement strand
CGAGAAAGCAATGCACCAGATGAATATCATGATGCCTTCATTGGCTGGCCAATCCTCACACCTGTCTCCACATTCCAGAGTTGTATGGTCTGATCCCTGGAGCCAGATGCAATCTGCTTGCCATCAGGTGAGAAAGACAATGCACTGGATTGGTATCATGATGCCCTCCATTGGCTGGCCAATCTTCACACCTGTCTCCACACTCCAGAGTGTATGGTCTCATTATTAGAGCCAGAAGCAATCTGCTTGCCATCAGGTGAGAAAGCAATGCACCAGATGGCATCATCATGCCCCTCCATTGGCTGGCCAATCCTCAGACCTGTCTCCACATTCCAGAGTTGTATGGTCTTGTCCCAAGAGCCAGAAGCAATCTGCTTGCCATCAGGTGAGAAGCAATGCAGCGGATGCAACCATCATGCCCCTCCATTGGCTGGCCAATCCTCACACCTGTCTCCACATTCCAGAGTTGTATGGTCTGGTCATGGGAGCCAGATGCAATCTGCTTGCCATCAGGTGAGAAAGCAATGCACAAGATGGTATCATGATGCCACTCCATTGGCTGGCCAATCCTCACACCACCTTAGGCAGCCCAATTTCCGTACCTAATTAGATAGTCTTTTTCTGGTAGAATATGGGGTCTAATAGACCTATAGGCCCATGGCCCCACATGTCTTAAGAATGTAACCATGGCCCCCTGGGGCCTCCTGAATATCAGGACCCATGGGCCCATGCCAGGGGATTTTTAGACACTGGCCCCATGAAAACCCCCCTCAGCTCTTCACTCTCTGCAGACAACATTCATTCCAGCCTCCGCCTTCATTTTCGTCCAAGACAGCTAGTGGGCGCATCGGTCATCACCTATTCAAATAAATAATTTACATCTGCTACATCCAAAAAACTCGCCGCCATCCATCGGTGCCCGCCCCCTCTGGCAGCAGGGTCACTGTGCAGGGCAGCGGACAGCCCCAATGATAGCCATACACCGGAAATCAGCCCACCACGGCTACCCATTCACTCTGCGCAGTCATTGCCCATTCAAAAGCAGCGGGGTTCCTTATTTGGAAATCACATGTTTCATTCGGACTTGCATATTCCAGCCTGCTACAAGGCCTTTTTTGGCTGCTAATTGGGCAGCACAGTACCCTGCATTTATCTCTATTTTACATTACAAAGAAGGGGTACCAAAGAAAAAAATACAAATTGAATTCACACAAAAAAAAACATGTGCGCCCGTGCCTACAGGGACTGGGCACACGATCTGAAGGGTAATATGTGGAGGAAACCCAGGATCTGCACACAATTTTTCGTGTGCATAGGGCCCAGGTTCCTCCGTTATTCCGATTTCTACAGGTCTATCCTTTTGAACCAGCCCAGGCTTTGGCTGGTCAAAATTGCGGAAACAAGGACGATCCCGTCATCGTGGGATCGCCCTTATCACCATTCAGGGTAGCGGGAAGATAATTAGTCCCTATAATGAAAATAACTGGTTGTTAGTAGTACGGACCGCGAACAAGCAGCTTAAAGCAGCCTGTCCGCGCTAAAGGAGAGGCGGTTTGGGGGACTAGCTCATCACCACACCCGGGCCTTGCTGGGGTGTGGTGGTGACTGAAAGAATGAGGAAATACACATGCCCAAATAAGGAAATTATACTATTAGGCGTCTCTGGTACCCATTTTTATGAATATACCATGTAGCACACATATATATAATCCCAATATTTAATTTTTGGGGCACTCTGATCTATACAGGCGGCCCAATCCCCTGTTCAGTGTCATAATACATTGCCTTATTCAGATCTTGCTCATTCTTGCCTTTTCTTTAATACTATGACCCAAATAATTATTCATATATCCAACATGCGTTTTCATCTGCATATACACTTCAACAATGTTTTGTGGCGTCTGTTCTGCTGGTGTTGGGCGCCTTTTTTGAACCTGGCACTTGCCGGAGTTGAGTCGCGGCTTCACCCGACACCCAATTATGGAGCAAGCGAGCACCACACCCCAGCGACGATGCTGGGTGTGGTAATAAGGTATGGTTTTTTATTTACGTTTTTGTGCAAAAGGAACCGGTCCAAGCCGGTCCTTTTGCACTCCTTATATTATCTACTAACATCTCGAATTCGTTTCATTATCAGGGCTATCGCTCAGGCCCACCCCCCAGACATAAATCGATGATGAGGATGATGAAGATGACGATGACGATGACGATGACGATGACGATGACGATGACGAGGATGATGACGAGGACGAGGACGATGATGATGACGAGGACAAGGACGATGCTATCATCATCGTCCACTCGATTCTGGATATGACCCTGTGTGACCAACCAACTAGGTCATCACACCCCAGCCTTGCTGGGGTGTGGTGAGCAGGTACGTGTATTGATACTTTTTGCACGGGTGGGGCAGCTTTAAGCTGCCTCGTTTGTGCAGCTTTTAATTTTTTACTAACATTTTGAACCGTATTCATCCTAGGTACTATTACACCTCCCCAACCGCCGCTTGCACTTGGAACGACGATGACGATCCGGTAATCGCCATGTACGATTACGGAGCTTTCGACCCCGTGCGACCGAAGAAGCCAACAACAAGCCACCATGAACAGGACACCACACCCCAGCAAGGCTGGGGTGTGGTGATAAGGTATGTACAGTATTTATGTCTCGTCTTTCGCGAAGAGGGCAGCTCTTAAGCTGCCTTCTTTGCATAGGTTTCATTCTTTACTAACGATTCAAAGTCCTTTCGTTACAGGATGTATCACCGCTGCTCACCCTCCTCCTTCCCTTCAAATTATGGAATCGTCGCGGGCGATTACGGCTCATATGGCCCCGCGCGACCACAGAACCCAGCGATGAAGCACCCGCGACAGGAAACCACACCCCAGCTTTGCTGGGGTGTGGTAATCAGGTAAGTATATTTGTCCTTCATCTCGTATCGTACAAAAAGGGCAGCTTAGGCAGCCCTTTTTGTGCTGCTTTAATTATGTACTAACAATCCGATTACTTTCACTTTAGGGATCATCATGCTCGCCCGCACCCCCCTCGCCTACCTCGACTGATAGCAATAACGACGGCAATCCGGCGTTGTCATTGCGAACGACTGCAGATCTTATGATTCTACACGATCCGCGCAACTGAAGAACCCGAAGACTCCAACCACACACACAATAGGCGGGACACCACACCCCAGCAAGGCCGGGGTGTGGTGATGAGCTAAGTCCCCCCAAACCCGCCTCTCCTTTAGCGCGGACAGGGCTGCTTTAAGCTGCCTTGTTCGCGGTCCGTACTAACAATCCGAGTTATTTTCATTATAGGGACTAATTATCTTTCCCGCCTACCCTGAATGGTGATAAGGGCGATCCCACGATGACGGGATCGTCCTTGTTTCCGGCAATTTTGACCAGCCAAAGCCTGTGGCTGGTTCAAAAGGATAGACCTGTACGAAATCGCGAATAACGGAGGAACCTGGGCACCTATGCACACGAAAATTTGTGTGCATGGACTCCTGGGTTTCCTCCAACATATTACCCCTTCAGATCGTGTGCCCAGTCCCTGTAGGCACCGGGCGCACATGTTTTTTTTTGTGTGAATTCAATTTTGTATTTTTTTCTTTGGTAGCCCCTTCTTTGTAATGTAAAATAGAGATAAATGCAGGGTACTGTGCTGCCCAATTAGCAGCCAAAAAAGGCCTTGTAGCAGGCTGGAATATGCAAGTCCGAATGAACATGTGATTTCCAAATAAGGAAACCCCGCTGCTTTTGAATGGGCAATGACTGCGCAGAGTGAATGGGTAGCCGTGGTGGGCTGATTTCCGGTGTATGGCTATCATTTGGGGCTGTCCGCTGCCCTGCACAGTGACCCTGCTGCCAGAGGGGCGGGCACCGATGGATGGCGGCGAGTTTTTTGGATGTAGCAGATGTAAATTATTTATTTGAATAGGTGATGACCGATGCGCCCACTAGCTGTCTTGGACGAAAATGAAGGCGGAGGCTGGAATGAATGTTGTCTGCAGAGAGTGAAGAGCTGAGGGGGGTTTTCATGGGGCCAGTGTCTAAAAATCCCCTGGCATGGGCCCATGGGTCCTGATATTCAGGAGGCCCCAGGGGGCCATGGTTACATTCTTAAGACATGTGGGGCCATGGGCCTATAGGTCTATTAGACCCCATATTCTACCAGAAAAAGACTATCTAATTAGGTACAGAAATTGGGCTGCCTAAGGTGCCTCACACCTGTCTCCACACTCCAGAGTTGTATGGTCTTGTCATTGGAGCCGGAAGCAATCTGCTTGCCATCAGGTGAGAAAGCAATGCTTATGATGCCATCATGATGCCCCTCCATTGGTTGGCCAATGCTCACACCTGTCCCCACATTCCAGAGTTGTATGGTCTTGTCATCAGAGCCAGAAGCAATCTGCTTGCCATTGGGTGAGAAAGCAATGGAGTAGATGGCATCATGATGCCCCTCTATTGGCTGGCCAATGCTCACACCTGTCTCCACATTCCAGAGTCGTATGGTCTTGTCATCAGGGCCAGAAGCAATCTGCTTGCCATTGGGTGAGAAAGCAATGGAGTAGATGGCATCATGATGCCCCTCTATTGGCTGGCCAATGCTCACACCTGTCTCCACATTCCAGAGTCATATGGTCTTGTCATCAGAGCCAGAAGCAATCTGCTTGCCATTGGGTGAGAAAGCAATGGAGTAGATGGCATCATGATGCCCCTCTATTGGCTGGCCAATGCTCACACCTGTCTCCACATTCCAGAGTCGTATGGTCTTGTCCCTGGAGCCAGAAGCAATCTGCTTGCCATTGGGTGAGAAAGCAATGGAGTAGATGGCATCATGATGCCCCTCTATTGGCTGGCCAATGCTCACACCTGTCTCCACATTCCAGAGTCGTATGGTCTTGTCCCTGGAGCCAGAAGCAATCTGCTTGCCATCAGGTGAGAAAGCAATGGAATGGATGCCCCTATGATGCCCCTTCATTGGCTGGCCAATGCTCACACCTGTCTCCACATTCCAGAGTCGTATGGTCTTGTCACCAGAGCCAGAAGCAATCTGCTTGCCATCAGGTGAGAAAGCAATGGACCTGATGCCATGATGATGCCCCTCCATTGGCTGGCCAATCCTCAAACCTGTCTCCACATTCCAGAGTTGTATGGTGTTGTCATCAGAGCCAGATGCAATCTGCTTGCCATCAGGTGAGAAAGCAATGCAGTGGATGGCATCATCATGCCCCTCCATTGACTGGCCAATCCTCACACCTGTCTCCACATTCCAGAGTTGTATGGTCTCATCAGTAAAGCCAGAAGCAAACTGCTTGCCATCAGGTGAGAAAGCAATGCAGTGGATGGCATCATCATGCCCCTCCATTGACTGGCCAATCCTCACACCTGTCTCCACATTCCAGAGTTGTATGGTCTCATCAGTAAAGCCAGAAGCAAACTGCTTGCCATCAGGTGAGAAAGCAATGCACCAGATGGTATCATCATACAGCTCTATTGGCTGGCCAATGCTCACACCTGTCTCCACATTCCAGAGTCGTATGGTCTGGTCATGGGAGCCAGATGCAATCTGCTTGCCATCAGGTGAGAAAGCAATGCACAAGATGGTATTATGATGCCCCTCCATTGGCTGGCCAATCTTCACACCTGTCTCCACATTCCAGATCTGTATGGTCCAGTCCCAGGAGCCAGAAGCAATCTGCTTGCCATCAGGTGAGAAAGCAATGCATGAGATGCCACCCTCATGTCCTTCTAAGCTTAGCATCATCTTTGGCCAGTCATGAAGTTGTCCCTGAGCAAGTTTTGCAACTCCTGGAAATTGACCTTGCCACCTTTGATATAAGAGGGATGACACTGGAGCAAATGTCAGACCAGAGAGGTAGATGTGAGGCATGCTGGTTGCAATGGCACTTGAGAACATGGAGATGAATTGCATGGCATCATTGTGCAATTCAACAAGGTTCAGAGGCATCTAGGGAATACATGTTAAGAATCAGCCTGCAGCCCCCTGTACTCAAATTGGAGCTATCCTTACATGAGAGGTACTAAGAGAGGATAACACAGTTTGAGGGGAGTTCTCTGTAACGCTCATCACTTCCAACCAGGGTAGGATATCCTTGTGAAAGAATGACTCCAAGTGTTTATGAGCCACCTTGCTGCTAGGTGTTATGGACATATGGAAACTCCAGAATCGACAGGCATAATACAGATGAGATGGGATGTGTTTTTCCCGGAGAGCCTTAATATTGGGGATGGCAACATTGCGAAGGAACGACGTCGGAATTTGACAGATATTGAAGGTCAAGGTCTGGTCCATCACTCGGAAGCACGCCAGGGCCATGTGCTGATTGGCTTCACCTTCGTCGATGTAGAACTCTTGCTTATCGTTCGGATCGCACAAGAAATCACGATAAGAGGAGTGGAGAGGCACAATCGGCTCGTCGTCACTATGCGTACCACTAAGGAGTGCACCAAGGGACTTCACGATTTGTCGTTGCATCTCGATGTCCCCGGGAGTGAAGATAGAGTTGGCTGGCACTAGATGCACAAGAGCATGCAATGATAAAGGCTCTCGAGCGCTTATGATTCGGCCTAGGATTGATTTGACTCGTTGTACCGCCTTCTCATCGGATGGATCACAGTGCTCTTTCATGATGGTGCTATAGAGCCCATAGAGCTCTTTATCGGCGCCCAGCATCTTCTGAAGCCGATCCCACGGGTCGACGCCAGCATAACGCCGGCGAATGAAGCGACAGGCGGTAGCAGCCCACTGAAAGGAAGTTCCGGCTTTCTCAATGAGCTCACCGAGCCGCTTCTTGGGCTCCTCCCCACGGAATTCAATCATGTTATGGAGTTGATTGTGTATATACGTCGCAATATCGCGCGAGGTCTGATAAGTCGGGATGCGGTCCATAACTACGAGGTCAACCCCAGGTGGTAGCGGAGAGCGCAAGGCATCTTGGATATCGGGCTCATATCTCGAAGTGACTACAACTCGAAGACCCAGAGGAAGCTCTGACGCTCGTTTTGTTAGAATAGAGAGCGCGTCGGCACGAGCCTCAACGTCTCCAGATTCGTCAAATGCATCAATGAAGACAACGGTCTCCCCCACAGCTCTATCATCCTCGAATGATCCAATGATAAAGTGTTCGAACTGCAATGTGCAGTCAAGGGTTGTGCGTATCGCAGTGTCGTTCTTGACAGCATCGACAAGGCGCTGCTTCCGGGAGTTATCGAGGTCAGCGAGATCTCGAGCGATCGTACTGAACAGGTTCGTCAGGTTCGCGAGGGGTTTATTTTTGTCAAAGCCGTAGTACGACCCCATGCGTTTAAGGTTGGAAACGCGTTTCGCGCATGAGCGAAGGATCGACGATTTCCCCGCACCCGCCAGACCACACAACCAAAGGACACGAGACGATTCCTTAGAGCTCAATGGAATTGAGCCGCTCGAATCAACCGCCGGTGTATCCGCTCCAACAGCCCAATGCACAACGGCATCGATGATCTGGGTACGTGTGCCTGGTAAGCACGCTTTATCCAGAGGGTGATGGGCCTCCGGCGCGTATTTTATTTCGCTGAGCACCTGAAGATCCCCTGTGGACCATCTTAGAACACGGATTTCGACCGAAGACATATACAAGAAGCACTTACGGACTTCGGTCACGACGTCTAAGACCCGATGCGTAATCACGGAGCACTGTATATTCGCATGATCAATCAGATTACGTCGGAGAGTCTCAAGGGTCCCCTTGTATTCATCGATCTGTGCGTCCACAAGAGAAACCATGTACTTCACAGTGCGTTTGACTGGGGCTCACACAGATTAGTCTTGTAGTATGTAGAACATGCAGGATCCTACATACCGAAGGACTTGTCCCTGCAATAGTCCCGAATGAAATTGGCGCACTCCATTACTTGGTGCAGTATTTGGTTGATGATCTCTTGATCTCTTTTCGAGCGTTTCTTCAATTCCTCGCCTTCTTCGGCAAAGGAACAGCTATCCGTCATAGTCTGCACTAAATCCATCACTTTCGCATCTCGGTCACTCTGGACGGCAGGGATCTAATGAAACACTAGTCAGAGCATCCACACACAAAACTTGAATCTTGTCGTACCTTATATGCTGCTGAGACGACACCCCATGCTAACTTGATCCAGGGGTGAACCTGTTTTGCAAATAGTTCTTAGTGGTCGCAGAGCCCAGGTAATCCAGAATGAAACATGCCTCGGCGACCGCATCGGCAACTTTCACAAGTGCGCCGAGGCGACTCAGCAAGGGCTGCCAGGCATTGAACTGGGCTGTGATTTCTGTTGTAAGCGGGGAAATCGCTTGAATGGCATCCTTGACAGCCGGTAGTCCAGGACCTAGCTGCTCGGCAGCCTGGCTGGCATTCTGGACAGACTCAACGGCGGATACGAGATCGTCGACAGTCGGTAGTGCGGGATCCAACTGCTCGGCGGCCTGGCTGGCATTCTGAACAGCCTCGCCAGTGGATACGAGATCGTTGACAGCCGGTAGTCCAGGGCCTAGCTGCTCGGCAGCCTCACTAGTGGATACGAGAGAGGATGCCACACATATTGTCAAGTCTCCGAATATGTCGTTCGCGTCATCTTTCAAATCGAGGTGTATCTCTACAGGGATAAAGGTGAGCGCGGCCCTCTCTTCACACGAATATGAGCTGGTTCACCTTTATCTCCCGCGGAGGAGAGATCCAAACTACACGATGCAACGATCCGCCCCGAACGTCCAAACCGGTGCATGCGCAACTCTATAGCCACTCTGCCTTTGATAGGTGTCAGATTCAGCGTGCTGTCAGGAGAATGTGAATGAAGGGCAACGAGGCATGAGTGCCTGAAGGAGACCTACAACTTATCCCCGAAGGGATCCTTCCACATCACGGCATCTTGTTTTGCCTCGATGTACTCCGACTTGGGCGAACGAAGTCCAGTGACGATATCGGGAGGCTCAATGGTGAAGTGAAGGCGATATCGTTTCGACGTATGTAGAAGATGGCTTTTGCATTTGGCATCTATCGCGAGGGCCAAACAGGTTAGTTAGATGTGAATTGCTAGACTGGAAGTAGACGGCATACCTGAAATGTACACTGTGCGCACGTCCGCTGAGCTCGGTGGGTCTTTAGATGCCATGATGTACGAGCTGTAACTGATGGATTGCTTAGACGTTTAAAGATGATAGACGGTAGTGTGATCGACTAGGACGCACGTGGGGAGGAGGCGGAGATCAAGTTGGGATCACGGGGCAGGCCTTGTTGAGAAGCTCCAGGTACCCATCAAAAATCGGGCAGCTATTATGTACTGCTCTTTCAGAAATTAACGAGTGGCACCGTCGGCTAGTTCGAAAATGCCAAAGATGCGTTTTCGGAGCCGTCAGTCCCATGCTCCATGAGGTGGACTACCGATCTTCATTATTAGGAAAACTGCTGACGTAATGACAGGGTGCCCGTCCTGGACAAGCTCGGTCAGTCATTTTACTCTAGTCAATCTGAACAGGGATCAACATTTGTTACGGGTTTTTGCACCAATTTTCGAACCTGTTCCGTTGGCACTTGGGTGCTGGGGAAGCGAGGAACTCTCTGTGGCCAGTCTTGCTTGGTGACACTTTAAGGACTCTAACCCCGTGGGTCACTATTGCTCCCGCCCCTTTACATGAGCTCCTGGATTCATTATCGGTACCGTACCTCCGCTAATGTGCCCTCGAACTGGGGTCCCACGCGGAATAATTTGACCCCGGCCCACTGTATGGTGGGACCCGCACTGAGGGTACTGCTCGGAGACCACTGCCTGTTCTCGCAGTCGGGAGGGTGCGGATGGGGCCTTGTCTCCCGCCAAGAAGAGGATAGTGTGGAAAGCATCCTCGTATGAGTGATAAGTTGGGTGTTCGTGAGTCCCTCGCTCGAACCTCCTGCTTCAATTGTTTTTGTGCCCGGCAGCCCATTTCATCTGTTTTCTTTTTAAATCCCTGTGGTATGAAGGGCAATGTCGCTCTCCCACAACATTGTCTTCGAAATATCCCTCTTCCCGTACGACGTGCCACTGCCGCATCCGACGACGTCCGGTCATGCGATTGGTGGGGTGCTCTATGCAAAGCATATGATGCGATGGTCAAGCGGCATGTCGATCATGCGGCGCGGAAAATGGCAACTATCCAACAGAAGTGCGAACTCGAGTGGCATCACCCGGTTGTCCGGCCGGGCACGCAAGATTGCTGTGAAAAGTCATGTGTCCGTCACAGAATCCTGATTACCTGTGGTCTGGGCGAGTAGGTAGCAGACTTCAGTTGTCACCGCGTTACACCTATCCATGCGTATTTGGTGGTGTCATCTCGATTATCGAAACGTACATATCGTTTGCTTTGTTTATGCCTGTGTCCTTCAGCCAAGTCAATGATTGAATGTGTAGGAATTCCTCATCGGCACGGCATGCATCTATGATCTCCAAACTGATCTCCGAATACATATCAGATCCACCACCCTCGTCCCGGCAGCCTCCCAAATCAACCGCCCAACACAGCTTGGTTCGTGTCATACCTATCCACTCTGAAATCTGTTCAAGGTGACACCCAATCTAATTAGTGGTATGATGGCGTCTGGTTATTTGGAACGTCGCCGAGGCCCGAGGATGTCGCCCCGGTCCGTATAAAGTGCCGTGGCATTTGGAACCCCGGGGAAAAGACGGCCCCGGTTTATGGCTGTCTCCTTTCCCCATTACAGTAATCAAATTTAGAATGTCTGATTTGAATCCATTAGCCCCCGCATACTTCCTGGTGTGGAAGATTTTCTCCCCTGAGAATTGGCTCTATTCATTCTTCTCTCTAGGGGCCCACGAAAGCACTGACTCGGGGTCATCCTCAAGACCAGAGGAGAGTGGCAAAGTGGTCAGAAGGCTGCCGAAGAACGAGTCACCAGAGACGTTGAGTAGGAGGCCCTTCATTATCTCCATGATGGGGAAAGAGAGGAGGGGGGACTGGGAAAGGAATGGATGCCAGAGCAATCGAATTCATTAGAACCGATGGGTACTGTAAATGAAGTTTCAACTCTCAAGTAGAATGTATACACAGATCAGATGATTCTTCTGTTAGCGGAGTCGCATAGAATTTGCACACCCTTTTGGGAGGAAACATCCTATAGCTGAGCTGACAAGCAGTGAGCAGCTCGTTTGGTATGCTTGCGTTAATTCCCCTCGCCATCACGACAACGTTCACTATGTTAGTAATCAAGAATAGAGGTTACCATATATGGTATTTCCTTTCTAGTACAGACCGCTCCTGCTGTATAGATCCTCGGGCGTTCCCGAATGGCTTCCCTCAGTGCTCTTACACGAGACTGAGGTAAGCCTAGTGTTTAGACGCCATTCCGGGCCATATCCCTTACTTATCTGTATATAGTCTATTCCAGGTAGATACTTATAATATCAGTGCTCTTACACGAGACTGAGTCTATTCCAGTACCTTTGATACACTACAGAATTGACGGAGACGGATGAGTGAGGAAAAATCATGTTTCGTGATACGAAAATCAAGTAAGATCGAGTTGAGAAGCAAGGGGGATCGGGGAGGATCAGACATCCCAATAAGAATGGGCGGGAGCCGGATCCAAATAGGGTCAGACCTTCGCGTATATAGGGTATCGTTTCTTCACGTATCCTCCCCACTGACGATGGACATTGGCCCCGCTCCAGGAAACTCTGCTGGGATCCCCCCCCCTCTTTTTGATCCATTTGAAACCCCACTCCAGCATTTTTCAACTGCTGCCCAATATGAAGTGCGCCTCCGCAATAGCCAAACTGTATCCCTCTTGATGTCTTACTCCATCTTCCAGCTGTTCCACTCGCCGATCCTGGAATGGCGACCCCGGACGAGATCCTCAGCGCTGAGGCATACAAAATATCCATCGCGTCGACAGTCCATCCACCAAGTGAGTATTACTTTTCCGAGTGCTCAAGAAACTAAGTTCATATCTCATCCTTACAGTGGCCGCTCCTCCGTGGATGGAGACATTTATTGCCGACCACTTCCTACCTCTTCAACACTCGGTGCAGAGGATACTAGATCGCTTCGACAGGATGGTGGACCACACCACTGTACGTATCTGACACCACTTGACTCGGATTCACTAAAGTTATGATGAGTTCTCAGGCCATTAAACAAATGACAACAAGGGTGAGCACAAATTCACTTGATCTGCCTCACACTAATATTGATAAATAGGCATACAATGCTGGGTGCGGGAATGGAGATCACATCCCCTACCTCCATTAATGAGATTATAATATGCAAGAACGATAAGGATGTAGTAGCAATACTGAGTGTGTAAATGATGATAATGCCCAGAAAGCGTGTCCGAAGATATGAAAACACCGAAAACAACTGTGCAAGACAAATACGCTGGAAGAGATTTGAGACCGTAGTAGCCTATGTCTCTTCTATCGCAGCGCAAGTCAGACCCTCCATGAAGGTTAGGGAAAAGTCACCCGAGGATCATGGCCCTCACCTTGAACAACAACAACGACTACCGTGACGCTAGGTGGGAACATAATATTTGGACCCAAGCTTCGAAAGGGGAAAAAAAAAAAACTTACTCATCCACCTTCTACCAACAAGAAACAAACAAGTGTCAGGGTTCAAAAGACTCTGTGCTCCAAAGTGAAGAACCACATACACCACCAGACGCCACCCGTTCTCGGTAGTGCTTGGCCCAGTCTAACCCAAATGGAGAAAGTCGTCCGAAATCATACATGCATCGTCTATTCAGCAAGACGCCAACCCAACCACGATTTCAGGACTAGTGTCATTTCAAATAAAGAACGAAACGCACCGTGCGTATAGGGTAAGAAAATCAGCCAGATATTGTGCTTTCTGCTGATCCGACTGCGATCTCCGCATAATCGAGGCTGTATATGCCGTCACTTCCGCCGGTAACACATTATCCGACAGACCATCCGTCTATCACAAGCGGGAGGTGAGCATGGGGTAAAAGGAGGTAGAAGGCGCAAGAAATGTCTGGGATAATCGCTCGACAACTGTAATAGATGGACATGAAAATGTTTCTCACGTATGCAATTATTATATCTCCATGACGTAAAGTCATCGTATATGTGCTTGCATGATCAGGTTGTGTGTCCCAGCTCTCGGAGAAATTAGGGGGGAGTTTCGTCAGTTGACTATGACAGGACATCAGGACGGTGCGGGATGCCCTATCGTCAGCACAATCCGAGAAAGGAAGCCTTACGGGCAAAGCAACGCACAAGGGACAATTAAAGTAGTGCGTTTGTGGGGGTTGAGCATGGACAATGTTTGATCCCCGAATCACGTAGAAACCAGAATCTCCTATGCTGCGTCGTAAGAGAGGAGATTAAAGGTATTGTCATTGGGAAGAGTAGTAATCATGCCGACTAACTTGGCCGCTTTTAATCTGCCAGATGTCGCATCGAGATTGATAATACACGCAGTGCTCGCCCCTGCAAGTGGTGTGGGCTTCGTGGCCCCAATTGGAACCGGACTAATAACGGGAAGTACTCACCACCTATAACGTCGGGATCTCGTAGAACGGTCTGAACACGAAGTAGACGCCAGGCGCCTCATTCGTTATTTCACAGCGAGATAGATATGGAAGAGGAGCACTCACCTTAAACGCACGGCCCATGATATCTGTTGGTGAGAGCTCAATCCCCACAAGAAGTGGCGTGTCCTCGTCGGTAAGTGGATCCCGATGTGGCTCGCTTGGCCAATTTGTGCTTGCCGCGTGAGAGGCATAGCACATGAGGGCTTGAGAAAATAGAGAAGGGATCTAGAAATTCCTCCCATCCTGATATTTCACATTGCGTGATTGGAAATGGGCGCGGAGATGGGGAAATAGAAACACTATACCACCGACACCATCAGCGATCCCAATCGAGAGTCCCTGCAGTTCAAATAAAAATTTAGGTACTGCACAATCTCCCATAAGATGAATAGCTCCACCGAATGGTTGATCATCTGCACACGACACATAATGTAAGGGGTGGATTATGCACGCTAGTGGAAACGGCACGAATCCACACACCTCCTGGACATAAAAAAAGTCTTGTCCTGCTGAGCCAGATACGGAATCCTTCTTCCACGCGAGCATCCTCTCCCTGAATGGAATGACGGGGTGCGTCGGTGGGAACGGCCTGCTTATATAGGGATGCCGCAACTCATCGCCCTCTGGCTTTCCCATGAAGCCGACCCCAACATGAAAGGCGTAGGGACGCGGTTGCGATGCAGATAAGGCCAAGCGCCGGGAGTGGACGACCGTGGAACGCCCAAGTGCGCGCCATGACACCAGCATCAAGTGGTGAATGCAAATTGATTCCGTCGCGTGACCCACGTTACGCTCACGGGTCACGGTGTCATCGCTTTAGGATGTCCCACCTTTTTCATCTGCCTAGTTCTGCAGCTGGTCGCATCGAAAACACCACCGGTAGCAAAAATTCCACTCGCTGCCTTGTGCCCAATCACGGTACAAAGACACACAAATGCTCTCAGCATTGGCCCGGCTGGGAATGCCTACAGTATTATTGAGGACTCCCCATGAGGTGGACTAAATTCCGGCCCCGTTTCTTCAGGTATTTCGAAGACAGCGCTACATGGATGTGGGTCTTGTCATAGGCTGTCGTACACCAGACATTCCATACCGATCGTGATCGAGCCTGTAAATTCCTTCTGCCTTCTGCAGAGAAAGGGTATGGCAAGAGGCTCTCTGGAAAGGTCAGAAATACAGGACTTTTCCTTATGGAGGTGTAAAGTTTTAGCTCCATGGTTCTGCCTATATTACTCATATGGAAGCCTATGCAGAATCCGCCTCCGGGAACAAAACCCGCCTTTTAAATTCAACCTCGGAGCCCTGGACGTAGACCGCTCGAAAGCTGACGTCCCTCCTCATGTCATGATAAATAACCTTATTGGGACCTCGAGTCAGTAGTCCAGATCTTAAGGTTTTGGAACCGGTCCTCCTTGAACAGTTGATGAGGTTACGTTGAAGGAAATCCACGATATACTCGAGAACTGGACCGTGATACATCCTCCATGCAGAATCTGCTGACCGCAGGCCCACACAATTGAACCTGGGGGCGCTGCAAGCGCCGAAGGGGATAGCCTCAATAATTGTTTTCGGATTTTCTCCATCACTTGGGCCTCCTGCAGGTGGAATACATGCCTTTCCTAGGTCACCCGCAAGTATAACACCTCGCCGCTTTCATCCCATCACCTAAGCGCACAACACTGTGGTGCCGGTCACTGTGACCATGACATGTCACGACTCCCAACCACCGTCTCGCTTGCGATTGTAGTGTTTCCGCTGCTGTACGCGTACAACAGACTCGATCTCTCGTGGGCGGTGCAAGCTGCGCTATGTCTAGCCACTGTCCTTTTGTTTAAGGCGCGGCGTTCCTTGTATGCCGGTCGAGAGTTGGCTCGTGATCGCGCACGCCTGGGGGCTTCTACCATCCCAAAAGTACGCGGGAGACTTCCTGGGAACATCGACATACTATGGAGACTCGTGGCTCTCGAGAGTACGGAATATTGCGGGGATACCTTGCGTCAATGGGAGAAAGAATATGGCCCAACGTTCGATATGGGAATCCTTTGGGGTCATCAAGTACGCATGAGGACTGGAACCCACACCAATCCAGCTTAACGAAGTTTCCAGATCGTTACATCTGATCCTGTTAACATTCACGAAATATTCACCACGCGGTTTGCTAGCTTTCAAAAGAGCAAGAAGTTTCATGATATGATGGAGGCCTTTCTAGGGGACTCCATTTTCACTACAGACGGCGATGCATGGAGATATGTGAGTTTTAATTCTCTTCATGTATCTGTGGGAAGAAATGTTGCAGTCAATGATGTCTTATGACCACAGCACCGTGCCCTCGCTCGCCCTTTCTTTGCCCATGAGCGGACTTCCCACTTGGATCTATTCGAGCGACATACGGAAAAGGTCCTATGCAGATTCTGGGGAGTACGTGTTCCCGCGGCGAGGCCATCAATATTCAGGATTTATTCACGCGGTTCACCATGGACACCATAACCGAGATGTTGTTCGGAAATTGTGTGAATAGTCTACAGTCAAATTCCTCGTCTGATGATTACTCGGCGTTTATCCTTGCATACAACACCTTGCAGAAAATTAGTGTTCAACGGTTCGGATGTGAGTGAGGCCCCGGTATGAGCTATTTTCATCCTCTTTGTTCCATCCGCTTAGATTGTCCCTGAACTCCTCGCAGAGGTTCGAATTGGCGGTTGTTCGAATTGTGGTCTGGGGACAGAACGAAAGAGCCTGTTCGCATTATTAATGAATTCGTGCTCCCGATCGTGCAGAAGGCTATCGAGAGGAAAGACAGCCTATTCAATGCTAAGAGCGAGGGCACATTTCTTGATTACCTCGTACAAGAGAATCCTGGTGGGTATCTCTCCCTTATTTCATATGATTGTTGCATGATGCTTAACCCGACATCAGATCCCACATTCATGAGGGATTCCCTGATATCGTTCTTGGTTGCGGGCCGGGATAGTGTGCGCCATTGCTCCTTTTTGTGCCTGCACGCGATAGATTAACTGATTTGTGCACCAGACTGCCTCCCTCCTCACTTTCGCCGCGTATGCTCTGGCCCTCTATCCCGAGGTACTGACCACATTACAGAATGAAATCGAAGAAGTGGTGGGCACCCAAAGCCCACCGACATTGGACGGGATAAAACGAATGAAGTATCGTGAGTGCACTTGATCCTGTCGTAACAGCCCCTCACTCATGGTGACAGTACGAGCTGTTTTGAACGAGACCCTCCGCTTGTTCCCGCCAATACCTATGAATATACGAAGAGCAGGTAATATTGTCCGTCTTTGGAGGAAATTCTTGATCTCGTGTTAACGCGGTACTTACTATTCCTAGTCGAGCCAACAATTTTAACATCCCCACTGTCGAATCTGGGGCCTATGTTTATGCAGGAGGGCGTCAGTGTTTCCTACGTGTTTTTGCTAATGCAAAGACGAAAGATATCTGGGGAGCAGATGCTGAAGAGTTCAGACCTGAGCGATGGCTTGTTGACGACATGGAGGATAAAGATAAATCGCTGGAGCACGGGATCAGGTTTATGCCATTCAACGCTGGCCCTCGAACTTGGTGAGTTGTGAAATTCTCCTCGTTTCAGGGGCTTCGAGATCATGCTAATATTTTTATTTTTCCTACTTTTTCTGTTTCTTTGTTGAATTTTCGAAGCCTGGGCCAGACTTTTGCTTACCATAAATGTTCGTACCTTCTCATCCGGCTACTGCAACACTTCAATGCCTTTTCATTCGCTCCCGACGCGCAACCTGAGGATTCATTGCCGCCTGAGGAGTGGAAGAGCATGGTGGGAAGACAGGCCTTGGAGAAAGTGCGCGTCAAATCTTCGTTGACACTATATGTGGAGGCAAGCCTGTTCTTGGTGTCCGGTGCAATATGTTTTTGACGTTTAAATTCTGTGCAGGGCGGGCTGTGGTTGCGTCTGAGCTCCCATCCTGCAATTGTGAATGACAATCAAGACGAGGAAGGGATCCAATTGTAATAATATCGGCAAATGGATCCCATGAGGCTACCGAGTAACATGTATTGTGCTTGTAATATCCCTGGCCATGTACCATGCGCTCAATATTTGCTCCTCGGCCCACCTAGTTTGCACTGACTGCAGCACACTCCCTGAAAGTCGCCCCCACAGCATCAGAGCAGGCTGTAATGCCGAGCGATGCACCAAAGTTTTCGTACGTTGCAATGACTACCACATCTACCGCCGATGGTGCTGTATTTCTAAGTCGGAATGCTTCAATTCTCGTCTCGTGTGGTTCCGTTCATCTTCCGACCCTTTCCATGTATCGGCCACCCATCAGGCTGTTGAGTTGTATTCCTGTCGCCTTTCTGGGCTCTTTAGCGGTCTTTCCGTGAGCGTTCGCAATTCCTTTCCCCTCCTTATCTTTATCTAAGACTGGACGTATCTTGGCCTTCATCCTAATTCATTCATGTCCATTGTATTCGTTAAGAACTTTATACACTCCCTCCCTATTTTCGACCCCTAGGGGCCGTCTTGTGCCTCTTCTTTCGATCGTGGCGTTGTCTCACAAGTTATTCGAAAAGAAGAATCAAATATTCGACCCAAGTATCAAGGAAACTTTGAAGAAACAGCAAAATGAACCCGACCTACATACCAAATTGGGGGAGGCGTGATGGAAACTGACCAGGATCGTATCCGGAATCCATGCGTAGCCACAGCAACGATTAACGATCGATGCCTCAAAACCACGGCCGAAAGTGGGCGCGAAGACCTTGCAGCTTCCGGGTATGGGTCGGAAATTTGAATTGACGGTGGCTGCCGCTCGTGCACAGGACGCGACTGGAGAATGAAAGCCCTTGAGGCGAACGGTAGCCGAACTTCGACTGGTCGCTTTGACCAACCTACCTCCCCGGGCCAACGTTGGTTGTCCTTTCCAGCTTGAAGTCCGTAGTCTTGCCAGTTGCGAACGCGTACCAGGTATGGAGGGCGCAGCTAAACGAAAGGCGAGATGGATCTACCAGTTTCTTGTCGTCTTCACGGCCCGGAAACCCCAAAAGGCGAAGAACAATGTGCTCGCCGAAACGCCCTCGCAGGGCATCTCTATGAATGCAATAGGGTCAGCGGAGAAAGTTCTCGAGGCGATTCCCCTGAGTGGCGCGAGAGAAGGGATCGGCGCTTTTCTGAGTGTCATCAAGGAAATCCATTTTGTCAGTTTCATGATATGGTTCATGAATATTGTGCGGGCATCACCACTCACTGTTTTTGACGAACCCTTAGACTCCGGCGCTTAAGAAAGAAACACTGAAGGCCCTCGAGCGAAATGTTCGACTCCTTGTAGAACTCTTGGAACCCTTGGCTTATATAGAGCGGCACCTATTCCCTGCGGATCTTGAACATCAGCTTCGTAGGCTCAGCAGGCGAGTGTCGAACTACTGCATGGAGTTTCTTGGCAACTGTCGACTGACGAAGTCGTTGGAATCCATCGTATACAGAGAATTACGCACTATTTCTCAGACCATGATACAGTCTATATCATCTGCTGCAGCCAGGCGTCGTTCCAATCGCAACGAGAATACTGGTGGTAATGTAGTCATATTTGCAAGGGACTTCAGTCTGTTTCTGGATCGTTTTCGTGTGAGTTTCCGTCTCACCTTGGGTATCAGTTACATATTTCCGGTTTTCACCCCCCCCCCCCATCCATCCGACTGTAGTTGATTGCACTGCCGATGTATACGATCAGCACAATGGAAGCAGCGATGCGCCCCTTAGGCATCGTATCCAACTCTTCATGTGGTCTCCTCTCCTTTATAAATTGGATAAGAACTGCGCGGGACATAGATTACCGATTCGGTCTCATCCAGACTGTCCGGATTTGCTACAGAAAATACAAAGTGGTCAAACCACAGCATCGCCACCATATATATGCCCCTTCCTGCGATGATCCTGTGGGTGTGTGTCAATTCCTTCATGTGGGGTTGTTGAATGGACGGGGTATCGAGAATTGGCTAGAAATCGAAGTGATAGGAACTTCCAGTTGCGTGGATATCTTTGCTCATAGTTTCATCACTTTTGGATTGACACTGATTACCAACACTCAAAAGACCAAGGGACAGTAGTTTTTGCCCCGACATGCGAGGCTCTGGTTCGCGGCGCCGCCAAATCCCACCGCATTCTAGTCATACAACAAGCACACTCCCTGGTGGATCTCGTAATGCGAATTGAAGATGCTCAAGTCGCTCGAAGCGATCTGGTGAATTTTTTCCCTATATGTTTCTTCAATCCATGACTGATGAGGCAACTATGCAGTATCCTTTATTCCGGATTTATGATAGGCTTTGGTCCTATGGTCGACTTGCCGCAGGCCATCCCACGGACCAACTCTATGCAGACTATGAGGGCCACAATGTTTGGGCTGCTTGGCATATCGCAGATGACACAATCCGCCGTGAAGTGTGAGCTCGTTTCCAGGCAAGACAAACTGAGATCATAGGTGGGTATGAAACCAACGTCAGCCTCCCTATCTATTTTAATGTTGTAGAAAAGGGAGAGTGTTGTACAGGGAGATTGATTTGGCACGGTGGAGGGCATTCGCTCAATTACTGCCGCCGACTTTCTAGGCCTAAGAGGAGCGGAGAAAGCGTCGAGACTGGATGGATTGTGTCTGGATGCCGCCGCAGGAACATCCATCGAACGAGACCCTAGGCCTGATTGTATGAAAAGTCAGTCGTGCTGGGGGTGTCGCGAGTACGAATGAGGCCTCCGAGACTACGAAGTGCCCAGATAGGTTATGTATATATAGAGGCGTGGACTAAGGCTGCGCCAGATGTATTCTGCAGGTGGTACAAGCATTTTCCATGTCAAAGAACAATTATGCAATTGTGGTCAAAGTTAAGCGGACACCGTCAACGTGCCCTTTTCTCATCATTGGCGGTCCTTCCTTCTCCTATGCACTCCCCATTTACGCAATGGACACCACAATCCAAGAAAAGGTGAAGTGGTTTGAGCGGTTATGTCCGGCTTCACATTCTGAAAACTACGGGATAGAAAGAACCATGGCCCTGCCGAAATCCCCTCCAAAGGCATATCCGTGAGCGCAATAGTGTGTGCAGAGAAGGCATTCAGGGGGATTCCAGTCGGGGGCAGTAGAGATGGGATCGGCCAGTTCTTGAACGCCACGAAGGAAATCCATCTGGTCAGGTCGACGATATGGCTTGGGGCATCGCTTCCTCTGTGTCCAATATGTCCAGACTACCGTACTTGATAACGAAACGCTGCTGCGCCCCGAGATAAATGTTCGACTCCTTGCAGAACTCCTGGAACCCTCGGTTTATCTGGAGCGACACCTGTTCCCTGCCGATCTTCAACATTAGCTTCATAGGTTGAGTGGGTAGGCATAAAAGTACTGTACGGGGCTCATTCGACACTGAGTGACTCGTCGGGGCCCATCGGATACAGGGATTTGCGAGCCATTTCACAGAAATGGTGCCATCAGTGTTATCTACTGCACAGAGGCCTCATTTCTTCTCCAATACAACTGAGGATACTAGTGGGGATGCGGCCGCATCCGCGAACGAGTTGAGTTTGGTTCTGGATCGTTGTCAAGTGAGTATCGCTCTAATATTGGATATCACTTGCTCCCCAATGTATATCGTCAGCACGACGGAACTTGAAGCAGCAATACGCCCCTGGGGGATCGTATCAAACTCGTCGTGTGGCGTACTTCCCTTCATAGATTGGATACAATCGGCGCGGGGTATAGATTACCCTTTGCAAATGCCGGGTCTAAAGCGTGAGGAACTGTAACTTTTGCTGCGAGGAACGAGCTCCTGTTTGACAGCACCGTGCTAATTATAGAAGAAGCTCTATCATTGGTCGAGTTGGCGATGCAGATTGAACAGAGCCCAGTTGATCCGCACAATAGCCATCTGGTGGGTTTTCTTCCAAAGTTGGCCCAGTCTTTGATCCAATGCCACAGTTCTACAGTTTTTTTTGGACGCGATTTACGACATACTTGGGGCGGAAGAGATCTAGCTAGAGGTACAAGCTAAAAAAGGTGTATCATGTGGTAAGTCATCAGGGGCTCTCAAATGGCAGTGAATGCCGAGGACTTGGAGCAACCGAAACTCAACAGGCATGGCGGGGAGAAGCGAATCGGAAGTTGAATTGACGGTGACTGCCACTCGTGCAATTCCATTTCAATGTCTGGGTAAAGAGTGGCCAGCCGTAGCCGAAGTTCGACTGGTCGCGCCTTCACCAATCCTCCCTCCCAACGTTGGTTGTCCTTTATAGCCTGAATTCCACAGTCTTGCTCGTCCCCAACGCGTACCAGAAATGGATGGCACAGCTAAACGAAAGGCAAAATGGATTCCCCGGATTCTTGTATTCTTCACACCCCGAAAACTGCAGAACACGAAGAGCGATGTGCCCACCAAAATCCTCCTCCAAGGCATCTCTGTGGCTGCAGTAGTGTCTGCAGAGAAAGTCGTCAATGCGATTCCTGTCAGCGGCGCTAGAGCAGGGATCGGCGCTTTTCTGAATGTGATCAAGGGAATCCATCTTGTCTGTTTCATGATATGGCTCATTTTTCGTGTATCATCGCTCATCACACTCACTGCACTCTTGTCTCCGCGATCTTAGACCGCGGCGCTTAATAAAGAAACACTGCGGGGCCTCGAGAGAAATGTTCGACTCTTCATAGAACTCTTAGAACCATTAGTTTACATGGAGCGACAGCTATTCCCTGCGGATCTTGAACATCAGCTTCGTAGGCTCAGCAGGCAAGTGTCGAACTAGTGCATGGAATTTCTCGGTTTCTCGGGACTGTTGATTGACGAGGTCGTTGGAATCTATCGTATACAGAGAATTACGCACTATTTCTCAGACCGTGACGCAGACTATATCATCTGCTAGAACTAGGCATCGCTTCTCTGGTCAAAATGTGGATACCAGTGGTGATGCGATTGTATTTGCGAAGGACTTCAGTTTGGTTCTCGACCGTTTCCGTGTGAGTTTCCATCTCACCTTGGGTATCAGTTACATTTTTACGGTTTCCATTGTCCCATCCATTCGACTGTAGTTGATTGCATTGCCGATGTATACGATCAGCACAATGGAGGCAGCGATACGCCCCTTAGGCATCGTATCAAGCTCTTCGTGTGGCCTCCTCCCCTTTATAAATTGGATACGAACTGCGCCGGATATAGATTACCGATTTGGTCTCGTCCAGACTGTCCGGCTGTGCTCTAGAAAATACAGAGTGGAAAGCCACGGTATCGCCACTACATATATGCGCTTCTTCTATGATGAGTCAATGGGCCTGCGCAATTCCTTCATGTAGGGTTGTTGAATGAACGGGGTAGTCGAGAATTGGCTAGAAATCGAAATATCAGGAACTTCCAGTTGCGTGCATATCTTTGGTCACAATTTCTTTCTTCAGTTCTGGATTGACACTGATTACCAACACTCAAAAGCAAAAGGGACCGTAGTTTTTTCCCCGACGTGCGAGGCTCTGGTTCGCGGCGCCTCAGGTCCTTCCTCGTTCTAGTCATAGAGCAAGCACACTCTCTGGCGGAGCTGGCAATACGAGTCGAGGATGCTCCAGTCACCCCAGGCAATATCGTAAGTGTTTTTCTGATATGTTTCTTCCGTTCACGACTGATGTGACAACTGCACAGCATCCTTTACTCACTATTTATGACGAGCTTAGGTCCTTGGGTGGACTCATCGCAAGCCACCCCACAGACCAACTCTACTCAGGCCGCTATGAGGGACAACATATTTGGTCTTCTTGGGATATCACAGATGATACAACCCGTCGTGAAATGTGAGCTCGTTTCCAGGAAAGACAAATTGTGATCATAGGTGGCTTAAAACCAGGGTCACCCCAGCCTCCGTGTGTTAATTATGGTGTTTTTATGTGGATATGGCGCTGCAAACAAGGAAGAGTATTGCCCAAAGAAACTGATTTGACATGGTGAAGGGTACTAGGGCACTCGCTTAATCGCTGCCACCAACCTTCTCGGTCTAAGAGGAGCCGAGAAAGAGTCGACATTGAGTGGATTGTATCTGGAGGTTGGACTGGTGATGATGCGGCCGCAGGAACGCTCGGGAGAAGCTGCAGGAACGCACGAGAGTCCTCCCGAGCGGTCCTGCTGGAGGTGGCTCACGGGGTCGCGAGGCTTCCAGAAGATGCCCAATACGTTCTATATAGGGGCATGGCTGTGCCAGAAATTGAATTGGCGGTAACTCACCGCCGTGTTCGGCTCCTATTCCCGTTTTCCATTTCAAAGAGTAATTATGAAATCGAGGCGCCAAAGTTCAAGTGGTCGCCCTCAACGACCCGTCCCTTTCCTCCTCTCTTCCCGTGCTCTCCCTCCTTTCCAACGTGTACAACAATGGACACCACAACCCGACAAAAGGCGAAGTGGACTGAGCGGTTGCGTGCGGTCTTCACATTCCGGAAACGACAGAACACAAACAACCATCGGCCTGCCGAAATCCCCTCCAAAGGGATATCTCTGAATGCAATAGTGGCCGCAGAGAATGCCCTCAGGTGGATTCCAGTTGGCGGCGCTAGAGATGGGATCGGCGCCTTCTTGAGTGTCGTGAAGAAATCCATCTGGTTAGTTTGATGGTATGGCTTGGCGTCGGATTATTGTCACTTACTCCGTTTATTCCTTTGTCCCATATCTTTAGACTACCGCGCTTGATAACAAAACACTGCTGCGCCTCGAGATAAATGTTCGACTGCTTGCAGAACTCCTGGAGCCCTTGGTTTATCTCGAGCCGCATCTGTTTCCTGCAGATCTTCAACATGAGGTTCGTAGGCTAAGCAGGTGAGCACAAAAGCACTGTGCGGGGCTCATTGGACACTGAGGGACTCGTTGGACACTGAGGGACTCGTTGGGGCCCATGGCCATGTGATATAGGGAGCTGCGCGTCATTTCACAGAAAATGAGGCCGTCGCTGTTAGGCACTTCAAAGGGGCGTCTTGTCTTTTCTAATCAAACTGATAATACTAGTGGTGATGTGGTGGCATCCGCGAATGAGTTCAGTTTGGTTCTGGATCGTTTTCAAGTGAGTATCCCTCTGATATTGGATGTCACTTATAGTTTCCGATTTTTATCATTTCGTAGGTGATTGCACTCCCGATGTATACCGTCAGCACCATGGAGGCAGCGATACGCCCCTTGGGCATCGTATCGAACTCGTCCTGTGGCTTGCTTCCCTTCATAGATTGGATACGATTGGGGCGGGGTATAGATTACCGTTTCGGTTTGATCCGTACCGTCCGGCTTTGCTACAGGAGCTACAGAGTCGGGAAGGCACGGCATCGTGACCATACTTCAAACCCTTCGATCGATCGTTCAAAGCGCGCATACTATATCCTCCACATCGGGTTGTTGAATGGACGGGGGATTCAGAATTGGCTAGAAATAGAATTGGCAAGAACTAGCAGTTGAGTGTATATTCCTGGCCACACGTTTCTTCGGTTTTTCATCGATGCTGATTCGAAATGCTCGGTTGAAAGCGCGAGGGACTGTGACTTTTGCGGCGACGAGCGAGCTCCTGGTTGACGGTGCCATCTCATCCGGCGCCGTGCTAATTATAGAAGAAGCTCTATCACTGGTCGAGTTGGTGATGCAGATCGAACAGATTCCCGTTGATCGGCACAACAGCCATCTGGTGAGTTTTCTTCCCACGTTAGCTCAGCCTATGACCCGATGCCACAGTTCTACAGTTTTCCTTAGATATGATCTATGACGTACTTGGGACCTACGGTCGACAGGTCGTGGACCCTATGACCACCCACACCGTAAATCAGGAGGAGGAAACATCTGTCGTCTCTTCTTGGGACGTCACGGATGACACAATACGCCATGAGATATTGTGAACTCATTTCTAGCCCAGACAAACTGGGGCTCTGAAGGGAGTTGGAGGCAAATATGTAGGTCAACTTTCACTTCCCATACCCGTTACATTATAATGTGCAGACGTCACTGTGAGCCCAGAAGGGATATGGCACCTACAAATTCATGGACATTCTGAAAAGGGTACTATGTTCGTCCGGCGGCTCGTGCCAAGTCTCTATGACGATTAAGGGAAACGGTGAACCCATCGACGTTATCTCCAGCCTCCACTAGTATATCCTTCCTGCCGCTGATTCACCCAATTGTGTGGATTTTTAAGCATGCACTAAGGTTTGCCGATGCTCGGCCGTCGAGGTAGAACTCTCATTGTTGCTAGCAAGGAGTTTGAATGTGGAAAGGGGCCTAAGTGGATTGATAATACGACGGCGATTTTGAACGTGGGGATGGATTTGAGTGAAGTGTTGAAGGGAGATCCAATCGTGGGGGTGGACCTGGAAGAGATCCTTTCTATTCGTTGAGGACTTTACACACATTCTGTGCTATTTTTGACCCCTGGAGACATCTTTTTTTGCTATTTTTCTTTTGATCGTGACATTATACCCCAGCTATGCAAAGAAGATCAAGTACCAAGTGCCCAGGAAACAGGAAACAGGGCAAAATTAACCTGACCTACACACCAAATTGGGAAGTACAACCCAGGGCTGCGCCTGGCATCCTGCGTGGCGGTGTCAGAGCGATAGTATGACGAACTAAGAAAGGTTCTTATCAGTCTACGAGAGGAGGGGGTACAGGCAGACTTGCCTATAGTGCAACAAACCGAGGAAAGGTTGTCACACTATGCGAATGTCTATTGTATATATAGTGAGTGTGCTGGAAGAAAGGTATGTCCATGCAGAGAGCGAAAAAAAGCGGATTGTGTAGCAAGCCGCCGGGGCTCTCGGTCGCCAAGGAGGACAATGCGGGGACAACTGGAAGCGCCGATAAGGCGCTGCATTGTCAGTTGACGTCCGAGTCAGCTGCTACCTCCGACACTCCGTCGGTGCCTCCGGAACTCGGTACCTCTGAAACTGGAGCCGAACAGACTCGGCTGCGGACAATAGAAAGTACTATTGCTATTGCACGGGAAGACCTTGCAGCCTCCGCGTATGGGGAGAAGCGTGTTGGCAAATTGAATTTCCGGTGACTGCCGCTCACGCAAATTCCATTTCAATACCTGAGTGAGGAATGAAATCCTTGAGGCAAACCGTAGCCGAAGTTCGACCGGTCGCCTTCACCAGTCCTGTCTCTCAACGTTGGTTTTCCTTTATAGCTTGAATTCCACAGTCTTGCTAGTTCCCAACGCATACCAGAAATGGATGGCACAGCTAAACGAAAGGCAAAATGAATTCCCCGGATTCTTGTATTCTTCACACCCCGAAACTACAGAACGCGAAGAGCGACGTGCCCACCAAAATCCTCCTCCAAGGCATCTCTGTGGCTGCAGTAGTGTCCGCAGAGAACGTCATCAATGCGATTCCTGTGAGCGGCGCTAGAGCAGGGATCGGCGCTTTTCTGAATGTGATCAAGGAAATCCATCTTGTCTGTTTCATGATATGACTCATTTTTCGTGTATCATCGCTCATCACACTCACTGCACTCTTGTCTCCGCGATCTTAGATCGTGGCGCTTAATAAAGAAACACTGCGGGGCCTCAAGAGAAATCTCCGACTCGTAGAACTCTTAGAACCATTAGTTTACGTGGAGCGACAGCTCCTCCCTGCGGATCTTGAACATCAGCATCGTAGGCTCAGCAGGCGAGTGTCGAACTACTGCGCGGGATTTCTTGGGGCCTGTTGATTGACGAGGTCGTTGGAATCCATCGCATACAGAGAATTACACACTGTTTCGCAGACTATGACGCAAGCTACGGCATCTGCTACAACTAGGCCCTACTCATCCCGTCAAAATGTGGATACTGGTGATGCGATTGTGTTTTAAAGGACTTCAGTTTGGTTCTCGATCGTTTTCGTGTGAGTGTCGATCTCACCTCAGGTGTCGGTTCCATATTTCCGGTTTTCATCTTTCTATCCGTCTGGCTGTAGTTAATTGCACTCCCGATGTATACGATCAGCACAATGGAAGCAGCGATACGTCCCTTAGGCATTGCATCAACCTCTTCATGCGGCCTCCTCCCCTTTATAAATTGGATACGAACTGCGCGGGATGTAGATTACCGATTCGGTCTCATCAAAAGTATCCGGCTGTGCTACAGAAAATACAGAGCGGAAGAACCACGGTATCGCCGCCAGACGTATGCCACTTCCTTCAATGATCGGATGGGCATGTGCGATTTCCTTCATATAGGGTTGTTGAATGAACGGCGTATCGAGAATTGGCTAGAAATTGAAATATCAGGAACTCCCAGTTGCGTGGATGTCTTTGGTCCACATTTTCTTCAGTTTGGGATCGTCACTGATTACCAGCACTCAAAAGCAGGAGGGATAGGTAGTTTTTCCCCGACATGCGAGGCTCTGGTTCGCGGCGCCATGAACTCCTCCATCGTTCTGGTCATGGAACAAGCATACTCTCTGGTGGACCTGACAATGCGAGTTGAAGCTTAAGTCACCCGAAGCGATCAGGTGAGTTTTTTCCGATATGTTTCTTCAATCCACGACTGATGAGATAGCTGTGCAATTCTTTTATCCCTGATTTATCAAAGGCTATGGTCCCATGGTCGAGTCGTCACAGGCCGTCCCCACGGACCAACTCTAAGACTATAAGGAACCCGGCATTACTATTTGGTCTGCTTGGGAGATCACAGATGACATAATCCGTCGTGAAGTGTGAGCTCGTTTCCAGGCAAGACAAACTGTGAGCCAAGGTCTGTGCCTCCCTCGACTGATCACGGCATTTTTGCGTGCATATGATGCTGTAAGCAAAGAAGACTATTGCACAGAGAAATTAATTTGACGCGGTGGAGGGTACTCGCTTAATCGTTGCCGCTGATTTTCTAGGTCCAAGAGGAGCGGAGAAACCGTTGACATTGGGTGGATTGCATCTGGAGGTTAGACTGGTGATTATGCTGCCACAGGAATGCCCATCAGAAACAGAACCCTCTTGAGCGGTCCTGCTGGAGGCGGCTCGCGGGATTCGCGAGAACAAGTAAGGCTTTGGGAGGGGTGCCCAGTACCGTGCGTTCTGTATAGAGCCGTGGCTGTGCCAGAAATTGAAGTGGTAACCCGCCGCGCGCGTTCTGCTCCCATTACAGTATTCCCATTTTCCATTTCAAAGAATAATTATGAAATCGTGGCACCAACGTCCCCTTCAACGAGCCGTCCTTTCCCCCCCTCATTCCGCGGTCTCTCTGTTTTCCAGCACCTACACCAATGGAACCCGCAACCCGACAAAAGGAGAAGTGGACTGAGCGGTTACGCGCCGTCTTTACATTCCGAAAGCTACAGAACACGAACAACCATGGGCCTCCCGAAATCCCCTCCAGAGGGATATCCGTGAATGCAATACTGTCCGCAGAGAATGCACTCAGGAGGATTCTAGTCGACGGCGCTAGGGATGAGATCGGCGCTTTCTTGAATGTCATGAAGGAAATCCATCTGGTCAGTTTGATGCTATGGTTCAGTGTTCGATATCACCACTTACTCCGCTTGTCCCTTTGTCCAATATCTTTAGACTACCGCGCTTGATAACAGCACGTTGGTGCGCCTCGAGACACATGTTCAACTCCTTGCAGAACTCCTCGAGCCCTTAGTTTATCTAGAGCAGCACCTGTTCCCTGCCGATCTTCAACATCAGCTTCGTAGACTGAGCAGGTGAGCATAAAAGCACTGTACCGGGCTCATTGGACACTGAGGGACTCGTCGGGACCCATGGGATACAGGGAGTTGGGCACCATTTCACAGAAAATGAGACCGTCACCGTTAGGCGTTGCAAAGGGGCGTCGTTTCTTCTCTAATCGAACTAAGAATACTGGTGGAGATGTGGTGGCATCCGCAAATGAGTTCAGTTTGGTTCTGGATCGTTTTCAAGTGAGTATCCCTCTACAGTAATATTGGATGTTGCTCACGAGTTTCCGATTTTTATCATTCCGCAGTTGATTGCACTCCCGATGTATACCATCAGCACGATGGAAGCAGCGATACGCCCCTTGGGCATCGTATCAAACTCGTCGTGTGGCCTGCTTCCCTTCATAGATTGGATACGATCGGGGCGGGGTATAGATTACCGTTTCGGTTTGGTCCGTACCATCCGGCTTTGCTATAGGAACTACAGAGTCGGAAGGGCGCGACATCGTGACCATACCTCAAACCCTTCGATCGATCGATCAAAGCGCGCATACTATATCCTCCACATTGGCTTGTTGAATGAACGGGGAATTCAGAATTGGCTAGAAATAGAATTGGCAAGAACTAGCAGTTGCGTACATATTCCCGGCCACACTTTTCTTCGGTTTTGCATCGATACTGATTGCAAGTGCTTGGATCTAAAGCGCGAGGGACTGTGACTTTTGCAGCGACGAGCGAACTCCTGGTGGACGGCGCCATCTCATCCGGCGCCGTGCTAATTATAGAAGAAGCTCTATCACTGGTCGAGTTGGTGATGCAGATCGAACAGATTCCCGTTGATCCGCACAACAGCGATCTGGTGAGCTTTCTTCCCGTGTTAGCTCAGCCTATGACCCGATGCCACAGTTCTACAGTTTTCCTTAGATATGATCTATGAGATACTTGGGACCTACGGTCGACAGGTCGTGGACCCTATGACCGCCCAAGTCTACACTGTAAATCAGGAGGAGGAAACATCTGCCTTCTCTTCTTGGGATGTCACGGATGACACAATACGCCATGAGATATTGTGAACTCATTTCTAGCCCAGACACACTGGGACCCTGAAGGGAGTTGGAGGCAAATATGTGGGTCAACTTTCACTTCCCATACCCGTCACATTATAATGTGCAGACGTCGCTGTGAACCCGGAAGGGATATCGCACCTACAAATTCATGGACACTCTGAAAAGGGCACTGTGTTCGTCCGGCGGCTCATGCCAGTCTCTATGACGATTAAGGGAAACGGTGCACCCATCGATGTTATCTGCAGCCTCCGCTAGTCATTTTTCGGCTGCACGAACCGCAATTGAAAAAGGCAATGCTCGCCTCTCGTCCTCGGGCCAGTCTGGAACAAGCACAAGCGTTCCTGCTGGACATCCCGCCAGAATTGTGAGTAGGCCATTAGGCTCTCGGATCCCGTGAGAACATGTAGATACATGTAACTTCGTGCTATTCTTTTTCACAATTGCACCACGATCATATAGTTCCTCTGATTTTTATCTAATTGTTTGGGGAGATCTTTGCCAGCCACACTCACAGTTATCTTAGGAACGGAAACAGTCGCATTGCTGGCCCACACTTGAGATATTCTTCCTGCGGCTGATTCACCCAGTTGTTGTGTCACGTTTTAGGCATGCACTGTAAGTGTCAATGTGGCCATTCAATCCGTGTGACCAACTAGGTAGATCTCTCATTATTGCTCGCAAGGAGTTCGAGTGTGGGAAGGGGGGCTGATTGGATCGATAATAGACAACAAATTTGGACGTGGGGATGGATGGATTTGAGTGAAGTATCGAAGGGAGTTAATTGCACTCCCGATGTATACGGTCAGCGCCATGGAATCAGCGATACGCCCCTTGGGCATCGTATCCAACTAATCGTGTGGCCTACTTCCCTTCATAGGGTGGGTACAATCGGGGCAGGGTATAGATTACCGTTCCAGTTTGGTCCGTACCTTCTGGCTTTGCTACAGGAGTTACAGAGTCGGAAAGGCACGGCATCGTGACCATACTTCAAACCCTTCGATCGATCGTTCAAAGCGCGCATACTATATCCTCCGGGGATTCAGAGTTGGCTAGAAATAGAATTGGCAAGAACGAGCAGTTGCGTACATATTCCTGACCACACTTTTCTTCGATTTTCCATCGATACTGATTGCAAGTGCTGGGTTTAAGTGCGAGGGACTGTGAATATTGCGGTGACGGGCGAACTCCTGGTCGACGGCGCCGCCTCATCCGGCGCTGTGCTAATTATGGAAGAAGCTCTATCATTAGTGGAGGTGGCGATGCAGATCGAACAGATTCCAGTTGATCCGCATAACAGCGATCTGGTGAGTTTTCTTCCTATACTGGCTCAGTCTGTGACCCGATGCCACAGTTCTACCGTTTTCTTTAGATACGGTTTATGGCGTACTTGGGACCTACGGTCGGCAGATCGTAGACCCTATGACATCCCAACTCTACACCCTAAATCAGCATGAGGAAGCATCTGTCTGACCTTCTTGGGACGTCACGGATGATACAATACGCGGTGAGGTATTATGAGCTCATTTCCAGGCCAGACGAACTAGGACCCTAAGGGAGTTGGAGCCAAATATGTAGGTCAACTATCACTTCCCATGCCCGTTGAACTATTTCAATGTGCAGACGGCAGTATAAACCCAGAAGGGTTATCCCACCGACAAATTCATGGACATGGTGAAAGGGGTACTGTGTTCGTCCGGCGGCTCCTGTCAAGTCTCTATGACGATTAAGGGAAACGGTGCGCCCATCGAAATTGGGGCGATGCTATCTGCAGCCTCCGCCACTAATTTTACGGTTGCGAGAAGGACAACCGAAAAAGGTGATGCTCGCCCCTGGTCCTCGCGCGGTTTCTGCGGACTTTCCGCCAGAATTGTGAGTAAGGATTAGGCTCCAGTGAGAGCGCCCAGATACATTGCGTGTAGATGTAGCTCCGTGCTACTCTCGACGACGAGCATGTAGTACGTAAAGTTTACAGTAAACCATAATAAATTAAAGTATTCCCACGCGACGATTGTGGCAGTGAACCTGTCACCTTTTGACATGTTAGGGATAATCCGAAATCCAAAGGCGTGAAAAAAACTTAGCGGGCATTTTCTCCCTCGCCCTTCACTAAAATTCACGCAGCCGCGCCCATGTCAAAGGCGCAGTTAGTTCCAGACCCGCCGAGCCCGGGACACTCCAGCTATCTCACTGGCGACGATGGGTATGATGCCTCGGAAACGGTTGCCCTCACAGGCGGATATACCCGCCAAGAGGAACGTGTCCTGACGCGAAAATTGGATCTTCACATCCTCCCAATGTGCAGAATCAATTTGACCTATTGATGCCTGGCAGATGCTGATACCCGTAGTATTAGAATATTTCTGCTATATGCTGTGGCATTCCTCGATAGGTCCGGCATTCGTATTGATCATAGGATGCGCGTCCCTAATATAAGTACTGTAGATCAAACATAGGAAATGCGTACACCGCAGGGATGAAGACGGAACTTCGAATCAGCTCGAGCCAATATCAGTGGCTTTTGACGATATATTACATCACTTATCTGGTTCGTGGCTCTAGTTGTTCGATGTGAGCGTTGCTTACGCTCCTCCTCCAGCTTTTCCAAACAGTTCGTAACATCCCTCGTTTTCCACACTAAGGACTAAACTTGCTTCATAATGACAGATGGTCCTATCTTGGAAAAGTGAATATCTATCTTGAGATTAGTTGACACACGCTCATCATATGCAGTCCTGTCACCGAAAGTTCTAGGTACTACGATGCCTTTAGCGTGGGGCCTCACCTCAATGTCAGAATGTCCTCCGGAGCCTAAATTGGAGTCTTACCAAGTTCACAGGCTTCAGGCAGCCGCTTTCAATTGGCAAGGTCTTATGGTCGCACGATTTTTCCTTGGTGTGTTCGAGGCATCGTTTATTCCAGGAATTGCGCTGTTCCTTTCGTATTTCTACCCGCGATATCAATATGGTCTTCGCTTTGGCATATACGTCTCTGCGGCGGCCCTGGCTTCGTCTTTTGCTGGGGCGTTAGCTTATGGTATTGTACATGCACTAGTTCTAAAATCGCACCCTGGTATGATGGTGCATTTTCTGGTCTCTTGAAATGAGCACTTGACAGTTTTGCTCAGGCGATTACTTTTCATCGTTGGTAAGATTGATAGACCCTATAATGCGATGTTTGTTATGCCTGACATATTCGCTATTTTCTATAATAGAGGGGTTGCCTACGGTCTTGTTGGTACCTGTGGTATACTTGCTTTTACCCAACTCTATCAAGGTACGGGCATGTGAATCGATTTTTAGTGTTTTGATGCACTTATGATTTCCTTGCGCAGGGTTGCGGTTTCCTCACCCCGCGCGAACGAGATCTTGCTCAATTGCGCCTGCGGAGCTCTAACAGCACGGAAGGCGACAAACAACGAAAGGACGAAGGCGGATCAGGGGGTATCGAATGGAGTCAGGTCCTACTTTCGCTTTGCGACCCGATCAATTATCTGTCCGCTGCTATATTCTTTATCATGAACGTTACATATGGTTCGCTACCGGTGAGCGAAGATGCTATGTGTTTGTATTTCCGTTACAATTCTCCCATTTTGCCGAACAAGGTGTATCTACCAACAATCCTTAATGACGCTGGCTTCTCTTCGATCAATGCTCAAGGCAGGTGTCTTTGTGAATTCTTTGAGCACCTGTTAATTGCCTCCAAGGTCTTTCGGCTCCTCCATATCTCGCGGCATGGATGTCTGCCATTGGATTTATGTTCCTGTCCGACCGACTGAGGCATCGAGGACTGTTCGTATCCTTTTTCAGTGCCATGGGCGGAACCGGCTACGTCGTACTTGCTACCTGTCGTGGGCCTTGGGTGCGCTATGGAGCCATATTTCTTGTAGCTGTAAGTTCGCATCCCCAACACAAAAGGACGATATCTAATGGGTACTTGTGTCTGACACACATATAGATCGGTTGCTTCACTGCCATTCCAAGTGGGTGTCCTGTACCACTTTTCACTGAAGTGTTAACCTGATTTTGTGGCATTTATTGTCAGTGCTCTTCGGTTCGTATTGGAGCTCTGTGATGGAGCCAGAGTCTGAACATATCACTGATGCGGCATTCAATGTGCAATAGCTTGGTTGTCTAATAACCAAGTTAAAGAGTCTCAACGGGGTGCTGGTTTGGCTCTTTTTGGCGTGATTGGCCAATGCGGGTAAGTCGTGTGGCATCGGAAACGGACCCCCCTTGTTACGCTAACGACACTTCTCATAGTCCCATTCTCGGCGTCCGCCTTTATCCTGCAAGCGAGAAACCCTATTACGTCCGAGGGTCAGTCTCACTTTGATATTTTTGATGTCATACCAAAATGAAAACCGACCCGGCCCCTGTTACAGGATGTCCGTCGGAGCAGGTCTCCTCTTCCTCGGGAGCCTCCTTGCGTTTTAGCCTATCCTTTTATTTTAGATATCTTAATACCCGGAAAGACGCGATTCACGGTCCTAGCATATTATATAAGACAGGAGATTCGCCATTCTATAAAACAAGTGCGGATGGACACGACTACCTCGACGAAGAGATGCTCAACGATGCGGGTGCTGGTGCCGATTGGGTGCATTTCCGATACGTTACGTAATGGTTTCCAGAGTCCAGTCAAGGGAAGAAGACGTAACGTATCGGGATTCTCCTCGCGCACCCAAGTCATGCAGTTTCTCACCTCTTTCACCCCCTGCTAATATTTACTCTTCGTGGCTCTGTTATTCTCATGCCCTCCCCTCCCTGATTCGTTGGAACAAATAATTATGCAGCGTGCGCGCGTCAAGGCTATTGTTACTCGCATCTGAGATGAGAGGCTCTCTGGCCATGAAACATGATTACCTACCTATTTCGATCAAAACTTGATCGATAAGACATTCGCCCCTCTCCCTCTCTAGATCGGAACCCCGAGACGTTCGGGAGCATATTTCCGGTTACTGTGAACCAAGACGGAACCTTTGGCCAGAACAATCCCGCCATAGTCGAATTAAATCACCACGCTCTGCCGAAAGGATGAGGCATTTCTTTTCAAACTCGGCTAAGATAAGGAGCAAGGCGTGATGTTTCAGTCGGGATAGAATCTCGTTATGTGGCCAATTAATACAGCAGTGGGGGAATTTTTACGTGTATTTTCGATGGCGGGCAAGAGGGCTCAGGATCGTCTCCTGAATCATAGCAAGTGTTTATGATGTACTTGACGGTGGAGGCAATGCGACATAACTAAGAAAATGCTACAATTGTATTTGAATTAAAAGTTGCCAAGGGGTGCCACAGAAGACGCGCGCCTAAACATTTTTCGGGATTGGCCGAATTACGGCAAGCGTCGAAACCGGTGGTCTAGACAGAAATTTACTCAGGGCGTTGAGGGAACTGCGCAACGATGCCCTACCTTGGCTGTAGGCTTGGAGATTTCGAACTAGGGAGAAAAAGTGCCCGGGAATATTCAATACTTAAAGTGGCCCTCAGCTGAGGAGCGTGACTCGGACTGCTGACCGTGATGACAATCTCTCCCATTCAATCGAGTACCTCATGGTATCCTGAAATATGGTGATGCATTGCAGGCACCGATGAGGTAATGCGGCCGTTGCAGGTGGTAGCCCCCTGAAACTCTGCGCCCTCAGCTGAACATCAATTCAATGAGATGCGACTACGGCCCGGTCCAGGAGGTACAGATTATAAGGATGGCCCACCCCCCCCAGACACCCCCCACCGATCATTGCACTTACTTCGACTTGCACGATACAGGGAACAATGGCAGACTCGTTATCAGATGAACATGCGCTTATGAAAGGGGACCATGAAGGCCAACTCAGAAGAATGTTGACGCCACCAACGTTTTCGGATATAGAACAACACCGCACGCATCTTAAAGAACGTCTCGTTATTGCCCTTCGAATTTTCGCCAAACATAATTTCGATCTTATCGTGGTAAGTGTTATTTTTATTTGCTTGTATCACGGAGACGGCTCACTCGCCGATGTGTCCAAAAGACAGGCCATATATCTGTACGAGATCCTGGCGACCCTAGGACATTCTGGATTAATCCTTTTGGATTGGCCTTTTCCCGTGCGTGAGCCCAGGTAATGATGCATTGCGCATCCTCCGTTGATGTACACCATTGTTGCAGTCGTGACTGTCCCTGACCTTGTTCTTGTGGATAATTCCGGAGCTGTTATTGGGGGAGGTAAACCAGGGCGTCGTATTGTTAATCAAGCTGGATTCGAGGTATGTGCAATAGTCATGCTTATTATTCCGCAATGAAGGACTCATCCCCAAACAATGAATGTTTCTATCAGATACATTCGGCCATACACATTGCTCGTCCAGTTCGTGCTTTCCGGTGTCATTTGTACCCAGAATGATGTTCTTACAGGATTCTTCACTTTCGAAAGGATGTTCTTGTGGGCAAGTACTGGCCCAACCGCTGTCTGGCCCAATTATACCCGCTTACATTCGCCCCTTCCAGTCTGCCATTCTCATTCCACGTATGGAAAGGCTTTTTCAAGCCTGGGAAAGAGTGTTGGTATCGCCTCAGCATTGGTGGTATATCTTCTGCATTGACGCGTTAATTTGCAACAGTTGGATATGATCACGCTAGACGCCTGCTCCTTCTATAATGATATCGCGGTTTATTCGGATTTTGGCGGAATTGCGATCGAAGAATCAGAAGGCACCAGGATCGCTGCCGCACTGGGGAAAAGCAAAGCCGCTATCCTGCAGAATCATGGTCTTTTGTTAGTCTGTCTGTCTCCATTCGTCCCCGTGCTTTTATTGATAAGTTGCCTATTACTGCCGACCAAAGAACTGTCGGCAAGTACATTGAGTCTGCGGTGGTTTGGTTCATCTTGTAAGGACTTGGGATCTTGCCTTGTGCCATGCCGCTTGCCATTCTCGCTCAATGATGTCCTCCTTGCCCCCCAACCTGTAGGCTCGAGAAACAATGCCAAGTGCAGCTGCTTGCGGACGCCGCAGCGGCCGGACGGGGGCGAGACACTGTGAAGATCTCAGACGAGGCCGCAGAATTCACGTACCGGGCTACAGGAGGCGAGGATGTTGGGTACTTCTCAGCTTCAGTGCGTGGCCGTTCGCTTGCTCTCTCGCCGCAATATTTTGGGACTGATTGTTTCTTTTCTTCCCCCTCTTTCCTCTCTTGCGCGGTTTCCCGTGGTAGCCCTATTTCCAGGCCGTCGAGGCTGAGCTAGGAGATTCATACAAGGATTCGAGCAGGGTGCGGTCCGGAAGGTCCCGATGGCTCTGGGGCGTTTGGGCATCAATTATTCGGAGGTGACTTTGAGAAGGAAGTTTGGTTTAAGATATAATACCTTTGCCGACGCTAAAGACGTTGGACCGCTGGCAGACCACGACTGCCGAACCTGATGTCCTTTCGATATTTGCAGGCCTGACTCAGCCCTGAAATAGAGGATATGGATATCGACACTATCATGCTCTGTGTTAAATTCCAACACCTCCAGTAAAGTGTCTTCCTTGGTGAGACTGGAGTTGTCTGGAGCATCACACCCTGCGCAAAGCTAGTTTTTGTCATCATCCAAATCACTCGTATCGACGTTGATGTTGGGGCCAAGGACTCGACATTGCTTGCGCATAAGCCCAGAGTACTTTTTAAGCTCCAAAAGTGACATCTTTGGCAGGGGTTCTTGAACTGCGTTTTTGCTGCCGTCCAAGTAGTAAAGAACACCCCAGCCTATCATATTTGAGGGGTGTGATATGTTTTCCCAATGAATGCTGTCAATTGCCATTAGGGATCATGGCCGTGAAAACGATTGGTTGAGAAAAATACGACGGGGGAACCAGCATTGACATATGCTCTGAGTGGAGTTGGTCAGGATGAGCCTGTTACCCGGTCGTCGCCGCGAAAAAAAGGCCCATATGAGAGTCCGCGGGTAACGCAACTACTTTGTTTCTTTGATGAGAACTGGCCAAGAGGCTCTCACTAGGAAAAGAGTTTCGGAGTTTCCCGAAAAGGCGATGTTAGGTAATCACGTGGAAACGAATTCAAACGAGCATGAACCAACTGCATGTTCTCATCGTAGGTGGAGGTGGCAGGGAACACGCGTTGGCGTGGCGCCTGGCCCAATCCTCTATTGTTGAGAAGATCTATGTCGCCCCAGGGAATGGGGGCACCGCATTCAGTCCCAAGTCGACGAACGTCAATCTTTCCGCATCCGATTTTCCCAAGCTCGTCGATTTTGCCGTGCGGAATAAAATCAATCTGGTTATTCCTGGACCGGAGCAGCCTCTTGTTGATGGGATAGAAGCATCGTTTCGATCCGGTAGGTAATTCGATTTATTTGGTAGCTAGGATTTTTTTTAAGCTCAAGCTATGCGTGCGGGCAGTGGGCATTCCTGTTTTTGGTCCAAGTTCTCGTGCGGCTCGCATGGAAGGATCAAAAGCATTCTCGAAGGAGTTTATGCGGAGGAATGATATTCCTACGGCCCAGTACCGCATATTTACAGCGTCGCAGTACGCCGAGGCCGCAAGGTATATCAAGGACTGCAACCATAAAATTGTCCTAAAAGCTAGTGGTCTTGCCGCTGGGAAGGGTGTTCTTCTCCCCGACACCCAGGAAGCTGCCCTTGAGGGTTTGAAAAGTATCCTGCTCGATCGAGTATTTGGAGAGGCAGGTGAGGGCTTTCATTTTATCATGTGTACATAGTTTCTTAATACACCCCACCCCCATGCAGGCTCAGAAGTGGTCATCGAGGAACGTTTGGAGGGGCCGGAACTCTCGATTTTGGCATTTTCCGATGGTTATACTATTGTCCCCCTCCCAGCGGCTCAGGATCATAAACGGATTGGCGAAGGCGACACTGGTCCAAATACAGGGGGTATGGGGGCTTATGCCCCTGCCCCCATTGCTACTCCAGATTTGATTGCACGAATACAAAAGGAACCACTTCAACCAACCGTGGACGGAATGCGAAGAGAGGGTGAGTCTAATATTCTTGACCTGTGCAATTTATGATGATACTTTCCTGATCGTTTTGACCTAGGATTCCCCTTTGTCGGACTATTATTCACTGGTTTCATGTTAACTTCAACTGGACCAAGGTTTTGGAATACAATGTTAGGTTTGGCGACCCAGAAACAGAGGCACTCATGATGCTTCTTTCAGAGGAGACCGACTTGGCAGAAGTCATGATGGTATGCACACTCCGCCCCTATGTTCTGACTTTATCGATTGTCTAATGTATTTTCACTTTATCCAGGCTTCAGTAGAGCATCGACTAGACTCTGTCAAGATTGCGGTACGCAATGGATCTGCCGTTTCCGTGGTCTTGGCGTCATCGGGTTATCCGGGCCCATTCTCTAAAGATAAAACGATAACCTTTGGTCAGGTGCCCTCAGGTGCGTGCGCCTCCCTAATCTTGGTGGCCCTATGGGTTACACATTTTATTTGCCGTAGGAGTGCAAATCTTCCATGCTGGAACTACCAAAAACACCAATGGGACAGTTGTGACTTCTGGCGGTCGCGTTCTTGTTGTATCCGCGTTTGCCCCTACGTTGAATGAGGCGCTTGCCGCAGCCTACAAAGGCGTAGATGCCATCGATTTCGAGGGAAAGACGTTCAGGCGGGATATCGGCCACCGGCACGAGGTATTCAATCTGGCTCTTGAAATATTAGTCTGATTGATATCGACAGGGCATTGGCGCCATCTTCTGAATCAAATATCCCCGTCGCTGGATTGACGTATGCGCAAGCAGGTGTCTCCGTGGATGCCGGGAATGAACTTGTTGAAGCCATCAAACCTCTTGTTCGCTCCACACGTCGCCCCGGTGCGGATGGGGAGATCGGAGGATTTGGAGGCGTGTTCGACATCAAGGCTGCTAATTTCTCGGACCCTGTGCTCGTCAGTGGGACAGATGGTGTCGGTACTAAGCTCCGAGTCGCAATTGAAGTGGGGATCCATGATACCGTTGGTAAGGCCAACCTGGCTACACTTCCATGATGATGTTTTTTCACAGCGGGACCTCTTCTACCAAGGTATCGACCTGGTCGCCATGTCAGTGAACGATCTCATTGTCCAGGGTGCCGAGCCAGCTATACTTCCTGGACTATTACGGGTGCGGGGCACTGGACGTATCAGTTGCTAAACAGGTTATCAGGGGTATCGCCGCGGGATGCCTGCAAGCTGGTTGTGCCCTCATTGGAGGAGAAACTGCTGAAATGCCGGCAATGTATCAGCTCGGGTAAGAAATTCCTTGTCATTGTTCCGGGCAAAGAAAGGAAGACAGAACGCGTATGATACTGATACTCCTTGGCATTGTTAGGTGATTACGATCTAGCGGGATTCGCTGTCGGCGCGGTGGAGCGCACACTCCTGTTACCGCAGCCTACGATAGTTGCTGGAGATGTCTTGATTGGCCTGCCATCGTCGGGCCTGCACTCGAATGGATTCTCACTCGTGCGCAAAATAATCGAGTCGTCTGGTCACAGCTACTCGTCGCGCTGTCCGTGGGACGAGCAACGCACCATCGGCCAGGCTCTCCTCGAACCTACGCGCATATACGTTCAAGCGCTGCTCCCCATAGTACGCCGCGGACTGATAAAGGGCATGTCACACATCACGGGGGGCGGATTCACTGAGAACATCCCGCGCGTGCTCCCGCGTGGTCTGGGCGCTTCCTTGGACGTGAAGAAATGGACCGTGCCGGAAGTGTTCAAGTTCCTCAGGCGGGCGGGGAACGTGGCGCCTGCTGAGATGGCTCGCACGTTCAATAATGGTATTGGGATGGTGCTGATAGTGGCTCCCGAGGATGCACACCTCGTTTCTGGATTGCTCAAGAGTGAGTTCGCGGAAGGTATTTTCAACCACATTGGTCGGGTCACGGAGATTCCAGGCGTGGAACTGTTGGGCCTAGATTCATGGCTGGCTGCAGGCTAGCTGGCACGCAAGGCCGAATATAAATACAACTATATAATGTTTATTTTTCTGCGGAAACAGTGAACGTAGACAGATGATAATGGAGTCAGGAGGGCATTGCGCACGAAGCATGACATGGTTGGGGGCATAGAAAAAAAAGATGAGGAAAGGGAGGGCTTGTGAACAATCCAGAACAAGATAAACGGGAAATCGTGTAGAAGTGGAAGACTGGAGATGAAGCGAGAAGGCATAGATGTTGCAGGAACAGATGAGGGCGGCCGGTATGAGAATGTCGGGCGACTTGTAGCACAGATAGAAGACAGAAGGAAGAATAGGGAGTAGGGGGTTGCAGAAGCAAGGTCTAGAAGAAGAGTCCCGAATATGTGACAGCAATCAATTTCCATTCCCAAGCCGCGAACAAGATGAGAAGAAAAGGAAAGGATAAACCAGATGCTGAAAAGGCTTGACTGACAATGATGAGTGGTGTGGTTGATAACAAAGTCGAACAGTGACACGAATGGGTGAGAGACATCAAATGAATCGAGATGAGAAGAGACATTCAAAAACGAATGCCGACCGGGGCATTTACATCACTACGGGTGGTACCTCGATCGATGTATTTTGAGTTTTGGTGGTAGAGACTTCTTCAGGGGATGTCGGCCGAGATACCTGGGTCACTCAAGGATGATTAGTATAGGCGGTACGGAAGGTCACACTATCTGATGTACCTGCCCGCCAGTACCAGTCGCGCTACTCGACGAACCGGTAGAGTCGAGATCTGTTGTTTTCCCCGATGTCGAGGTCCCTTCTGACCTTGGCGCTTCCTTTGCAGTCCGAGCCTTAGCAGTAGGCGGTGATGATTTTAAAATTTGGGCTGCAGTTTTCCCGCTTGATACCGAGTGGACAGATCCAGTGGTGGACCGTATAGAACCATTCAGCGACGGGAAGTCATCTGCGTTCGGGATACGTTGTTTCGAGGGCGTCCCTGTCCCATTACTTTTGGGACCCTTTTCAGTATTACGATGGCTATTGGACAAATTCAAGGATCGAATGTTTGACGGTAATGATGCCAACTGCTGAGCAATTGCCGCCTTATCAGGGTGTACTCCAGAATAATGAGGCTATGGATTTGAGACAATCATCAGCACTAAGAGTCAGGGTGAAGTGGTCCGAAGGAGCGCACGTATTTGACTTCAAAGTCCCCTTTCTTGTCCTCCGAAGCGCCCGGCGGGAAACCACGGCCTCGATAAGAGCGAGAGGCGAAAGGGTAGGCCGCTCTTGGAAACGGCTGTTGGCCATCTTCTAAGACAATATGCTGGAAGCGACAGTCATCACTGCTCCGTAATGAATGGGTCAGAGTCCTGAACGCATAAAATGAAGGGACTGGATTTACCCATTGCGACATTTTCCCGAGGGAAAAACATGCAAGGTGGCGGAGGTTTACGTTGGCCAGAGCCACTGAAGGAAGACCTATGACCTCCCGCCGCGATGAATAAGACGGATCCCGTGGATGATGTCCATTAGTCTCGTCGCGAGGAGGCTTACGAAATTCTATTTCATCATGCGATGGGGAAGGAAGGCGTTGTTGCGGATGATAAGGTGGATAAGGATACGCGCTGAAAGATTCTCGTCGTTGGTGGGTCGGAGACGTCGGTGGATACGGAGGATGAGGGTATGCGCCCGTTGTCCCAGGGAAGAATGAGTGTGGCTGGGCACCGTTGGGAGGGGCATTTGTAGGGATAAATGTGGGGGATACAGGGGCCATGACGTAGCCAGAGGGTGGTGGTGAAAAAGGACCATTATGGTCAGGGGCTGAACCCTGAGGCGGCGGACTCCCGTCATGATGAAGAGACGAAGGAGGTTGTGATAGCACATGCTGGGGTGGAAAGTTGGGAGCCCCTTGGTAGTATGGAGGAGGGTAGTGAACTGGCGAATTGGGATCGTAGGGAGGATACTGATGAGGTGGCAGGGACCCAGAGTAATACGCCGGCTGTGGATGGGCGAATGCACAGGAGGCGCCATAGCGGCAAGCAGGAAAATATCTGTTGTCAGGAATTTTTCCACAACTCAATGGGCGAGAAACAAATGTGAATGGCAAGGTCATCGACGCACCGGCAAGGTATTGTTTTGGTAATCTCTGGTGGGGGCATTCCCTGGCCACTGAAGGGCACCGGCGGTACATACTCTGAAGTTACAGGTGGCGGGGGCACGTAATAGGCACCTTCTGGCAGGTAGTAACCCTGGTAAGGCGCGTCCGGACCCGGGGGTCCTACAGGGCGATAGTAACCTTGTGGAGGCCCATACGGTGGCTCATGGTAGGGCTGGGGAGCGTCAGACTGGGGCTGCTGCTCAGAAGGAACATGTTCTGGGTGGGTGCTAGCATAGACACTTCGGGCGTCGGCGAGGAGGGAAAGAATGTCCTGGTCAGTCGTGTAGGTCTCAGGCCTTCCTTGGCTCGATGGGTTGAACGGATTGGCACCTGGAACAAATTATCACTGACGCAGCCGATCAGAGAGCAGTAGTTTGCGCGTACCACCGGTTTGCAACAGTTCCTTGACTACATCGCGATGTCCGTTTCGGACGGCCTGGATAAGAGGAGTTGCGCCTGTGTGGTCTGAGGGGGATGCACGGGTCGGATTGGACCCGGGAAAGAGTGAGAATCTGTCTGACTTACCCTTGATCTCGATATCGATGGAAGAGGGCTCGTTCAAGAGTTCCTTCACTTTTTCGAGGTCACCTTCCGACGCCACTTTCCAGATCGGGGACACCATTGAGCACAGCAAGGTATGGGTAGAGCAAGATGAGGAAGAAAACACGCAAGCACTAAACAGCAGCAGATGTGTAAAAATTGTAAAGGCTACTACCGGACACAAAAAATTCACGCGGCTCAACGAGACAATATTATTTCCCACCCCCCACTCGTTGGAAGAGCAGGGCAAAGGGACAGGGGGAGGGGTAGGGAACAAGAAAGGGGGACGAGGAGAAGGGACTTGAACAGGTCAGAGCTCAATGGGCCGCTTTCTCGGGCCCCGGCGAAATCCCCAACTTTCGCAGCAGTTCCTCAACAGGCCCTCCTGCACGTTCAGGTAGGTCTACCTCCGAGTCAGCCGCAGGCTCAGCCATCAGTTGCCGTGACATATCTGCTGCGGATACACCCTTATACAGCACCTCGTACACCGCTTCAGCAATCTGACTCCCCATATTCAGAATTGCGTCCTTGTGATTTTCGATACTACGTACCGGAGCGTATACGCCAAGATCTTTGACTATTTCGTGCAGTCCCTTGGTTGTCGTTACACCTATTTGAGTGTCCTCAGTGCCGGCTCATCGGCAATACATCGAATAACCTGCCTTCGGCTACACTTCCCAAGGTGCTGATGATGGCTTCCAGCGTTTCCCCTTTCCCAAGGCGAAATCCGACGGTATAATTCTGTCAATTTCATCTTTAAAAAAAAATCAGACACCCGCATCTGTCCTCCGAACTCACCCGAGACGTTGGGGAACTACACGTAAGGAAGAGATCACCCACACCTATTGAATGTGTTAGCCCCCTCCATGAAATATGATTCATCGACTCACCAGCAAGCGACAAAAATGTCAACGGGGAAGCCCCATACGCGCACCCAATCTCGTCATTTCAGCCAGCGATCTTGTAATCAGTCCAGCCCGCGTATTGTCCCCGAACCCCAGCCCGGCAGCCGCCCCGGCCGCTGCTCCAGCATCAGACATGTCCCCCTAAAACCAAGAACCCAGTTACTCACCGATGGCATACACATTCTTCAGTGCCCCAGCTAGCTCGACGCCGATTGGATCTGTCCCTGTATAACATCTGAACCAAGGCTGGTGGAACACTGCTGCTGCTCGTTGAGCGTGCTGTAGCGACAACGAGACAACGGAAACTTGTGTCGGCTGCCGTTTGATAACTGCATAGGCGTCAGACAATATATCGACGAGTAGATAAGCTATTATTACTGACTTTCCTTTGCGAAAGATGGCCCGGACTGCATCGCACACGACCATGAGACCAAACATCGGTATGATCAAAAATCCACTTACGATGAAAGTAGATGCCTTGGCTACCTCCTGGCCGCATGTATCCACAATGATCTCGAGCGAAAGCGCTCGAGTGCCCGATTCAATCCCCTTATTGACGAAGATGACCAGCGGAAGGTTCTGTACATCCCATCTCAACCGCATCATTGTCAACAAGTCTCTATTTATACGGGAAATGTGTCAAGAGCTCCAGCCTGATTACGGTGCACGTACCTCAATCCTTCGGTGGGGATCGCAAACAACAGCACGTCTACGCTTCGTATGACCTCGGCATCAGGCAATTCGGGGCCGACGGCTTTGATAGTGTCGGGGAATACATGTTCTTTGAGGTAATGAGGGTGCTGTTCGGCGAGGTGAAAGGAGTCAAAACATTAAAAACAGTGTCTTGGTCCTTCTCAGGGTCACAAAGCTTAATTTTGACGAACTCTATTTGTCGTGTTAAGAGATTCTACCACCGTCCTGAGAACGACTCCATAGCATTACTTCGTGTTCCGAATCAGCTGCAATAAGCAGGCGTGAAAAGGAGTCAGAGAATACAGAGATGTTATCAGAGAAGTCGCAATGAGGCGGAGAGGACACCACATGGGAAACAGACCAAGGTGGTCGGCCAAACAGGAACCAAAGTTTCCAGAGCCTAGAACCAGACTTTGACGGGCGTGGGGGATCGGGAAGACATTCTGAGTGCAGCTATTGTTTGAGTGAGGGAAGTGGGTGGGGTGGTAGAGTAAGGACTAGAACAAGGAGATCTGAATCTACTCAATCTGCTGATAGACCCGAGGAAAGGCTTCGGGGAAGTTAGCCGCACGAAGAGAGGACCGAGGATTTCCAAAGATCTCAAGGTCATGGGTCACCCAGTCTGGTGACCCGCACGTCGCAGTCTGAGATCAACACGGCCCAACAAATCAACTCAACGCCAATATCAATATTGTACTTTTATTCTTACCGTACCCCAGTCTGAGGGATTTTTCCCATTATCCTGAATATCGCGGACGACATGAGTGAATATCGCGGAGGCGACATGAGGCAGCCCAGTACGCGCATCGATATCCTGCCAGCTAGGAGAAGTGGACCTTCATCTAATAACGGGGTAGCCCACCAGCGAGCCACATATTTGTGCAAAGGTGTATCACTAGTGAATCAACCACGGTAATGTCTGCATCGTGGCATTAGGGTACATAAATCCAGCGATCATAATTAACCTCCCTCACGTCAGGTCGCACTTAAGATTGTTATCCAAGGTGCTGGCCCTGCTGGACTCGACAGGACTATGAGGGAGTCATGGGTCGTTTGTACCCTCCTTTTCAATATGTCTACGCCACGCCTCCTCGGGAGACTTGTTTTCTCTTCGGCTCTTCTCGATATGGCGCGCAGTTCTTTCGGCTCGCTAATTCGAGTGCAACTGTGTGAGTAGGGCTCACAGCACAATCTGCTCGTCATATACCTCCGCCCGAAGACACAGATTGAGCTTCCGCTTCACATCATTGCAGCCCCCAAAGTACCTATTGATAAAACCAGCCTCTCGACATTTCTCGAGCTCTTCGACAATTTCCTTACAAGCTAGAAATGGTATGAGGATGGGAACGAATAACGACAATCAATCAAGTCCTCACGGAGAGGTGCTGTGGGATTGACAGATGTGGGTGCATTCAGCCTGGTTTGCACTCGGAGATTACCGATACTACAGATGCACACCCGCCGCGACTTCAAACTTGCGACCTCGAGGCTTGAGAAGTCTTCCACGGATAAATTATCCTTTGTCCGCCGTTTCACGCACCTCCATGTCTCCTGGTGACTCGATCTTGGATCATGACTTCATCCCATTCGAGGTGGAAGAAGATGAACCCAAGGCGTCGACATCAGTACTTGTGGCCGCAGCGGAAGCCCAATCTGCAACCAGAGGTCGCAAAAGATCGGCGGATGAAATGCAAAGGGACTCACCATATACCAAGAAGCAGCAAATCGCGGCAGAGTCTCGCCACACACCCTGGGCGACTGCTGTTCAGTGGGACCGATGTAGTAACGTTGCTCAGATGTACGATCGGTTCCACGACATTGCTTCAACCTTTCTGACCTGTTCAATCTGCTTCTCAAGGCTTAACGAAGAAGTGAAGGCCTTCGTTGACTATGTATCACCAACGCCTCAAGAGCATGAGACTAGACGATTGATGATTCAGTGGATACGAAATGTGATTATTTCAGAATACCCAGATGCCGAAGTATTGCCTTTTGGAAGTTTTGAGACCAAATTGTACCTTCCCCTCGGGTGAGCTATACAATTTCCCTGGCTCCAACTCACCTGTTAAAATGTATCTTGCAGAGATATCGATTTAGTCATCAAGTCAGATAACATCAAGGGCCAACGTGATAGGGACAAATTCTCTGTCCTCTCCAAACTAGCCTCTCTGCTTCGGCGTGCCAATATCACTGATAATGTCGAGATTATTGCGAAGGCCAAAGTGCCTATCATCAAATTTATCACTTCCCATGGTCGCATTCCCATCGATATCAGTATCAACCAGACTAATGGTCTCACTGCGGGACTTATCGTTCATCAATTTATGAAAGAGATCCCTGCTCTGCGACCTCTCATACTCGTTATAAAATCATTCTTGAGCCAGCGAAGTATGAACGAAGTATTCTCGGGCGGTCTGGGGAGCTATAGTGTTGTGTGCATGGTCACGAGTTTCTTGCAGGTACACATCTTGAAAGTGACCCACACCCCACAGCCTGATCCTGACAATCGATAATATTTAGATGCATCCCAAGATCCGTCGCTCCAATATCAATGCCTACGACAACCTCGGGTATTACTTGTAGAGTTCTTCGAGACCTACGGGCGATTCTTTCAGTACGACACTGTTGGAATTTCTTTGCGTTCTGGCGGTCATTACTTCAACAAACACCATCGCGGCTGGGTCAACCGCGGTTCGCCAGGTCTTCTCTCCATCGAGGATCCCCAAGATCTTACAAACGATGTCAGTAGCGGGAGCTTCGCAATCCATAGGGTGAGGCAGACATTGCTCGGGGCGTATGAAATCCTGTCAGCAACGCTCTGTTTGAGAGGGACCGAGCTTCTTTCGAAACATTCCGGCTCGTATCGCTCTATCAGTGAAGGGGAAAATGCTTCTGGTGCGAAACGGACGACCGATCAGATGAGCCTTCTTGGAAGTATCATGGGCATCACGCAAGAGGTCAGCACCCATACTCAGACCATTCGCACTCAGCCTTCTGATCTACGGGTTATTTCCATTTCCTTTAGACAATCACTAGGAGACGCGTTCTGGGTGATCTCTATTCCAGTGGTACCCTTCATAAGTTGGTAGGCGTCAATCCTCCCCCTCCCGCGCCTTCTTCCTCCAACCACATTACCCATGCGTCCGGAAAATCACATTCTCGCCATAGACATTCTCGGTCTCCGCCTCGCTATGATGATCGATCGCAGGGACACCGTCGCAACGACGAAGGAGCCCCACATATCGCCGAGATCGTTCATCGTCCCCCTCTCCGCGCAAATCCGCCAAGCGCAGACGATACAATGACTACGGAGATGAAGAGGACGATGATGCTTGGGCCGAAGCATATCGAGGTGCCCAAGAGACCCTCTTGATCCACACCCATGCTTCTACTTCATCGTCGTCCGACAATGAAGCAGAAGATGGCCCCATCGGGACGTATATTGCTGCTTCTGATGATGATGATAAAGATGGTGAAGACGAATTAGGAACGGGACGATACGCGATCCTTGCGCCTCATGCCAAGAGGCGCAGAAACGACGGTTCTTCCCTATTGATAAATCAAACTCGTTCAAAGTCCTCCTCGCATGCAAACTCCAACTCCCAAAAGGATGCCTTAATTCCCGTCCCCCACCTTCCTCGTGCGCATGATACTGACGACAGTAGTAATAGTAACGACGAAGAGTACGCGGGCAAGGCAAATCCCGATTCGTACACAACAATAAAACCCAACGGTGCGGTAATCGACAACCCGATAGTTCACCCCACCGAGGACGACAATGACGACGCCACAGAACCGTCTGGAAGGACATCGAACTCGAGCTCGGCCAGGAAGACAGCTTCTGAAGTCCGGAGAGCATATTGGCAATCTAAAAGTGGTCTGGGCGCCGGTGGAACGGCATCCGATAAGGACCCATCCCACAAAACGAATGGAAGTGGCAACGAGGTGGATGGGGTACGTGAGGACGAGGATGTGGTAGTTCCCGACCCGAGATAGTCATGCAGATGAAAATGGAGCACGCAGAGAATTCTCCCGCGCTTGACCAGCTTATAGATGTGATGCCTAATTCTTTGTCCCATTATTAATGTGTTAACTGTAGAGGTCAGTGGACAGGTGCACATAGGCACTATAATGGTCCCCACCCATCCATAACGCTGTATGTCACAGTGATATATATGTAGCAGCTTTGTCATTCGATATTCGTCAACTACCTAAGAGGTATACATAAAAAAGCGAGCGTGAAAGAAGCAGTTCGTGTACGGTGTGTCGTAACACATAAGTAGCTAGAGCAAGCACAACGTTAATTAATATCACAACGCACACCGATCCAGCAAGTGTCAGAAGTTGATATTAAGGGAAACGTCCATCAGAATCGCCCACCGAACCATCGTTTAGGTGAAGCTCGCGGAGGCGGGCGAGTGGAGGCAGTAGCTGCAGAGCGACCCCTCTTAATCGTAACAGTCCGCACCTCGTCATCGTCGTCTTCATCTTCGTCTTCGTACACTTCCACAACTTGCGGGCGCTTGGGGGCTGGTGGGGGCGGAGGTGGAGGCGGAGGTGGGGCATCGTCGACAACTTGGAAGACTGTTTCGGCCCTTGGACCTGCGGTGCGACCGGGGGTTGGCCCAGTACCGGTGGAAGAAGAATCAGCGGGCGCCGGTCGAGCAGCCATGCGTGTTGCGGCAGGCTCAGGGACAGTGACGGTAACACGCTGGGATGAGATCGAAAGCAGGGTAGAGATGGATGTTACGGTTTCTACGACCGTAACGGGTTCTGGGGGTGGTGGGGGTGGTAGAGGTGGAAGTTCCTAAGAAAACCAGGGACAGCTTTAGTACGATGACGCAAACCAGACGAGAAGAAAAAAGTTCTGCTTAGCAGTTCGGGGAGGACGCGAGGGAAGGGCATACGAACGAATCAAATACATAAAACCGACACGTGCAGATAAATAGAGGCCGCGATATTTGGTCATGGATGTTTGTATTATGGGAATAAAGATGAAATGATTTGTTTCCAAGCCCTTGTCCTCTTGTCGCTTCCCCTCCCCACAGGCAGAAGATTTAGTCATAGAGGCTTGGAGGAGGGGCTACCTTGGGTTTGCGCCTCGATGGCGGCTCGTCATAAACGTATTCCTCTTCGACGATGGGAGCCCGATCCTCCAGATTCCTGAAAAATGAATGTAAGGATAGCACCACGACAGAAAGCGCTATCACCTACAGCAACTGTTCCATGATCCAGTTCTCTCGACGAGCAGCATCCAACTCCCTATGACCAACGAGCTCCTCGCGTCTTCCAACGTCCTTTTCACGATCGGATACACGATGTTCCCGTTGATAGAGATCTTCCAGGCGATAATCTGGGACGCTCGGGACGGTCTCTACCTCACGAACTACCTCTTGCACAACGGTGGAAGTAACCGCAGGTGGGGGGAAGATGGTAGTCTCGATGGGCTGAGCAGTGAAAGTAAGGATGGAGATAGAGGTAGATGGTGGTGCACAGGGAGCACAGGAGGGGATGACCAGACCGGCAGGGGATCCACCGAGCAACTCGGCCTCACGACGTGCGACTTCGGACTCGCGCTGGGCAACACTTGACTCTCGGGCGATGAGTTCTTTACTTCGCTTTGGGGAGAAGTAGGATAGGAGACCCGACGGCTGGTCCAAAGGCGCCGCCGCGCGAGAAGGTAAAGAGAGCAATACTGCCAGGACTGCCAACACAAGAGACAAGATCAACAAGAGCGTTGTCGAGCTAAATATTCAGGCAAAAAAAATGAGTCCAAGGATGCCTGGGAGTTCCACTGATGCGAACCTGATTGTGCGATTATGTCGATTAGATGACGACGAGGTACGCACTTCTCGGCCCTCCCGATCTCTCCCCTCACGACCTGACGATGGATTAGCCATGTGTAATGGAACTGTCCTTGGGCCAGGGGTTGCCGTTACGCTTCTGAGTGTGCTAGGGGATGAAGAGCTAGAGGAAGATGGAATAGAAACTGGAGGGGGTGCGGAAGGTCGGGGAGGAATATCTGAGGTCGCCTTGAACTGGATAGACGCCACTTTGAGAAAGAAGTGAGGAAATGCAAAGCTATGAGCAAAAGATATCGAGAAGCAGGAGCGGGTAGGAAAAACGAGCTGACCGCTCTTTTTGTGGGGAGACCTTCAACAAACACGAGGGTAAAGCAAGGTGGCCCACAAAAGGAAAAAATACTCACCGCCGGCAGTTACCGTGAATCCTCGTTCCACAATAACTCCGCTTGGAGAACAAAGAAATATCCTAAATAAAGCCTATGCGAGAAAAGCTGGTCTACATCCAGCGGCGGTTTGTAAAGATTTATCTCAAATTACACATCCACAATAAGGACTCTATATACCCATGGATTTAAAGAGGCCATTAAGTCGATTGGAGTACTGTAATCGGAAGAGCAGAGCAGATGCGAGTCGTTCGTATTCTTCACCCAGATCCCACTAAGGTACTAGCGAAGTAGCAAAAGTATAGCAGCATGTCTCCATCCGTCATACATGTTGCGTGGTTATCACGTCTGACGCCCGGTTCTGTTCTGACTATGCCTCTGAGCCTTGCGTTCACTCTATCTTTGCCACCTTGTCTTCGGTTTCTTTTCCAAAACTCTTAGTGGCCCTACCCTGATGTCCGACTTAGGGTACTTCTGGCGAAGCATCCTAATGCCCTAAGGAAGGGCGAGAGGATGCGAGCAATCCGTGCTTACAGTATACGAGGTCAAGAAAGTCTCATGTCTCTCAGCGAAGGAAACTGAGATCCGAACACCACAATGGGCACGCACCGAGAAGCCCAGGCACAGTTCGGAACAAAGATAATAATAATCGCAGACAGGAGGAGCGGGCAACTCGGTTGGACATGTCTCCGCACCCCGGTTCAAATTTGAACGATTCGCCGCTCGAGCACTCAGTAGGGATACCAACGCTAAGAAAGCATAAGGTTGGCAAATGTACATCGAGCTCCACATTAACACTCGTCGCAATCTTAAAGCCCTTGGGGCAGAGGTTGTCGCTGGTGACCCGGAACATGGAATCTCTGCAGAAGGCCTTCAGCGGGGGCATAGCGCATTTCCAGGCTGCCTGGGCCCTCACACTCACGAAGGACAAGAAACTTCGAAATCTCGCCTAACCTCCACTCCCGTACCCAGAAAGATAGTCATCGCCTGGTCCGAGGAGTCGTGAAAGGACCGGAGGCTCCTGCATGACGATGGGGGCTATGTTTGCGTCTTCGGATGGACTTCAAACAAAGAAAGAAGACAGTGTTTGGTGAACATAGGAGCAATTTATAACGCTCTCGACGGAAGCAATGTATTTGGCCTGCATGAGTGCTGTGCAAGATTGGAGGCGCTGTAGGTTCCAGCAAGAGTAATGTTATTTTCAGGTGCGACAAGATGCGGCGAACAATGAAATGTGAATGCTCGAGGCAATCGAAATGGACGGGGTCCAGATTCGGGAGCGGAATCGCGACAGCCCCTTCTTAGGGAATGTGGACCGTGGAGAGCGGGCCAGTACAGACTACGACTTAAATGAGGACGAATATCCCCTGGCACCAAATTGAGGGTGGGTCCAAGACTTCAAGGGAAAGAGAAGACCCCATGGACGGAGAGCATGACGATGCCCATGGAGCTCGGATCATCCTTCGTTTGGTGAAGAGACGATTTCCAGATCTCCAAGGGCATTGGATAGGTACAAGGGTCGCGGAAAAATTCGATTAGCTTTCGTGTAGATGGGCAATCTACATCATTGCCATAATGCCACGGAAATAGACGAGCTACAGAGGAGAACCATGGCTTATGCAGTGAGAAGAAACCCCTTTTCAGTCCCCAGCTTCACGTTGGGTCCGCCGAGGGCGATGGTTTCTAGCATTTCCGAGCCAAAAGACCGGGGCCTGATAGCGTAAACGCTCGCGCCTGGCCACGACGGGCTCCAAAAACGAGTCCATGAAGACTCGGAATTACAGGCGACTTTCCTATTATTCGCGTGGGCAACCGGCGATGTCAGTCTGTGAGCCTTTAGTTGAGTCCCCACACACCATTCCATTCTCCAGAGACATCAGTCTGTCGGTTGGATGCTCCTTGTTAGCATTCGGGTTCTGCTGGGTTCTGAGAGGTGCAGCACCTCGCGGAAGTGGCGGTACATCGGCAATTGCCGGGGCCCTAGAGCCAACAGCCAACCGAAAAAATGCGACTACACGCGCGTATCCCTGGTACGAGTGACTCCCCCGAACTGCCGTTCCAAAAGCAAGGACGATCGATCGGCCTGCCTCGATAAATTCCCCGCCTCCTCCGTCACTTCTCAGACACTTGACGAACGCCGGATAAGAGCACAAGATTCGTGGCCTCTCAACCTGCGGATCGAGAGGTTCGAGGACGCACGCGCTGATTGGAAGGGTGTCAGACAGTCCATACGCTTAAAATTGCAAAAGTATATGCAGGAGCGGTGATGTATTGTGAAGGCCTAATTGTGAGCATTTGGGAAGTGTCTTGGTTCTCTTGGGAGCCATCCACTGATTGTTTTCATTCACGGGCCCATCGTGCTTAGCATCATTGTGTTATAAATTTGAACTCACTATCCTCGTTGTCACATCCATGGGCACATAGCGACCACATTAGATCCCTCAGTTGGCTGCAGCCTAATCTCGACCCTTTCACTGCGAGACTTCATAGAGAAAAATGTACTCGACACATTCGAATGTCGAGAGGCACATTTCCAAAGTTTAATACACAGATATCTGCAGTAGCCGACTTCAACAGCTCTGCTGATGATCCATCTTCCGACAGGACTCTAACTGTCTCCAAGATCGCGAAGAGTCTTCTCGATGTAGTCAGCGGTACCCGAGAGATGGGCTACTTTCGCGGCGGCCGCGTGTAGCTCGAGATAACGTGGGTTCGGGAGTGGAAGGTGTGGATCAGAGGATTTGAACACGATGCTATTTGGGAGGCCAAGCAATGTAAGGACGCGCTCAGGGAAAGCGCCCAAACGATATCCGTTCGGAATCTAGATGCGAATTGAAAGTGGACTACTAGAAGCAGCATGTAGGTGGAGGGAAGAAGGACACTAACCTCACTAATGGGATCAAGGTATATCCTTAGACTGTCGAACGCCTCGTGAACATTCGAATCTAAGGTAAGGACATTCGTCAAGGGCGTGGATTTTGGGTCCGTGCAGATCTCGTTGAAACGCGGGGGAGATATTGCCAAATCGCTCCATTACGGTCCAAACTGTTACTACCCATTCTTTCTAGGCAAGCGGACGCCGAGATAAGAGTCTTCCAAGGGGCAGAACCTGTTTAATATACCTTGGCTATTTTTTCATGCCCTGTACCGAGCGTTTGAGGGAAGATGTGTGCTACGTGCGTGTGAGCCGCAGCGGTATTGTCGTCCGTCTCTGTCAATCCAAGGATCGCACAGTTTAGGTCAACCCTGCCGCTAACCATGCATCGGTAATTATCCCGAACAAGAGCCTTGAAGATGTTTCAGATTGATCAAGCAGCAACAAGGGAACATACCTTCCGCTTTGCGTCTGCGTGATCTACAGGCGCTTCCCTAACCTCGGCAAGATTGTTTGCCCAATCCCTGTCAAATGAGGGTCTCGAAGGATGGTCGGAATGGACGGGTGTCCGTCCCATGCGTCCAGTCCTGACTAGAAAGGGAGGGAGGATCAGAACATTTGCGTGTTGCATCTTGGCTTCAGTCGACTCACAGACACGCACAAAATTATCAATTATATGCTTGGCGAGAGTATCCAGAGCAGCCTCATCTTCGCAATCCATTATCTCTCCTGCAAGCTTGGCGGCTCCGCTGGGGGCGCTGGAGGGCATATACATAAGGAGATAACCGAGCACTCTCGCGTTCATCGCATTGACATCCCTTTCATGGATCAAGAGCCGTTGCCAAGCTGGATACCTGAAATGAGTACTCGGGAAATTTCCTGGGTTTTGGGGAAGTGGCTGCGACATCGGGTGTGTGGTGATGTTTGGAAACAGCGTTTCCTCATACAAGACTACGTGAGCGAGCCCTCGGATCCAAAGGGAAGAGACAAAATTTTGTGACGTGATGTGACATCAATTCACCCCGGCTCCACTCTCCTCTTCCGCTTGCAGCCCCCTTACTGTCACCACATGTAGTTAGGTACAGTAAATCGCTCTCGGCGCCTCCCGCGCATACGCGGTATACAAATCAGATTCTCTCTCTCTCTCCCCATTGTCCTCATATATTTACATTCATCGTGTATGCCCCCCGTTAGATTATACCCCCGTCTACCGATACGAGCGTAATTCTCACACCCCTAGCCGGTATCCCAGGTCACTGAATCTGGCCAAAAAACATGTACCTGTGTGCAAACTCGATCCGGGGGTAAAAGGACACCGTCGGTCGATCGTTTCTCACCCCGAGAAATTGAAAGTGATGCCGCCGCATTTCGCATGTACTCAAGATGCGTGCGCCCACATTACGGAAAGATATCATCAATCTTGGTCGACGGGTTCGGCGCCTAAACTCTCATTAGAGTCCGCCGATGAGGCTCATCGGGGCATGATTCCGTGGAAGACAGTGTACTTGTATCCCATTCATACCGTTCAACACTTTGGAGGAACTAACTCACCCGGGTCATTGCAAGTGACTGGGATGCCAATGGCAATGGCCTACCATGTGCTTCGCATCAACTGATAATCGAAGCGGGAGGAATATTTAGATGAAAGTATAATATGCTCTAGAGGACCTATGGTCGGGAAGATCTGCAGGACGTCCGATGAGGGATGCGTTATGGAACCAGCTCAGCGTCCTCGGAGAGCTGGGGGCCACGTGGAGCCCCTGAATGAAGATGAGGAGACTCCCGAAAATCGTATGGCTCCCGAATGCTGCCGTGGGCACATGCAAGATGTCCGATGAGGAATGCAATTATGGAACCAGCTTCGTCCTCGCAGAGCTGGGGATATATTTTCGTTTATTTAGAGCCCCTGAAGACAGGGAGACCCCGAAAACCGTATGTTCCAGCTCGCCATGCACCAAACCTTCCGGACTTGCTTGTCCATCGGGCCTGAGCACGAGATATATATAGCCACCCCCTGCTCAACTGATTGGAGAAAGAGTCCGACTGAAAGTACGATGTTTGAATCAATTCGTAAAGTCATTGACCTGGCAGGGTCATGCATACACACGTATCTACACGTAAGGAGTCAAGAAAATCATCGCTTAACTTCGTGGGCACGATGGTCAATAGCTCGATCCAACGAGTGCGGTAGTAAAATAAGGAGGGTGGGTAGCGGGCCAAGTTGTAGACCAGGGGTCCAGGGAAGGCCATTAAAGATATTGGAATGAATACGAGGTTTGGAGATCAGATCGTCGGTATAATGAACGAAGGGACAGATAAATATTAAGATGCACAATGGAGAGAGAAAGGACGAAATCAAAGTATTCAAACACACCCCTTCCGCAAGAATCGAATCACTCCACATAGACGGGATCGCCAGTCTTAGGCCAAGCTCTGGGCTTGTATGGCTTGTTCTTCTTCCGCCAAAGGGAGCGCCAGGTCGCAACGTTGCATTCTGGCGACTGCATACGTTGCTTGACAGAAAGGTGGAAAAGCGCAGGCGCATCAGGAGATATTGACACCCTTGTTACTGTCGTTATGTTTCGAATTGGGATTCGAGTGGTCCGGTGGTTTAGGAATATCTCGGGGTCGACCGCGGTTACATGCTGAAGTGATCAGTGAAAGTGATCAAGATACTATGCACAAAGAAAGATAACAGTCACGCATACCGAACATAGCTCGTCCAGTGGCCGTGCTGATCTTGCTTCGAATCAATAAACGGAAGGATCTCCAGGAGCCACCAGCCTGGCGTTGTAACTAACGCGTCAGTGATAGGGCTGACGGCATCCTTAAACCACCTCGTTTTCTGCTTGTCTGGCTGGGCGGTTGGAGCTGTGTCATGTCCATTCACTTCAGGCTTTTCCGCTTCGCACTCTTGCCCGCCATCCACCACGGTGCGTGCTGTGGCATCCCTCTGGTGCTGCAGGATCGCCTCGGCTTCTGCGCGTTTGAGGGCTTCGATCGAATCAGATTCGATCTTTGCGGCTCGCATTGGGCTTTCTGGGCGTCAGCGAAGGCGACGAGGTGGTCATAGTTGATACCGTGGCGGGCCATTTCGGATGGCCGGAAGATGATCCCGGGGTCCGCAACGAGGATCTCTTTGATCATCCAGCGCAAGGGAACGTTCGCCAAGTGCATACTTGTCCTTGTCAGGTGCATTGCCTCCCCCAACATCTGAGAACAGTGATCAAGATAAGGGCCCTAAGCGGGGAAAATCATGAATACAGTCGACACTTACCACAGTGGCATCCAGGGAACCAAACTTCTTTGACGTCCGTAGGGGGTCGGTCTATGAGACCTCCCTCGATATCCAGTTCCAAGCGTTCCTCGTCAAGTGCCGCTTCATGCTTCACAACGCTCCGATGATTCATATGGGAGAACTTATGCCACACAGCACGTATTATACCGGGCTGTGGCCCGTCTGCGGGGTGGTGTTCGGTCTCAGGATCGATAGTAAGATGCCAAGTGTTGGAACGGAATTTCGCACGGTGCTCATCCAAGGCGAGCGCATGTCGGAAGGTCTTGGTGATGTGATTGTCGGCAGAGAACGGTAGGACCCGAGGAATAACACCTCCGACGGAGGAGACAGTATCCCACACTCCAAGGAATTCGATCGTGACCGTGCGAGAGAAGGCACGTTTATACGCGGCACTGTGAAAGGAGAGGGTTATTCCGAATTCTCCCTGATTGATATTACTCGACGATGTCACCTTTGCGTCCTTCATATAGAAATTATAAGAACAGAAAACCATATGATCATAAAGGATACCCTTACCCCGCTTTAAAGATCGAGTACGCGAAATCGACCTGCTCAGGCATTTCGGGAGGTAGAAGGCCAACCTGCAATCAGATATGCTTCAACATTGGCAATAACGGAAGGCGACGGCGGGATGGGAGATGTCATACTCTATACAGCATGCCTGCAAGAGCACGGGCAGTGTATGCACCACGAGAGAATCCAAACAGGCCTGGCAATTTGGGTGAATGCTGAGTAAGGGGCCTCGACGAGATACAAGAGTCGACACACAGATTCTGTCGCCTGGTTGCCAAACAGTCTGGAGGAATCTGTAGCCACCCATAATGTGCGCATCGAGATACCACGCAACCCCCAAGTCGGCAGTCTTTGCGATCCACTTTCCGACAGGGTTCATGAAACCGGGGCCAATGTAAGTTCCAACGCCAGTCTGGGGAGCCGTGAGTGTTGGGGAGGCATTAGCATTGGTACGGTAAAGGAGACAGACCTGATAGTAGACATGCTGCTTGGGGCTCTCCTTCTCGAGAAAGGAAAAGAGCTTAACAACATTGGTATTTGTGCCATCAAATTCATTTGATGTTCCGTCAAAACAGAGGACAAGGGTGCGGCCGTTTTCCGACGCCGGTGCGGGAGGCATCGGCACCCCGAAGACCTTTGGGTCCTTGGGAGGTGTAGTTTTGCGTTGGAGACCGTTAGGGCCCATCACTGCATCCACCTAGGTCGAAGAGAAGGCGAAGGCGAAATGGGGTGAGAACGTCGCATTTTTGGTGTTTTTATTTGAGGTATGTGTCCATAGTTGACAGCTTGCGGATGGGAATGTCCGGGGTGCTAAATTGTACTACTGGCACTGTGGATCGTTCAGTGGGGAAAATGTCAAAAAATTACCCTCACAGAGCTTACTATACTGGAAGGACCCTGAATTGAATTGAACATAGTGATTACGCCGGTGGTAGACATCTCTCTTATCTACCACGTTGGGTGGTACCTACAAGGTAATGGCTAGGTGCCTAGGGCGGACCTCTTAGACGAATATAATTGGGGCGCTCCGTCTTTTCTCTGGCAATAGTTTTATCACCTGCAGATCATACGGCTTTCATCTCCTGTATTGTGCCGCTGTCACTGGCAGAATAAAGATTCCTCAGGAGCACGTCGGAGATGAGCGCTTCCGGATCACCAGTCCTCCTAGAATGATTACACATGACACCTGCTGACCTGGGGTCCTGGATCAGCCCACAAATCTGCAAGGTCACCACTCAATGCAAATGCGACCCGAGCACTGCGAAAAAAGCGCCTCCCTGTCAGTAGGCTTCATTGTCCATGGAAGTACTCTCGGGATTGGGTCCTAGAGCAGGAAGAGGTGCAGGATAGCGGAAAGATTTGTATGTCGGAAACAATTTGTCCGCAAGAGGGTCGGGATGCTCGGCAGGAAGACCTGGCATTACTCGAAGGGCGAGAATTGAATCTAGTATGAGGGTGGGAAAGTGGCAGAAGCTGCCTCGTACTATTGGGTAACTTGGGTTTGCAGCGGAAGTACTATTACATATCACTGCCGTTGCCAGACCCTACTAATTGCCATTGCCCTCCTAGAGCCCCCAATTCTATTCCGTTGCTCTCCAAATTCATACTGTAGATGCACATGGAAGGTGTCTAGGACCCTGAGCAAAAAAATGTGTAGAAACTGCAAAATTGCTTGCTCATGAAGTGAATCAGTCCTGAAATATATTAAAATTCACTCATTTTGAATGCCCATAAATGGATTCACCAGGCCTGGGGCCCCCTCACAGTGATAAAACTGTTTGTTTGACATGAGGAAGGTTCTTGACTATCTCTGGGTGGAATATGGGCATCTCTTGTGTCAAGGCTCAGTGATGAAGGCCATCAGATTGATGGGCATTTTGATCCATGTAAGGTAAGCAAGCCACAACAAGTAAACAAACTTCCTCTCCCTCCCTGCTTTCACTATGGGCAAGGGACACTGTCCAAAATCTCAGCACTGGACTGAGGAAGACATGCAAAATGCTATTGCTGACTTCAATGTTGGATAATAAGTTCCAGCTCCAGAACTGGAGGGATAGCTCAGTTGGTAGAGCACCTGACTAGAAGGCAGGAGGTCCCAGGTTCAAACCCTGGTTCCACCATAATTTTCAGAAATAACATTCAAGGCTGGAAAATATCAAAATCCTACCACTCCTGCCAATGCCTATGGTATCCCTCCAAGGACTGTGTGATGGTGGCTCAAAAGTGGTGAGGGCCTGTCATGGAGAGCATCCAATGTGTTGGAAATCCCACAAAGCTGCCCCTATTCCAGTCAGGGGTGCCAGTACCCTTGACAATCTGCCTGAGACATGCACAACTAACTGGATGTCTGCTATGTCAGCATGTGACAAGAAGCTCCCTGCCCATATTCAATGAGACTGGGGTTTTCAATATGTCTTGTTGACATGGAATTTGTTAGTGGTGTTATAGATCCCTTAAGCCATGAGGTGACTTCATTCTTTTAAGTAGATTTACTATAGCTTTCTAAACCCAAACTGGTGGAAAGCTTCTCCTCACAGAGGAGTTTGGTGCTGCCCCAGGAATTGCCCCTTTTTTACATAGTCTTCCTTAGTCATATAGCCTGTATGGAAAGAGCTGTGGCAATGCCTGGGTAATGTATCTTTTCTACCACTATCATCTGTCCATCTCATGGAGTCATGGACTTACAGATTACACACTACACACTGTAAAACCCCAGTCTTAATGACTAAGCCCACCTACTTTGCCCTTGTTGGCATAGAAACTCTTTCCCTTCAAGAACTACTAACTTGTCAGGCTATACAAAATGGCCTTAGTCCTACAGACTGGGCTAATCCATTGGACCTGGAGCCTCCTCCACCTTCCAGTTCCTCCCAACTCCTTAGTTTGGATATGACCAAACTAACAGAATTGTCTGCTTATTGTCAACATGATCAGAAGTGGAGAACTGTTCATTATTTGTACACATTATCATATCTACAGTATAATTCATGGGCATGTTTGAATTCCAGAGCCAAATATCCCCTCACCTGTGTCAGCTGTTATAGAAGAAGGTTTGGGGGCTCTGATGACTGTCAAATCAAAATCTGGTTCAGCCAGTGTGTGGATAGGAGACTGTATTTCTGGTGTTACTCAATGAGTTGGTTTGCTTCAATGGTTGATCACTCTCTGCAAGATGTGTATGGTGTTCAGTGGAGAATAGAGATGTGATATGGACTAGCTGTGGTCAATGATATATTGTGGGATGCTTATGGAAGGCTTGTAGAAAGGCTTATATGTTGTACATGTTGTGTTGACTTGTTTACTGAAATTTGTGTGTTCTTGTTTACATCTTCCTGGTCAAAATGCAGATATCTGTAAATTCTAAACTGGTCAGTGCTTGGTTAGTCTTGCTAGTATGTTTCTCTTCTTCTTTCTTCAGAACTTGACTTGTATTTTGTTATGCTTACTTTTCCTTGGATGTCCAGCAACTCTAACCTTAGGTCCTGCAACTATCCTTGGCTTTAGTATTTCATGTAGAGGGCCTCCAGTAGCTTGGTCTCAACAACCTTGAAGATGACTTAGCTCCAGATGGCTTTAGATAGACTGTTCTTTAGATATAAGCAGAAAAGTTGACAGTGGTTGACAGTGGTTGATTTCTACAGTGAGGAGATGGGGGGATACAAGAAAATCTACTAGCTTATATACCTTTCTGAAGGTGGCTGTGCATGGAGCAAGAACAAAAGAGTAATAAAGCTATGAGGTCATAGTGGAGTAGAACAAAAGTGTAACAAAAAAATGATGTCATAATGCAGTCATAGCTGAGTCATCCATAAAGTGTGAGGTCATAGTGATGTCACCAATTTGCTGAGCTTGTGGAGTGGTAGGAGCTATGGTTGCTGAAGTCAGGTTACAAACCCTGGAAACCTGAGTTCAAACCTGAACCTGACCTGTCAGTTCAGTTTAACCAGGTTCAAACCTGAAATCATGAGCCCCTTCAGACATGAGAAATATCTGAGCTGAACACTGATTTTAACCATAATCCAGAATGAGTCATCAATTTTGGCAAGTTCCAGAGTTATGTAAGCAGGTTCCTTGGTGGAGAAATAGGTTACTTTGAACTGAAGTTACCTATTTCTCCACCAAGGAACCTCCTTACATAACTCTGGAACTTGCCAGAATTGATGACTCATTCTGGATTATGGTTAAAATCAGTGTTCAGCTCAGATATTTCTCATGTCTGAAGGGGCTCATGATTTCAGGTTTGAACCTGGGTTAAACCTGAACCTGACCTGAACCTAACTTGCCACAAATAACTTCTAGAACCTCACAGATAAGAAAGATAACACCTCCTTGACTACCCTTTTGTTCTGTTTATGAATGACTCACTTCCTTGCAACCACTTTATGAAAGATAACACCTTCTTAGCAACCTTTTGTTCTGTTTATGAATGACTCACCTATCATGCAACCACCTTATGAATGACTCACCCTCCTTGACAACCCTATTGTTCTCACATATGACTCACCTGGAGTGAGTCATATTCTTTAAACACAGCCACCTTCAGAAAGGTATAAAAGCTGGTAGATTTTCCTGTATCCCCCCATCTTCTCACTACTGGAATATACTACTGTCTACAAAATCTGCTTGCATCTGAAGAGAGTACTGATCTAAAGCCATCTGAGCTAAGTCATATACAAGGACTAAGTCACTGGAAGCCCTCTACATGAAATACTGAGCCAAGGATAGTTGCAGGACCTAAGGTTAGAGTTGCTGGACATCCAAGGAAAGGTGAGTGATAACAAGTTACAGTAAGTCAGAAGAAGAGAGAAACACATTGACATACTAAATCAAGCTTAAACTAGTCTAGAGCCCTCTTTAGAATCTGCATTTTGACCAGGAGGACACAAATAGGTACACACAAATAGCAGTAAACAGTTCAATACACACATATAAGCCTTCCACAAGCATCCCTTGATATATCATTGACTATAGCTAGTCCATACCACAATCTTATCCTCCACTGAATACCATACACAACTTGTTAGAGAGTGATCAACCATCAGAGCGAACCAGCCCATTGAATAAAAACAGAAATACAGTCTCCCATCTACACACTGGCTGAACCAGAGTTTGATTTGACAGTCATCAGAGCTCCCAATCCTTCTTCTATAACAGAATCAGAAACAATTGCAACAAACCCATCCTTTATAGTAACCATCATGGCAACCACCAAAACCACCAAAACATCCACCTTGTAAAACTCAAGTTATGTGCTTTGAGGGCTTCACGCTCAAAGGGGGTACTGTTACGAGTCATACTCATAACCTCACTTATGTATGAATAACCAAGCCTATTGCATCATCATGTGACCTTCCCCCTCACCACCATTGTGCCTTCCTCTTTCAGCATTTCCTATTATATACATCCCTCCTTTATTCAACATCCCTTTATTCATAAACCCTTTTGATCTCTAGAAGTATAAGTAGTTACTTGATGTACACTCACTCTTTAGAACATCAAGAATATATTGTCAACCAATTGAATTGTCCTTTCACAATCTCAGTTATCATTCATGACTCTCATCTTTAAACCTTCACATATTAACTCTCAAGAAGCCGGTCTTCCTTGTACATACTCATCTCTCATGACCTTATGTAATTCCTGCTTTGCAATCCTCTCGTCAATCACCTTAAGGCATTTCCTTGCATTTGACTCGATTATGTAATTGTACCTCTCATCTTGAGTACAACCCTTAACACCTCCCTGAACTATGAATGACCCTTAACAGTATTCTTGATCTCAATTACTCATTATCCTGAAACTCAATACACCTATGGTTGCCAAAGTCAGGTTCAGGTCAGGTTTTGCCCCATTTGGGCAAAACCTGAACCATAACCTGAAAAAACTTATTTATTGTGGAAGATAAAAACATCCAGTATCAGAAAATGCAAAATTACACTACTTCCAGCCATTGGATGATCACATGACCAATTATGAAATTAATTACAGCTACGCACAGAAACCAAATTCATTCTATAACTCTGTCAGTTTTGATCGGAGAGGTACGCCCATATAATGCTTAGAGAGCTACAATTCACAGCTTTCTAACAGTACCAAACACAAGTCAAACAGACCAAAACTGCACTCTCCAGGCCAATTTTACTATCAAAATCCGAGATTTCCAGTAAAAAACGAATATCTCCATCAGTCTGCATTCAATCCTCTCGAAACAACCATGCCTGGAAAGATATACAAAATCCGCATCCAACGGTACCAAGTGCTTGAAGAACAGATCAAAACTGAACTCTATAGAACAATATTACTATTAAAATCAATACCCATCAGTAAAAAACGAATTCCTCTGTCAGTTTGCATCCAATCTTCTCGGAACCACCGCGCCCAGAAAGCTGTTAGAAATCCGCATCGAATGATACCAAGAACGTCTATTGCGGATGCAAACTGCTGTTTCTGCATCAAATCCCATCCCATGCACTTGTCCCCATTCTCAACCAGCAACAAAAGACCTTAACCATTGGACTATGCTCAAATTAATCTCCAGAACCCAGAGATATCCCTTCATTTCGCCTCCCAGAATGCCCCACATGGTCAGTGACATTATACTCCAACTACTCCACAAGCTCAGCAAACTAGTGACATCATTTCCTTTATGAATCCTTTTGTTCTCTTTATGAATGACATCACTATGACATCACACTCTATGGATGACTCAGCTATGACCGCATTATGACATCATTTCTTTATTGCTTTTTTGTTCTACTCCACTATGACTCCCCCATGACATCACTATGATCTCATAGCTTTATTACTCTTTTGTTCTTGCTCCATGCACAGCCACCTTCAGATAGGTATATAAGCTAGCAGATTTTCTTGTTCCCCCCCATCTCCTCACTCTGGAAATCAACCACTGTCAACTACTGTCTACCATTCTGCTTATAATCTAGAGAACTGTCTATCTAAAGCCATCTGGAGCTAAGTCATCTTCAAGGTTGTCGAGGCCAAGCTACTGGAAGCTATCTACATGAAATACTGAAGCCAAGGATAGTTGCAGAACCTAAGGTTAGAGTTGCTGGACATCCAAGGAAAAAGTAAGCATAATGAAATACAAGTCAGGAAAGAAGATTGAAGCATACTAACCAAACTAACCAAGCACTGACCATTCTATAGCCCACAGATATCCGCATTTTGACCAGGAGGATGTAAACAAGGACACACAAATATCAGTAAATGAACAAACACAACACAAACACATATAAGCCTTTCCATAAGCATCCTCCACATATAAGCCTTTCTATAAGCATTCCATATGACATATAAGCCTTCCTATAAGCATCTATGATATATCATTGACTATTGCTAGTCCATATCACATTCCATTCTCCAATAAACACATACATATCTTGCAGAGAGTGATCAACCATTGAAGTGAACCAACCCATTTGAATAAACAGAAACACAGTCTCCCATCTACACACTGGCTGAGCCAGATTTTGATTTGACAGTCATTGGAGCTCCCAACCCTTCTTCTATACCGTCAAGCACATTCACACCACGAACCAACCACTTTCCATTGCACTATCCTCAATCTTCCCTTTTGGGTTCATGTGCCCCCCCCTGGGGGCTAGGTGTTGTTGTTCAGGCTGTGTGTGGGTGCATTCTGTGCACCCAAATCACAGCTTTTCAACACACCCACTTCCAGGGTTTTATGATAACTTCTTGCCTCACTATTCCTCATCTTCCCAACTCAGTCAGCCACAAATGTAGGTCTAGTTAGATATTACGAGCCTTGCATTTATATAGTCTAACTAGAGGTTTTGATGCTGGGGCCCTGGGGCCAGCTAACCTGATTTCTGTGGTTCAGGCAGGGGCCCCCAGGGGCCCCTTCCTCCCACCTTAGACTGCAGCAAGGGAACTGGGAAATAAAATCATGGGGGTGGGCTCCAGCAGGCCTGGGAATGTCCCTGAATGGGTGAGTGGGCTATACAGGCTTATCAGCAATTGGGATTGTTTATTTATTATTGTTTGTTCTCATTATTACACATAATAATAATTATACTATTATACAGATTGATCCCCCTGCCCCCCAGATTACAACACATAATTATTCATTTATTATTATTATACTATTATACAGCTTATCCCCCCCTCCCTCTTCTGGTATTCAATGGGGTTGTATGTTTATATTTGGTGGGGTCGCAGGTTTTTATTCAGTGGGGTCGTGGGTTTTTGGTCAGTGGATTTGCAGATGGTGGCTTGTGTTCATGCAGGTTTTGGGACTGGGTGGAGGGGGATTGGTTGGGGGTAGGTGCAGGCCATGGGGTCAGAAGAATACCTAGAGTAATAAACAGTATGTTAGTGAAGACAAGAAAAGTCATGCAAAAGGAGCAGCCCGTGCTGCTCCTTTTGCATGATCGTACTTCTAGCATGAAATACTTACCTTAAAAAATCACCACACCCACCAAAGCAGGTGTGGCTTGTGTGGGTTCTCAGCATTGTGTCATTTCATGGCTTCATTGGGTGTGGTTTTCATCATGTGCGGGGGACTTGTTTGGCACGAGGTTGTTTGCAGGTCTTCATTAACAGTATTCAAGTCTGGGGGGAGGGGGATTGGTGTGGGCCATGGGGACCTTGAATAATGAACAATACATTAGCAAAAAAAAGAAAAGGCATGCAAAAGGAGCAGCCTGTGCTGCTCCTTTTGCGCAGTTGTACTTCTAAGTTGAAATACTTACCTTACAAATCACCACACCCACCAAAGCAGGTGTGGCTCAGTGGGTTCTTGGCACCAGGTTGTTTTGTCTTCATTGGGTTTGGTTTTCGTTATTTGTGGGGTCTCATTCGGCGCAAGGTCTTTAGTGGGCCATGCTCAGTGGGCTGTTGCTTTGCAGAGGGGGGTTCGTTTGGCCATTCATTCTTGTTCAGCATGGGGTCTTTTGCGGGCCATGCTCAGTGGGCTGTTGCTTGTGGAGGGGGGTTCATTTGGCCATTATAGAAGAAGGATTGGGAGCTCTGATGACTGTCAAATCAAACTCTGGTTCAGCCAGTGTGTAGATGGGAGACTGTATTTCTGTTTTTATTCAATGGGCTGGTTTGCTCTGATGGTTGATCACTCTCTAACAAGTTGTGTATGGTATTCTGTGATGGTAAGGTGATGGTATGGACTAGCTATAGTCAATGATATATCGTGGGATGCTTGTGAAAGGCTTATATGTATTGTATTGAACTGTTTACTGCTATTTGTGTGTACCTATTTGTGTCCTCCTGGTCAAAATGCGGATTCTAAAGAGGGCTCTAGACTAGTTTAAGCTTGATTTAGTATGTCAATGTGTTTCTCTCTTCTTCTGACTTAGACTTTGTTATCACTCACCTTTCCTTGGATGTCCAGCAACTCTAACCTTAGGTCCTGCAACTATCCTTGGCTCAGTATTTTCGTGTAGAGGGCTTCCAGTGACTTAGTCCTTGTATATGACTTAGCTCCAGATGGCTTTAGATCAGTACTCTCTTCAGATGCAAGCAGATTTGTAGACAGTAGTATATTCCAGTAGTGAGAAGATGGGGGGATACAGGAAAATCTACCAGCTTTTATACCTTTCTGAAGGTGGCTGTGTTTAAAGAATATGACTCACTCCTAGGTGAGTCATATGTGAGAACAATAGGGTTGTCAAGGAGGGTGAGTCATTCATAAGGTGGTTGCATGATAAGTGAGTCATTCATAAGTGGTTGTAAGGAGGTGAGTCATTCATAAACAGAATAAAGGGTTGCTAAGAAGGTGTTATCTTTCATAAGTGGTTGCAGGATAAGTGAGTCATTCATAAACAGAACAAAAGGGTAGTCAAGGAGGTGTTATCTTTCTTATCTGTGAGGTTCTAGAAGTTATTTGTGGCAATGGGAGATGAAATCAAAGGATATTTCCGAGTTCTTGGAGATTAATTTGTTTGTAGTCCAGTGGTTAAGATGTTTTTGTTGCTGGTTGATAATGGGGACAAGTGCATGGGATGGGATTTCGATGCAGAAACAACAGTTTGCATCTGTAATAGACGTTCTTGGTATCATTCAGATGTGTATTTTTAACAGCTTTCTGGGCGTGGTGGTTATGAGCAGATCCGGTGTAAACTGACAGAGAAATTGTTTTTTACTGATGGGTGTTGATTCTGATAGTAATATTGTTCTGTAGAGTTCAGTTTTGATCTGTTCTTCGCGCGCTTAGTACCATTGGATGCGGATTTTTTATATCTTTCTAGGCGAGGTTATTTAAGAGGATTGGATGTGAACTGATGGAGGAATTCGTTTTTTTACTGGAAATTCCGGATTTTGACAGTAATATTGGTCTGGAGAGTGCATTTTTGGTCTGTTCGACTTGTGTTTGGTACCATTCGAAAGGTGTGAATCGTGGCTTTCTGAGAGTTATATGGAGTACCTCTCCGATCAAAACTGATGGAGTAATCAACAAACTCTGTTTTCATGCATAGCTGTAATTAATTTCGTAATAGGTCACATGATCATTCCAATGGCTGGGATCAATGGATATTTGTATTTTCTGATACTGGATGTTTTTATCTTCCACACCGTACCATCATCATTGATATGGCTGATGAAGCCATCCTTGCTTTGATCAAGATGAAGGTGGTGATGGAGATCCTCCAGACTGAGGAGGCAGTTGTGACCACAAAGGTCAAGTTGGCAAAGTGGGAGGTGAGTGAGGAAAACTTTTCTGTTTTCTGTGAGTTGTGCTGATTTGTGGTAAAGTGGCAGGTACATCTGCAGGGTCAGATGCCTGAGGTTTCACCTCTTGTGCCTGAGATGGGGGTGGAACTTGTGGGTTGGTGTCTGCATGTTGAATGGATCGAGAACAGATGTGGGCATTTGATGTTCCCAAGAGGAGGTGGTGATGGTCATGTTGGAAGAGGTGCATTGTCTTGATGCTGAGGTGAGGTGTGAGGAAGCTGCTCAGCATGCAGCCAAGGCGGAGGTGCAGGGGTGATTGAAAGATGCGCCTATGGTTTTGAGTGATGATGAGGGGTTGTCAATGGTGAGTAAAATTTTTTTTGAAGTCACAGTGTCACTAACATGGGTGTTTAGTGTGATTGGTGCACATCTGTGCATGCTCAGTGGGTGGCAGGTGGTAAGAAGGGGGAAGAGCCTCTGTGTGTGTCCAGTCCCCAATTCTGCTGTCAGGCGTGCACCAAGCAGAACAAGAAGTGCTCCCTGGTGCTGGTGAACCATCGGCACTTGAAGTGGGGTGCTGAGGGTGATGAGGAGCCTTTGTGGGCTTCCAGGAAATGATGCGTTGCATCACCTGAGTCGAAGGGTTTGCCCTCTCATGCAGATGGGGGTGAGGGTGAGGAGGAGGTGCCTGGGGGGGTGCCTGGGGGGGTGCCTGGGGTTGCACCTGGGCTTTCTGTGGGCGACTTGATCCAGCAGGTCAAGGCACTCCTGAAACATATGGAGGAGACATGGGCTGATGACCCAACACCTGAGTTGGCGCAATGCATGGTTCTCACATGATGGACAGCTGCGGAGGCATCCATGGTGGTGGAGATAGAGGAGGTGAGGGTGTGGGAGTTGGAGTGGGGGTTAGCTGTGGTGAAGTCATGGGCGAGTGTCACACAGTGTGCAACAGCAATGGGAGGATGTCACAGCTTATGCTGAGGTGGGGCGGGAGATCACAAGGGAGCAGCAAGATTTAAAGGATGATGAATAAAATAATAAAATATTCATTTTATCTTCTGATGTCTGAGAGTAAACTGGAGTTCAGAGGTTAAGAAGGAAGAAAAAGGGAAAAAGAAAGAAAAGAAGAGAAATGCTGAAGGTGAGAGAGACATGTGAAGAGAGGAACAGCGAGAGAGAGGGAAATGTGGAGAGAGGAAGAGAGATAGAGAGATGTGTGGAGAGAGGAAGAGAGAGATGTGAAGAGAGAGAGAAATGGTCATGAAAGTGCGATGTCATGATTGTCACTAGTTTTATACTGCCAAGTTGAATACTTCTCATCCTGGTTTTTCAGGGTGTGAATGATGAAAGTCCGGTATTGCTTCTTGAGCATTTGCAAGTTCTGCAGCTGGGAGCCAGCTGAACTCATCATTGGTATGCTCATAGCTGGACCATTGTATGTGATAGACTAAGCCATTACCACAGGGGTGACAATTGATTTTGCTGTCAATGATTTCTGCAATTTCGATATTTGAGTTCACTGTTGATTTCGACCAGTATAGAAGAGACCTAATGGGCTTTATTTGTTTTGATCAGTTGAAATGTTATAAGGTGTTTTGTTTAGAATGTATCAGATGAGGACAGATCAGTTTTGATGGGTTATGTGCCACTCAACTGTTATTTTGTACTAGTTTTGTTGTTGGTTTGACCTCAGGACTCGAACACAAGACTCCAAGATATATGCTCAGCACAAGATTTGAACACAGGACCTTCAGATACTCCAAAATGTGGATAGCAAGACACCAAGATTCAAACACAAGACCTTAAGACACTTCCAAGACACTTCAAGACACAACTGCAAGACTCAGGATTCAAACACACAACTTCAAGAATGGATGTCTAGCAACTCCTACTCTGAGGGTTCTACAACTATCCACTATACTTCACACAACTAAGCAAGACTGATTCTCTTATTCCCTTTTATACTCTTCTCCTTGTTTGAGATACTATTATTCTCTCTACTAATGGGTACTTCAAGGTGCTCCCTGAGGATCATTGTACCCTAGTATCCAAGTACCCATTAGTAGAGAGAATAATAATCTCC
>MU128982.1:159486-172772 GCA_014904985.1 Hydnum rufescens UP504 | reverse complement strand
TTTTCTATTAAAGAGGGATGCTCGAGGCTCGTCTGGTCAAGCGAAGACCATATGGGGGAAGAGGTGGTGTGTGGTGGAATCTATCACCCTACGATCTTCCCTCGGGCCTCAACTGTTGGCGTACGCCCTGGAGGATGCCCATCTCCCGCGTTTGCCCGGGAGGGACTGACTGGGCAAAGATAGGTTTTTTGGATAGGGTCTCCTTGGCGACTGCGGCGATGGAAGAGGACCAGGTGAGAATGATACAAGATTGCAGATGGTTAAGGCTGCGTCCAGAGTTTTCCTTTGCTAAGACAAACTGCGGACGTCGCGCAACCCACTACCGATCAGTGACACCGTGTCCATTGCACCTTTACCCATTCGACCAGTTGATCTCAGGTTATGATGAACAAGCCAGGTGTGCCTACAATGAGGGGAACCCCGTTTCCCAGGCTATGTCACAGCAAATGTACTTTTTTCTCTGATTATGTCCGCCAAAAGCGCATCAGGGAGATCAACTTCTTCTCGAACTGAGCCAGCGTCGTTGAGGGTGCCATCGAATGTTGTAAAGCGGAATCGGCCGCGGGAGTTGCCGAGTAGTAAGATTTTTGGCCTTGACAAACTCCTGATCGATGAACATCCCTGTCGCTCCAGAATCAAGCAGGGCATCAACTGCCATAGGCTGGCCACTGTCTAGGGTCTGTAGATGGACCTTCAACTCAGTAGCTCGGCGAAGGTGTGTGGAATAGATATAGAGTGGTGGGCTTGTGGATAATGACACGTCTTCTCTTTCATGTAGGCCATCAATGTCAACGTGATCAAACATATCCATTGTGGGTCCTACTGTACAAGTCGAAAGAAGAGAGAATCGGTTTGTCGAACAGGGCGTGTCCTTCACTGTCGACATCTTTAAAAATCCTTTGCCACACCCTCATTTCCATCCTCAGCAGATTTGGGTGCCAGAGTAGCACGAACTTTCTCTACCACTTCCTCCATCTGCTCAGATGACAGAGCACCTCGTACTGAACGAGAGCGTGGGGGCTCAGGGCAGTCTCTGGCAATGTGCCCGGGTTGTTACAATTCCAGCACAGACCAGCAACTCTGCGAGGATTATTCTGACGACGATTGGAGTCTACGTCCATAGGTTCATAGGTGGAGGAGGAGGGCGCAGCAGCAGCAGCAGGACGGAAAGAGGTTGGAAGAGTTTGAGGAGTAGTAGTGGGAGGGCGGAAAGGTCTAATTGTTCCTGGACGATTGTCCTGGCGAGGGTTGGTGGGAGAGAAGGAGTGCTGTTCGTTAAAGCGACGCCACAACTTATCAATGCGAGTGGCTTTGTCCTTCCATTCTTGAAGGGACATAGGGAGGGTGTCGAGGTGTATCTTCTCGACCAAGCTACGGAGCAGTCCATGCTCATAAGCATCCATCAAGGCTCCATCATTAAAGCCTGTCTTCCCAGATATGGCCTCAAAGGCCGTCGTATACTCCTCAGCTGTCATCCCTCGAGTCATCTTCAAGGTACGAAGTCGCTGACGGGCATGAGCCTCTCGGTCCGCATCACCGAAGGCTGCCTCAAAGCGGGTGCAAAAGGTTTCCCAATCAGGGAAGGGAGAATCGCCATCAAGGATAGCGCGTGTGTAGTTGGAAGCCCAATCACCAGCACTGCCTCCTTGCATGTAGGAGAGGGCATAGAGGATCTTTGTCTGATCACTGGGAAAGGAGTTGGGTCGAATAGCAATGTTAAGTTTGAGAGCACGGAGGAAGGGATCAGCCTTCTTGCGATCACCACCAAAGACCTCTGGATCAGCTGCCTTTGGGGGACGTGCAGAGATAGAAGGAGTAGTGGCAGGAGCAGGAGGAACTCCAATGACAGGAGCAGGGAGGTTCTCGACAACAGCCTTGGTAATCGCCTCGACTTCAGCCATCAGAGTTTCACGAGAAGAGGTATCCGTCTGAAGGCGAGTCACTAGGTTCTGGAGTACAAGGTTCTGTTGCTCCAACTGCTCGTACCGTTGTTGTTGTGCCTCCATCATTTGACGAAGACCTTCTCCAGCAGCGCCGAAGACGGAGAAGGCATCAGCGGGGATTTCGTCCATGAGGAGAGGAGGTAGAAGGGATAAGGAAGATGTTTGTGGGGTCGAAGAGATGAGTTTTGATCTTCTGTCAGGGCGACACTGCCGTCGAAGCCACAAACAGAAAGAGGAAAGAGATTAATTAACCACACGCTATCGCAGTGGGAATCCTGAGTATACACCACACAACAAGGGACACACAAGTCTCGCACCTATCGCAGTGGGAATCCTGAGAGATCAAAACTGGTGATCCCCCAACTGCGAAGGGCTATAAATACTATTTCCTGCACACAGCCTCCAACCTTCCAGAGCCTTCCGCCGTCTTCCATAACCTTCCGGATCCTCCTAGAATGCCGGCTCCACAGCCCATCAGTCAGCCTCCACAGCCACCATCACTAAGCCTCACTAAGCTGACGCAGCTGTGTTACGAATCCTGTGCGCACCTCCACATGGCTATGCCCCAACTTCCATATGTATCCCCCTTAGCGTATGTACTTCCAAGGCAGTGTACGCCTGGGTACTCCAAAGGTGTCCAAAGTGTCAAATGACCGTAATGACGTGGATGGAGTACGGATTGGGACAGGTGATGTGGATGCAGGGACTGGGGGTAGAGGAGGAGGAGGGGGAGTCTGGATTGGCAACTCCATGGACTCACGTGGGGAGCGAGGGAACGACAGGTGCTGACAAGGGCGCCAATGCTGCCACTGGTTGGCTACCCAGCCCATAGCCCGCTGGCCGAGGCCTGATAGAACAAGGGCAATAATAATAAGAGAAATGCCAATAATGGCAAGGATGACAATAACCCCCGTAGTGAATGGAGGGATAGAGGAGACAAGAGCATTTGAGGAAGTAGGCGCCATATGATAGAGTCGATGAAGAATAATACTCTGACGGGTAAGTCCTTAGGCGGAAGCAAATGTCAATTTGATCCTGACAGAGGCCAACCAAGCCATGCTCAACCTTTGCGACATACACAACTATGTGCATGACCAACTTGTTATTGTTATGTATGATTATGTCACTGCTTTTTGGGTGGATTACATAATTTCCTATTTAGGATATTAGGTAATTGACAGGTTGGCCAGTGCAGAATTCTACAAGTTCCAAAATTAATCTCAAATGGATCTCAACTTGAGCTCAAAACCCAACTCTTTTGCTATCAAATACTCTTTTGATCACTTTTTGATATCAAACATAATACAAGCCTATCAGGCACTATACAGATATCAAAATGACATACCTTTTAAGGCCCCCAAGAGTGTCTGACCAGCCTGGTCTAGCATCTGTTTTCATCTGCATATACACTTCAACAATGTTTGGTGGTGTCTGTTCTGCTGGTGTTGGGCACCTTTTTTGAACCTGGCACTTGCCAGAGTTGAGTTGTGGCTTCACCTGACACCCAATTATGGAGCAAGCAAGCACCACACCCCAGTGATGATGCTGGGGTGTGGTAATAAGGTATGGTTTTGTATTTATGCTTTTGTGCAAAAGGAATTGGTCCAAGCTGGTCCTTTTGCACTCCTTGTATTATCTACTAACATCTTGAATTCTTTTCATCATCAGGGCCATCACTCAGGCCCACCCCCCAGACATAAAACAATGAGGAGGACAATGAAGATGACAATGATGATGATGATGATGCTATCATCATCCACTCAATTCTGGATATGACCCTGCATGACCAACCAACTAAGTCATCACACCCCAGCAAGGCTGGGGTGTGGTGAGCAGGTATGTGTTTTATCTCCTCTTTTGCACCAGTGGGGTAGCTTTAAGCTGCCTCATTTGTGCAGCTTTAATTTTTTACTAACATGTTGAGCTGTATTCATCCTAGGTACTGTTACACCTCCCCAACTGCCACTTGCATGTGAAATGATGGTGATGATCTGGTAATCACCATATACAATTACAGGGCTTTCAGCCCCAAAGAAGCCAACAACAAGCCACCATGAACTGGACACCACACCCCAGCAAGGCTGGGGTGTGGCAATAAGATATGTAGAGCATTTGTATGTCTCATCTTTTGCAAAGAGGGTGGCTCTTAAGCTGGCCTCTTTGCATAGGTGTCATTCTTTACTAGCAATTCAAAGTCCTCTCATTACAGGATGTATCACTGCTGCCCACCCTCCTCCCCCCCTTCAAATTATGGCATTGATGCTACCACCTAATGATCCAGTCATCATTACCAGCAATTACAGGTCATATGACCCCATGTGACCACAGAACCCAGTGATAAAGCACCCAAGACAGGAAACCACACCCCAGCAAGGCTGGGGTGTGGTAATCAGGTAAGTATCTTTGTCCGTCATCTCATATTGTACAAAAAGGGCAGCTTAGGCAGCCTTTTTTGTGCTGCTTTAATTATGTACCAATTACTTTCACTTTAGGGACCATCATGCTCACCTGCACCCCCCTCGCCTACCTCAAGTGATGGCAATAATCACAATCTTGTCATTGTCATTGTGAATGACTGTGGATCTTACAATTCAGCACAATCCACCTGACTGAAGAACCCAAAGACTCCAACCACATGCACAATAGGCAGGACACCATACCCCAGCCTTGCTGGGGTGTGGTGATGAGCTAAGTCCCCCCAAACCTGCCTCTCCTTCAGCACAAACAGGGCTGCTTTAAGCTGCCTTGTTCATGCTCCATACTACCAATCCAAGTTATTTTCAGTATAGGGACTAATTATCTTTCCCACCTACCCTGAATGGTGATGAGGGCAATCCCATGATGATGGGATCATCCTTGTTGCTGGCAATTTTGACCAGCCAAAGCCTGTGGCTGGTTCAAAAGGATAGACCTGTATGAAATTGTGAATAATGAATAATGGAGGAACCTGGGCACCCATGCACACAAATTTTTGTGTGCATGGACTCCTGGGTTTCCTCCAACATATTACCCCTTCAGATCATGTGCCTGGTCCCTGTAGGCACCAGGCACCCATGTTTTTTGTGTGAATTCAATTTTTCTTTTTTTTCTTTTGTAGTCCCTTCTTTGTAATGTAAAATAGAGATAAATGAAAGGTACTGTGCTGCCCAATTAGCAGCCAAAAAAGGCCTTGTAGCAGGCTGGAATATGCAAGTCCAAATGAACATGTGATTTCCAAATAAGGAAACCCCACTGCTTTTGAATGGGCAATGACTGCCCAGAGTGAATGGGTAGCTGTGGCAGGCTGATTTCCAGTGTACAGCCATCATTTGGGGCTGTCCACCACCCTGCATAGTGACCCTGCTGCTGGAGGGGGCAGGTACTGATGGATGGTGGCAAGTTTTTTGGATGTAGTGGATGTAAATTATTTATTTGAATGGGTGATGACTGATGTGCCTGCTAGCTGTCTTGGATGGAAATGAAGGTGGAAGCTGGAATGAATGTTGTTGGCAGAGAGTGAAGAGTGGAGGGGGGTTTTCATGGGGCCAGTGTCTAAAACATCCCCTGGCATGGGCCCATGGGTCCTAATATTCAGGAGGCCCCAGGGGGCCATGGGCCTATAGGTCTATTAGACCCAATATCTACCAGAAAAGACTATCTAATTAGGTATGGAAATTGGGCTGCCCAAGGTGTTCAACTCACACTTTGGGGAGCAAAAAACATAGAATTTGACAGAAGAAGCTGTGGCTGTTCCCTATGGTCACACAGCATGTATACACAAGGATTATCTAATCACTATACTACACCTCCTGAGGGAAAGGTGTTGTTGTTCAGTCTATTGGGTGCATTTTGTGTGCCCAAATCACAGCTTTTCAACATGTGTACTTGCAAGACATTCTGACAACTTCTGGCCTCACTGCCCCTCATCTTCCCCTCACCTCCCACTCAACACCACCTGGGATAATCAAATCATGGCCAATTCAGGAATTCTTGGGTGTGATCAATTCAGCTCACCTGTCCAAATCCATTAAGCAGATTTACACCATGATCTGACCAGTTTCCACTGTGCTATCCTCAATCTTCTCTGATAAGTTCATGTGCTCCTCCTGGTGGAAAGGTGTTGTTGTTCAGGCTGTGTGTGAGTGAATTCTGTGCACCCATATCACAGCTTTTCAACAAACCTACTTTCAGTATGTTCTGACAATTTGTGGCCTCACTGTTCCTCATCTTCACCTTCTGCTCTCCCATATTGGTCCATTACCTTGGCTAATCTCAAAGGTCATTCTTTCCCTGGTTGAAGGAATGGATCCTCCCTGTATTATACATGTATCATAATAATTGGTCCCCATTTGTGTACATATCTATCAGAATACCAAATCAATAATTATAACCTACTATCACTGATAAAGCCATATTACCCACTGAGTCCATGAATGGCATTCCCCTGGTTCCTGGACCCCCTCCTAATATCCCCATGCAGTTATACCTCCATGTAGTATTGATATTGGCCAAAGTCAAATTTTTCATAAAGCCAATTTGATGATTGTCAATTGACATCAAAGAACATTAGGCCTCATTAGGCTGGTGAAATGACCTCAAATGGTCCTCTTGAGGTCAGCCTAAATGGCTGACCAAGGTCAGGTGGAAGCAAATATCGATTCATTCCTGACAAATATGATGGACAAAAGTGACTGACCAGCCTGAGGAGGGGAGGAGTAGGAGAAGATAGAATCCCACCATTGTCAGCACTGGCTTCATTCCAGGCATGGGAGAAAAGGGTGTGGAGGAAAGGGGGAGGTGGTAAAAGATATAAAGTAGCTGTTGGCCAAGCAGCACACCAGCTCTCTATTGGAGAGGAATGGTGTCAGTAAGAAGGGCAGGGGCTCTATTTTCTGTGTTCCCTAATTGAGTCCATATGCAGACCTACAAGGTCAGGGGTTAAGGCCAGCAGTTAATGGCCATTAGACAAGCTGCAGGTTAGCTTAATCACACAAAGGGGCATGTCAGGGGATGAAGGTTAACAATTTCTCACATGTCTGGGCAAAGATTCTTTCTCTTACTCTGCAGAATCTACCACATACACAGGACTTTTGAGTTCAAACTAAATTATGTAATGTACTATATCACACCCATTGCATCACAATGGGGCCCCATTTGGGTTGATTTTTCAATATTGAATTACTAATTGGCACCCCTATGGCACCCCATCACTATTGGACCCACTTATGCATCAAGTATGATTGACTAGTGTGCCATCACCTATGCCTCCAGCTTGTGGTCCTCACTTGGGGAACAATGATTCCAATCAATTTCCCCAAAGCCTGTTGGAGATAAGTGTTGGGATCAGAAGCTAGTGTTGTAGTTCTATGGGAACTGCCAGTACATACAGAAGTGGATGTTATGGGGATAATGGCAGTGATTGTCTACCTCAACAATAAGGATGGAGTTCAATCTCATTGGAGTACATCATGGTTGATATATGTATTATACATGATGCCTACAATGCTGTATATTGATCAATGATCCTTGCAAGTTTCCATGCAATATTGTATGAACCATATTCTGGGAAATCTCCATCATCCTTGATCTGAGCCTGGATAGAGCTAGCAGTATGCTCTGTCTCATGGGCATGCCTGCCCTCCCGAATCCAAATGATGACCACTAGTTCAACAAGCCAAGATCAGCAACCTCCTGTGCACTCAGAATCAGTCTCAACACTGACAACAAACAAACACCAGGTAGTGAACATCTGGCTTGGATGGTGTGGACTGGTGATGCTGCAATGAATGCTTAGACTTCCTGGAGGTGGCAAATTAATGAAAACCTAAACTGACTGAAAGTTTAAGGAAGGGCACACAGGCCTTGATCCCCTGCATGTTGGGGCAGCTAGGAAAATCAAGATGAGAACAGGATGAGGTCTGAGGGGCAGATTGACAACATTCACCAGATAGAATGAAGGCATGGGTGAGCAATGAATGAGAGTGCAAGTGTACACAATTATTTGGCTTTCACACATTAGATGTGACTTACATTGTCCTGTTTAAATTGAAAATTGAATTGTAAGGAGTGCAGTTGGAAAATAGAATATGATTCCATTATATAGATCTAGGAACTCACAAGCTACATTGTAAATGGCACCAAAATGTATATGAGCCAAGGACCATGCACTGAATAGTAAGAGATGGGGACTCACAGCCTATGGGGTAGATGTCACAAAGTAAGAGATGATCCAGAGATGATGACTCAAAGCATGGGAGGTGTGGACTGACCTCCTATGGGGACAAAACCACCAAGTGGGACATCAGCAAGCAATGATGCATTGAATTCTAAGCCATCTGAACTTACAGACTGCATTTCCAATTCCACCAAAGGGGGAATCAGCAAGGGATGATACATTGAATTCTAAGGCATCTGGACTTACTCCCTACATGGTCAATGCCATCAAAAGATGGATTAGTGAGGATGATGGATAAAATTGTAAGATCTGGACCTACAAGCTACATTGTTAAGGCCACCAAAATCAGCAAGGGACAATGCATTGAATTCTAAGACATCCACACTTACAGGCTATGTGGTCAATCCCACAAAAAGATGAATCAGCAAGGGACAATGCATTGAATTCTAAGATATCCACACTTACATGCTATGTGGTCAATCCCACCAAAAGATGAACCAGTAAGGGGACAATGCATTGAATTCTAAGACATCCACACTTACAGGCTATGTGGTCAATCCCACAAAAAGATGAATCAGCAAGGGAAAATGCATTGAATCTAAGACATCCACACTTACAAGCTATGTGGTCAACCCACCAAAAAATAATCAGCAAGGACAATGCATTGAATTCTAAGACATCACACTACATGCTATGTCATCCACAAAAGATGAACAGAAAATGCTTGAATTCTAAGACATCCACACTTACATGCCTATGTGGTCAATCCCACCAAAAAATGAATCAGCAAGGGAAAATGCTATTGAATTCTAAGACATCCACACTTACAATGCTATGTGGTCAATCCCACCAAAAAATGAATCAGCAAGGGACAATGCATTGAATTCTAAGACATCCCACTTACAATGCTATGTGGCATCGAATCTACCACACTAAACTATGGTCATGAATCAGCAAGGGACAATGCTTGATTCTAAGCATCCAACACAAGCCTATGTGGTATCCCACAAAAAGATGAGATCAACAAGGGACAAAAATTCTAAACATCCACACTTCAACCTAATGTGGTCAACTTCCAAACCAAAAGATATCAGCCAAGGGAGCAATGACTTGAATCTAAAGACATCCACGACTTAGCATCTATGTTGTCAACAACACAAAAAGATGAATCAGCAAAGGAAAATCATTGAATCTATAGACCATCCACACTTACAACTGTGTGGGTCAATCCACCAAAGATGATCAGCAAGGAGCATGATTTATTTCTAAGAGCATCCACTACTTACACCCATGTGGCCATCCCAAAAAGATGATCAGCAAGGGACATCATTGATTCCAAGCTCCACACTTACGACTACTGGTCCAATCCCACAAAAAGATGAATAAGCTAGGGCCATCATGAATCCTAATACCACACACTTCAAACCTTATGTGGTCCAATCCCACACAAAGATGAATGCAAGGGACAATGCATTGATTCTAAGTCCACACTTTACGGCTATGTGGTCAATTTCCACAAAAAATGAATCGCAAGGGCAATGCATGAATTCTAAGACATCCACACTTCAAACTGTGCAGCCACCAAAGATGAACTCGCAGGGGACAATCCATGCAATCTAAGACATCACACTTACAGAGCTATTGGCCATCCCACCAAAAAAATCCAGCAAGGGAAATGCCTTGATTCTGGCATCCACACTTACAGGCTATGTGGTCATCACACCAAAGATGAATCAGCAAGGGACACTGCATTGATCTAAGCTCCACACTTACATGCTATGTGGTCAATCCACCAACAATGAATCGCAGGGCCAATGCATTAATCCTAGGACCTCACACTTCAATGCTATTGGGTCATCCACCAAAACAGATGAACTCAACAATGGACCAATACATTGATCTAAGTCCACCACTTACAACCTATTCGTGGGTCATCCCCCAACGATGAGACAGCAAGGGTCAATCCATTGATTCAAGACATCCACATTACAACCTGTGGTGTAAATCCCACCAAAGATGAATCAGCAAGGACAAATTTTAATTCTAAGACATCCCACTAAAGTCCTAGTGGTCAATCCCACCAACAAGAGAATCAGGCAAGGGACAAGCATTGAATTCTAAGACATCACACTTACACCCTATTTGTTCAATCCCACCAAGATGAATCAGCAAGGTAATGCATGAATTCTAAAAACATCCACCATTACAAGCTATGTGTCAATCCACAAAAGATGAATCAGCAAGGGACATTGATTGATTCTACGACATCCACACTTACACCTATGTGGTCAATCCCACCAAAACATGAATCAGCAAGGCAATGCATTGAATTCTAAGCATCCACACTTCCGCTATGTTGGTCAATCCACCAAAAAGATGAATCAGCAAGGAAATGCATTGAATTCTAAGATTACACCTTACAGAGCTATGTTGTCCATCCCACCAAAAATGAATCAGCAAGGGAAATGCATTGAATCTAAGACATCCACACTTACATGCTATGTGGTCAATCCCACCAAAAGATGAATCAGCAAGGGACAATGCTTTGAATTCTAAGACATACCACTTACAACGCTATGTGGTCAATCCCACCAAAACATGAATCAGCAAGGGACAATGCATTGAATTCTAAGACTTCCACACTTACAGCTATGTGGTCAATCCCACCAAAAGATGAATCAGCAAGGGACAATGACATTGAATTCTAAGACATCCACACTTACAAGCTATGTGGTCAATCCCACCAAAAGATGAATCAGCAAGGGACAATGCATTGAATTCTAAGACATCCACTTACATGCTATGTGGTCAATCCCACCAAAGATGAATCAGCAAGGGACAATGCATTGAAGTTCTAAGACATCCACACTTACACCCTATGTGGTCAATCCCACCAAAAGATGAATCAGCAAGGGACAATGCATTGAATTCTAAGACATCCACACTTACAGCTATGTGGTCAATCCCACCAAAAGATGAATCAGCAAGGGACAATGCATTGAATTCTAAGACATCTGCACTTACAGCTATGTCATCCACCAAAGATGAATCAGCAAGGGACAATCATTGAATTCTAAGACATCCACACTTACAGGCTATGTTGGTCAATCCCACCAAAAGATGAATCAGTAAGTACCTATGCACTGAATTCTAGGACATCCAGACTTACACCCTGTGTTGTGAATGCCACCCACATATGTGTCAACTGGTAACTATTCTTCACATGGTGGGTGATATGGACTTACATCCTACAGTGTTCAGGTGACCAACCAATCTATCAGCTAGGCACCTGATATCAAATTCTAACAGATCCCATCTTACCTGCTATGTTATCAACCCCACCAAAAGAGAAATCAGTCTGTGGTGTTGTATTCAAACATCCAGGCCTACCCTCTTAGTTGCAGATGCCACCCAACATGAATCAGAAACCATGCATGAATTAGTATGATATCTTGACTTACATACTATGGTGACAATGCCACACAAAGATGCATCAACCAAGGACCCAATGAACAGTGGGAAAGGCAAACTCACTGCCTTATATTCCCCATACCCCCAAACAATGTAAGTCAGTAAGCTCACAATTAATTTCCAGAGATTTCAACATACCTCCTACATTTTTGATACCACCAGACAATGTATCAGCCAACACCCATGTATTACAAGGCAGGGGATGGAACTCACTTCCTACATTGTCAATCCCATCAAATGATGAATCAGCCAGCAATCCTGCATCAAATGGTGACAGGTCATTGGCCCACCAGCTACATTGTTGATACCATTGGTGGGGTCAGCCTGTCACCACACACTGAATCTAAAGGAGCCAGGCTTACTTGCTAGGTTGCCAATGTCATCCAGATATGTATCAACCAGTGATTGTACCAAAGTGACAGGGATTGGATCTTACATCCTACATTATCAATGTCACCATAGACTATATTAACCAGTGACCCAACATTGAATCAGAGGAGATCCACACTTACATGCTATATCATGGAACCAAACAATGTATCAGCAAGTGACCATGCATTAAATTGTGAAACATCCTGCCTTACTTCCTACATTGTACATGTCAGACAAAGAAATATCAGTCTGCACCTTGGCCTTGCATCAGAAGAGAACCAGACTTACAGTCTGTATTGTCAATTCCACCCACAGGTATATTAGCCATCAACCATAGATTGAATACTAAGAAATTTACACTTACATTCTATGTTGACAGGGCCACCAAAGGATGTATCAGCCCCACATGCACCTATGGATGATGGGAGACATGCACTTACTTTCTATTTTATCAATCCCACCCAATGATGTATCAGCTGGTACTGACACATCAAACTGGGAGGTATCTGGACTCACATACTATATTGATGATGACATTGAAACAAGTGTATCAGCTAGATAGTGGGGGATACTCACATCCTGCATTGTGAATACCATGCATTGATGTATCAGCCCATGACCCTGCATGAAATTGTAAGAGAAGCAGCCCACCAGCTGTGTCATGACCAGAAGAATGGATCAACCAGCAATCACACACAAAATTGAAAGGGCACCCACATTCTTGATTGCCAATGTCATTCAGTGATATGTCAGCCAGTGATGGTGCATCAAGGCAGAGGAGACCCAGACTTACATCCTACATTATCAGTACCAAACATTGTATCAACCAGTTCCCACACATCAAACTGGAAAATATCAAAACTTACAGACTGCAGTGTCAATGGCACCAAACAATGTTAAATATCAATAAAGGTCCACACATCAAATTGTGAGAGAACTGAACTTACTGCCTACATTGTCCATGACAGAGAAAGACATATCAGCCCACACATCAAACTGGAAGAGAGCCAGACTGACTTTCTACATTGTCCATCATCCAATGATAGATCAGTTAGTGACCCTGTGCTAACTTATAGTAATGCCCCACTTACATACTGTATTGTCCATGTCACCCAATGATGCATCAACCAGCAACCACCCATGAATACTGGGAAATATGAACATACCACCTATTTTATCTCCCACCCAATCATCTATCAGCCAAGGACCTCATATTGAATTCACACTCACATACTATATTGTTAATGTCAACAAAATATTTGCCAATCAGCAACCATGCATTGAATTCCAAGACATCTGGACATACATACTATAGTGTTAATGCCACCAAAAAGGAATCAGTTAAT
>MU128982.1:0-159461 GCA_014904985.1 Hydnum rufescens UP504 | reverse complement strand
GGGCGCCTGAAATTCTAGCACATCCACACTTACACGCTATTGGTCAATCCCACCAAAAGATGAATCAGCAAGGGACAATGCATTGAATTCTAAGACATCCACACTTACAGCTATGTGGTCAATCCCACCAAAAGATGAATCAGCAAGGGACAATGCATTGAATTCTAAGACATCCACACTTACAAGCTATGTGGTCAATCCCACAAAAAATGAATCAGCAAGGGACAATGCATTGAATTCTAAGACATCCACACTTACAGCTATGTGGTCAATCCCACCAAAAGATGAATCAGCAAGGACAATGCATTGAATTCTAAGACATCCACACTTACAAACTATGTGTCAATCCACCAAAAGATGAATCAGCAAGGGACAATGCATTGAATTCTAAGACATCCACACTTACATCTATGTGTCAATCCCACCAAAAGATATCAGCAAGGGACAATGCATTGAATTCTAAGACATCCACACTTACACGCTATGTGGTCAATCCCACAAAAGATGAATCAGCAAGGGACAATGCATTGAATTCTAAGACATCCACACTTACAAGCTATGTGGTCAATCCCACCAAAAGATGAATCAGCAAGGGACAATGCATTGAATTCTAAGACATCCACACTTACAAGCTATGTGGTCAATCCCACCAAAAGATGAATCAGCAAGGGACAATGCATTGAATTCTAAGACATCCACACTTACATGCTATGTGGTCAATCCCACCAAAAGATGAATCAGCAAGGGACAAATGCATTGAATTCTAAGACATCCACACTTACAACCTATGTGGTCAATCCCACCAAAAGATGAATCAGCAAGGGACAATGCATTGAATTCTAAGACATCCACACTTACACCCTATGTGGTCAATCCCACCAAAAGATGAATCAGCAAGGGACAATATTGAATTCTAAGACATCCACACTTACAGCTATGTCCACAAAAGATGAATCAGCAAGGGACAATGCATTGAATTCTAAGACATCCACACTTACAGGCTATGTGTCAATCCCACCAAAAGATGAATCAGCAAGGACAATGCATTGAATTCTAGGACATCCAGACTTACACCCTATGTTGTGAATGCCACCCACATATGTGTCAACTGGTAACCATTCTTCACATGGTGGGTGATATGGACTTACATCCTACAGTGTTCAGGTGACCAACCAATCTATCAGCTAGGCACCTGATATCAAATTCTAACAGATCCCATCTTACCTGCTATGTTATCAACCCCACCAAAAGAGAAATCAGCCTGTGGTGTTGTATTCAAACATCCAGGCCTACCCTCTTAGTTGCAGATGCCACCCAACATGAATCAACCAGAAACCATGCATGAATTAGTATGATATCTTGACTTACATACTATGGTGACAATGCCACACAAAGATACATCAACCAAGGACCCAATGAACAGTGGGAGAGGCAAACTCACTGCCTTATATTCCCCATACCCCCAAACAATGTAAGTCAGTGAGCTCACAATTAATTTCCAGAGATTTCAACATACCTCCTACATTTTTGATACCACCAGACAATGTATCAGCCAACACCCATGTATCACAAGGCAGGGGATGGAACTCACTTCCTACATTGTCAATCCCATCAAATGATGAATCAGCCAGCAATCCTGCATCAAATGGTGACAGGTCATTGGCCCACCAGCTACATTGTTGATACCATTGGTGGGGTCAGCCTGTCACCACACACTGAATCTAAAGGAGCCAGGCTTACTTGCTAGGTTGCCAATGTCATCCAGATATGTATCAACCAGTGATTGTACCAAAGTGACAGGGATTAGATCTTACATCCTACATTATCAATGTCACCACAGACTATATTAACCAGTGACCCAACATTGAATCAGAGGAGATCCACACTTACATGCTACATTGTCATGGAACCAAACAATGTATCAGCAAGTGACCATGCATTAAATTGTGAAACATCCTGCCTTACTTCCTACATTGTACATGTCAGACAAAGAAATATCAGTCTGCACCTTGGCCTTGCATCAGAAGAGAACCAGACTTACAGTCTGTATTGTCAATTCCACCCAAAGATATATTAGCCATCAACCATAGATTGAATACTAAGAAATTTACACTTACATTCTATGTTGTCAGGGCCACCAAAGGATGTATCAGCCCCACATGCACCCATGGATGGTGGGAGACATGCACTTACTTTCTATTTTATCAATCCCACCCAATGATGTATCAGCTGGTACTGACACATCAAACTGGGAGGTATCTGGACTCACATACTATATTGATGATGACATTGAAACAAGTGTATCAGCTAGATAGTGGGGGATACTCACATCCTGCATTGTGAATACCATGCATTGATGTATCAGCCTGTGACCCTGCATGAAATTGTAAGAGAAGCAGCCCACCAGCTGTGTCATGACACAGAAGAATGGATCAACCAGCAATCACACACAAAATTGAAAGGGCACCCACATTCTTGATTGCCAATGTCATCCAGTGATATGTCAGCCAGTGATGGTGCATCAAGGCAGAGGAGACCCAGACTTACATCCTACATTATCAGTACCAAACATTGTATCAACTAGTTGCCACACATCAAATTGGAAAATATCAAAACTTACAGACTGCAGTGTCAATGGCACCAAACAATGTTAAATATCAATAAAGGTCCACACATCAAATTGTGAGAGAACTGGACTTACTGCCTACATTGTCCATGACAGAGAAGACATATCAGCCCACACATCAAATTGCAAGAGAGCCAGACTGACTTTCTACATTGTCCATCATCCAATGATAGATCAGTTAGTGACCCTGTGCTAACTTATAGTAATGCCCCACTTACATACTGTATTGTCCATGTCACCCAATGATGCATCAACCAGCAACCACCCATGAATACTGGGAAATATGAACATACCTCCTATTTTATTTCCCACCCAATCATCTATCAGCCAAGGACCTCATATTGAATCCACACTCACATACTATATTGTTAATGTCAACAAAATATTTGCCAATCAGCAACCATGCATTGAATTCCAAGACATCTGGACATACATACTATAGTGTTAATGCCACCAAAAAGGAATCAGTTAATCATCATACATCAAACAGTGGTGGAAGCCAACCCACTTTCTATGTGTTCATGCCACCAAAAGTTCTCTCAACTAGTGACCACATATCAAACTGTGAGAGATGCAGTCTTACCTCCTACATTGTAAAGATCACCAAGGGATATATCAGCTGGTGGCAACAGTGCAGATCCAAAGGTGGGAGATGCATACTCACACACTATGTATGCCACCCAAAGTTGTACAAACAGCAATCTCACATCAAATTCTGAGAGATGCAAACTCACCCCCTGCATTACAGATTCCACCAGAAGTTGTATCAGGGAACAACCATGCATTGAATGGTGGGAGATCCAGACTCACATACTGTGTTCCCAATGGCATCAAGAAATCTATCAGCCAGCTGCCATGTATCAAATTGTCAGAGATCCAGACTGACCAACTACATTGTCAAGGCCACAAAGAGATATGTAAGTCAGTGATCATGCAACAAATGTTAGTGCCTGTGGCCATACCTCCTACATTGTGAATACCATCCAATGAACCAATAATGTCACAACCAGTTATTACAGGCACAGGATATGATACAATCAGTGCACTGCCCACAAGTGACAGAGTCACTCACCATGAGAATCCTGAACCCATTATCTGCACGTAACTGGGATTCTTCATCTTCCCCAGGTCCTGGGGTTCTGTTCATGATGTTCCCTGAATATAGTCAAATTGTACCATCATCTCATCAGTAGAACTCAAGACAGTACCTTCAGCTCCACTGTCAAGGACACTATGAGATAAAGACTATTAGTCACTATCAATCTGGTTGGACATCCACACTCACCGTTGTACAACATATATGGTATGAATCCGGCGATTTCTTTTCCAAACCGTGAGGCTGAGCAACAATCTCTGGGTCCCATCGGGAAGTGCATCTATGGTGGTTCGAAGAAGTTGCTCGCATGATGCTACACTCTGCTCAGTATCTTCATGCATGTCTTTAACCATAGATTTAAGTGCCAAAATTGCTATTCAGATAGAGTATACATACTTCCGACCCTGATGAAACCAGCAGGTGGGTGCTGCTGCTTCCGAAATTGTGTCTCGAGTCCGTCAATAAATTCAGCCACTTTCCGCTCCACCTCCGGGGCACGATCGAGGAAATCAGATGGGCTGGGAGCAGGACCGAGAACCTCAGTCATCATTTTCGTTTCTCTTCCATCCAACTTGGTGAAGATCCCAATAACAGGTACTGAGGGATACATGGACCAGTGTGTACAGATAGGGCCAAATGCTGGAACTCTTGGGACGTACCTGATGCTGTAGGTTTGGAGAAAAAGCCTGACTGCAGGAATCCAAAGGGCCTGTCACTATCTGTTGGAATACAGAGCCTGTAATAATTGATGAGTCGAAGTATGAGGACATGTGAATGTGCACGGGGGAACGCACCAAATCGCATGCAGTTGCTGTGAAGGCGGAGCTAGCGAGCGCTTTCGAATAAATTCCCAGACGGCCTCGACTTCCTTGACCCCACCGGCCTCGAAACCGCCAGAGTCGTGAAAGACGAAGTCGGAGTTCGATGCATAAGTGATTTCGTCGTCGATATTGTGAATCCCTCGCTAGATCGTGTGAAAGCATCGAGCAATCGTAGCGTGCCTTTGATAGGATGGCTCTTACTTGATCGTATCCCCTGGGGACTTCCTTGATCTGAGAGAGAAAGGTATGCATTAGACCAGCAGCTCTATTGAGTTGAACATCTGTAGTAATTACACGTTTACTGTTCCGGGTCACTATAGCCGCCCCGGCGGGGCTGTCTGTTAGTCTTTCGAGCAGAGTGGTCTTTCCTGCGTTCGCCGGTCCAAGGATGAGGACCCTGAAGCGCTTGGTTGCATCGTTGTCTTTGTTGGTGGCTTTAAAACGCTGGCGAATAGATTTCCACATAGCTGAAGGACTAGAGAAGGAGAGGAGGCGTCGGTGTACGTGGATATGTGTTAAGTCCGTTCAATCCGTGCACATGATAAGAAGTGTCAAAGCCAGGCACGCAGGAGCATTCCTGTGTATGTCAACTGTATCTGTCCGAGAAGCACGAGCTTCCATGTGAAATTTGGTAGACCCGATCTGATCCTTTTGGGCCCACTGGTTCCTGATCACACTGGACAACAACCTGATGTTACCTTAGTGACTAGGATGGAGTCAAGCCAAACCGGCATCCTAGACAGCGGCTATGGGAGAGACGCGCTCGACTTCGCCTCCCTGCACATCAGTTATCGACTGCATGGATCTAACTCCTTCGAGCAGTCTATAGCTTTCTGTAGGGTCTGTTCTGATGAATAGAACTTGACCTCACCTTATCTTCAGGATGCACACTGGCTCTGTACTCCGCCTGTTAGCCAATAATGCCGCTCTTCAAGTTCGTACGAAGGCCACCGTTCTGAAAATCCAGACAACGACCGGCGAGGGTCCTGCCGATTCAGAGCAACCGAATCTCGGAGCTTGGCTCTTGCAGTTGCTTAAAGAGGCAGTCTCGCAACAAAGATCTCAACATCGATCGAGTGCGTCCAGTCTGTTGACTATCGCTGGTCTAATGTTCGCATTCTAATACGATATCCTCCAGCGTCGGACGACACAGTGTGTCCGTTTGGGAACACGAGAGATTCTGATCTCATGCCCACCTGCTCATTTCCATAGAGCATTGGGGCTATATGTTTCCGGCACCTTTACTGGCATCCGCCTTGATGAATGCATTGGGGTCATTCATGATGACATCGTCAACGTCTGGAATTTTAATGACCCAAACCATCAGGCGCGTCCTGCATTAATTGTTGCGACGATTGTTCGGACTAATCGAGTTCTTGGGTGTAGTGTTTAAAGTCGACAGAATTCCGAGCCCTGATGACGCATCGGGTGATAGATCTTGCAAATGAGCCCGTCCGAATCATCCGGGTTTGTCAGCATTGCCGTGTCCTCTAGATCTAAATCACAAAGCATGATATGGAAACATCTCAGTGTTCATACTACCATAAAGGTTATCGGTCCCGCGGCTGCCGTGGTTGGGCTCTCCCGCCTTCAGCACTCCCCGTTTCAATCACTGTGGCAGTAGCTTCACGGGCGTATGGAATGTATCAAAGAATGTGGGAGTCCATCATGCGTCGACGAAGCTCCAGTTAAACCACGCAACTATATAGTTCCGAAATCCCTCAATATCTCATGGGATATGTAACCGACATGGCCATTGCCTCCACGGTGAAGTACGCCACCTTCGTGCACTGTACTTTCCCTCCTTTTCTCACATAGCGCAATGTCCACAGCACTTCCGTCTCTTTGGCATCAAGGATGGTCTAGAGTTCTACGTCCTCGACCCGGAAATCCAGGAAAACACAGAGGTTTTGCGCCAACGTCCCCAACGGTATGACTCCCCAGGCATATCATACATCCTTCTCACGCCGAATATCGCCTCCAGTGCCTCGTCCTCGGTCTCCAGGTTGGACGTTCAATTTCAGAGTTGTTGCTCTCCATTTTTACCCAACGTAACGGCATCAATGTCTGGCGCGGCCACCAGGCTGACGTCCAGAACACTGTCCTTGGATTTGACGGAGAAGTCATCCCTTCTCGTCGACGGCACCTGTCGCTTCTGCCAATACTCCAATACATTTTCTCACGTTAAGCGCTCCTGGCTTACGGAAGGGACCCCGTCGTTGGGGGAGTTAGCTTTGGCGTGGTCGAGGAGATAGTTGATCATGTCCATGAGGTTGGGCAAAGGAGTGTGCCTTCCCGAGAAAGCAATCTGATCATCCAGACCATCCCTCGGGGAAACACATGTGGCTGGTGTGGGTGGCTGTGAGGTGCTTCAAATGCCATAAACGAGGAAGCGATAGACATGGTATGTGAGAGATGCGTTAGTGCTAAGAAGGATGAGAGGACTTCCCTCCTCAACACCATCCTCATTTCCGCAGCGCCAATAGCCCCGGAAGGCGTCGGTGTTCCACCCTCCACGTGAACATCTGATCCCCCCATTCGATTTCGATTTTCAGACAAATGAACTTGCTCAGGTATTTGGATGCTCCCAGAAGTGGATATACAGCATCGGCTTCTCAGTCCAGGACGACATCGTCTGCCCCGGCATCTCCAATTACGCGAACTCTGAGGGCGAGCACTTCTTCAGGTACTGGACCAAGAAATACGAAAACATTGGCATTGGGCATGTCCCACTTCACTCTGATCACCAATCGCTACGGCTCTGGCACCACATGAACCATTCGAAAGCAACTCACCAGACCCAGGTTGTCTCTGGCCCTGGCTGGGTCACCGTCTGCGACGGCATCGGCTTCACCGATCCCCTCCACTCCCCCGGTACCACGTCTGGTATGACCACTGGTGTCTTTGTCCGGGACCTCAGTCCCGCCGCCATCGAAGTAAAAAATGAAGAGGGCAAGGCTGTGTGGTCAAGATATGACGAATACTGTGCGAACACTGTCACCTCGCTGCACATCATGAACTAGGTGTGAGTGTTCTTTCGTGGCCTTGACTTCCACAGTTGATCTGACTACCCAAAATAGTTCAATTACAGCTGCTTCCGTGTCCCGATTCTCACTGCTCGAGTCGGCCTCATGTGGCAGTTCACGGTTGCCATTGCTCCTCCCTGATACACCCCTGGAGCGCTTGGATGGGATCTCGGACGCGGTTGTCGAAGACATTAACCGTTTCTCCGAGGAGGTGCGAATCCAGGCTATGGCCGAGAACCGCTTCCCCACTCGATGGAATGGCCTCTTCCATGATCTCAATCGTCTAATTGGTGAGTTTTCTTTTTTTGTTCCGTCCTTCCTTCTTCTCCAAGGAAGCATGCCTTTATCATCCAATTAACTGTGACAACAACTTTCTTTCCGATCACTTCTTCGCTCCCCTGAACCCCCTTTTGCAACGTCAGAACTATGACGAGGTGAAAAACGAATTACAAGACCCCTTCATGAACGTGTGCAGCAACCCCCGCATGTGGGCCGCCGTCTGTGGCGACCGGAGAAAATGCTACACCTGTGGCATCATCCATCCACAGGAGTGCGACATCACCTGGAATTCCCCATTCGTCGAATGGGAGCTTCAGTTCCTTACAAAGGTCGCGCCCTCACCTATCTCTGTCGGTCAGCAGGCCATCGCTTCGGTGCGTCTTCCTGGTCCTATTTTTCGCGTGTATAAATGACCTGACTTCCCTTGGCTCCTTTTTCTCATCCCTCAGGGTGATAAAAACAAAAAGCACGACCCATGTTACGCAATCATGTAGTGAATTCTGGGGTCCATTGTGGTCCCTTGTATCCCGCACTCGAGTTCTTCACACTGTGATGTGTATGTTGGATTCGAGACCCCACGTCCACAAACGTCGTACGCCTCACTTCGCGCACAGATTTTGGCGGCTTCTCCGTGTGCATGGCGGACAGCCTCTCCTGCGCGATTTCCTCGAGCGTCGTCGGGACGATCGGGGCCTATGCAATGTGCATGTGTGGAAAAATACGGTGGGATCGTCAGCGTAAAGCGTATAGTATATGTATACACTGGCACGAAAAGAAAAAGAAAAAGCTCGTACCTCCCCCTCATTTACCGGCTCCCAGTACACAGACGTCACGTCGCTAGATGGTAGTTGTTCCCAATCGGCACTGTAGTCGAGTACTGCCGCGTCCTCTCGGGCGTCCGTGGGCAAGAGTGCCTCGGACCTTTGGTGTTTAATGGGTACCTTACTGTATACGCCTGTAGCGGATTCGAAAGCTTTTGCAAAAGCTATTTGGAGGGGATGTTGCTTTAGGGTAGGAAAAAAAAGAGAAAACTCTTATCAGCGTGGGTCGTTGGACACATATATGCGCAAGACTTGGAAAAAAGGAAATACAAAAGGGGATCACAAAGTGCGAAAGAAAAACGGTTCATAACTATAATCAGATTGTCTTCCGGAACTCTCATGTTCATCATATGGGCATTATACTGTAAAAAAAGAAATGTCTGAACAAATGAACATTTGAACAAGTGAATATTTGAACAAATGAACATTTGAACGAGTGAATATTTGAATGAAGGGACTTTTGAATGAACAAACTTTTGAACAAATGAACTTTTGAACAAATGAACACATATTGGGGTGATCATGAATGGACTACTCGGTCTGCTCCTTTGAGAACTGATTTCTCTAAGTCCACCTGTACCTAACCGAAACTAGACGGGAGCCCGGTGTTAGCCCCAGACCTTTTAATCCCACAACCTGTCAACCACCCATGGGTGTTACAAATCGAGTCAAATTGACTAATATAAAGACATGCGAGCATGGAACAGAAAAATAGCCCTTAAGGCCATCCATTAATTTCCTTATATAGTGGGCACACAGACTTAGGCTTGTGCTCATCATCTTGGTTGTTCTTGAAGAGAGAACGACCAAGATGATGAGCACAAGCCTAAGTCCGTGTGCCCACTATATAAGGAAATTAATGGTTGACAGGTTGTGGGATTAAAAGATCTGGGGCTACAGTCACCTAATGCACCCTCAAAATAGTACCTCTTAGGTGGTTAACTTGCTGAGTCAAGCCAAACCGGCATCCTAGACAGCGGCTATGGGAGAGACGCGCTCGCCTTCGCCTCCCTGCACATCAGTTATCGACTGCATGGATCTGACTCCTTCGAGCAGTCCATAGCTTTCTGTAGGGTCTATTCTGATGAATGGACCTTGACCTCAACTTATCTTCAGGATGCACACTGGCTCTGTACTCCGCCTGTTAGCCAATAATGCCGCTCTTCAAGTTCGTACGAAGGCCACCGTTCTGAAAATCCAGACACCGACCGGCGAGGGTCCTGCCGATTCAGAGCAACCGAATCTCGGAGCTCGGCTGCAGTTGCTTAAAGAGGCAGTCTCGCAACAAAGATCTCAACATCGATCGAGTGCGTCCAGTACTATCGCTGGTCTAATGTTCGCATTCTGATACGACATCCTCCAGCGTCGGACAACACAGTGTGTCCGTTTGGGGAACACGAGAGATCCTGATCTCATGCCTACCTGTTCGTTTCCATAGAGCATTGGGGCTATATGTTCTCCGGAACCTTTACTGGCATCCGCCTTGATGAATGCACTGGGGTCATTCATGATGACATCGTCAACGTCTGGGATTTTAATGACCCAAACCATCAGGCGCGTCCTGCATTAATTGTTGCGACGATTGTTCGGACTAATCGAGTTTTTGGGTGTAGTGTTTAAAGCCGACAGAATTCCGAGCCCTGATGACGCATCGGGTGATAGATCTTGCAAATGGCCGTCCGAATCCTCCGGGTTTGTAAGCATTGTGGTGTCCTCTAGATCTAAATCGCAAAGCATGATATGGAAACATCTCAGTGTCGATACTACCATAAAGGTTATCGGTCCCGCGGCTGCCGTGGTTGGGCTCTCCCGCCTTCAGCATTCCCCGTTTCAATCACTGTGGCAGTAGCTTCATGGGCCTATGGAATGTACCAAAGAATGTGGGAGTCCATCATAGCATCGACGAAGCTCCAGTTAAACCACGCAACAATATAGTTCCGAAATCCCTCAATATCTCATGGAATATGTAATCGACATGACCATTGCCTCCACGGTGAAGTACGCCACCCTCGTGCACTGTACTTTCCCTCCTTTTCTCACATACCACAATGTCCACAGCACTCCGTCTCTTTGGCATCAAGGATGGTCTAGAGTTCTACGTCCTCGACTAGGAGAATCCAGCAAAACACAAAGAGTTTTGCGCCAACGTCCCCAACGGTATGACTCTCCAGGCATATCATACATCCTTCTCACGCCGAATATCGCCTCCAGTGCCTCGTCCTCGGTCTCCAGGTTGGACGTTCAATTTTAGAGTTGTTGCTCTCCCTTTTTACCCAACGTAACGGCATCAATGTCTGGCAGCGGCCACCTAGGCTGACGTCCAGAACACTGTCCTTGGATTTGACGGAGAAGTCATCTCTTCTCGTCGACGGCACCTGTCGCTTCTGCCAATACTCCAATAAATTTTCTCGCGTTAAGCGCTCCTGGCTTACGGAAGGGACCCGTCGTTGGGAGAGTTAGCTTTGCGTGGTCGAGGAGATAGTTGATCATGTCATGAGGTGGGCAAAGAGTGCTTCGCGAGAAACAACCTGATCATCCAGACCCATCCCTCGGGGAAACACATGTGGCTGGTGTGGAAGGCTGTGAGGTGCTTCAAATGCCATAAACGAGGAAGCAATGGGTATGGTATGCGAGCAGACGCGTTAGTGTCTAAGAAGGATGAGAGGACTTCCCTCCTCAACACCATCCTCATCTCCGCAGCGCCAATAGCCCTGGAAGGCATCGGTGTTCCAACCCTCCACGTGAACATCTGATCCCCCCATTCGATTTCGATTTTCAGACAAATGGACTCGCTCGGATGTTTGATGCTTAAGTGGATATACAGCATCGGCTTCTCAGTCCGGGACGACATCGTCTGCCCCGGCATCTCCAATTACGCGAACTCTGAGGGCGAGCACCATTTCAGGTACTGGACCAAGAAATACGAAAACATTGGCACTGCCATGTCCCACTTCACTCTGATCACCAATCGCTACGGCTCTGGCACCACATGAACCATTCGAAAGCAACTCACCAGACCCAGGTTGTCTCTGGTCCTGGCTGGGTCACTGTCTGCGACGGCATCGGCTTCACCGATCCCCTCCACTCCCCGGTACCACGTCTGGTATGACCACTGGTGTCTTTGTCCAGGAGCTCACTCCCGCCGCCATCGAAGTGAAAAATGAAGAGGGCAAGGCTGTGTGGTCGAGATACGACGAATACTGTGCAAATGCTGTCACCTCGCTGCACATCATGAACTAGGTGTGAGTGTTCTTTCGTGGCCTTAACTTCCACAGTTGATCTGACTACCCAAAACAGTTCAATTACAGCTGCTTCCGTGTCCCGATTCTCGCTGCTCGAATCGGCCTCATGTGGCAGTTCACGGCTGCCATTGCTCCTCCCTGATACACCCCTGGAGCGCTTGGCTAGGATCTCGGACGCGGTTGTCGAGGACATTAACCGTTTCTCCGAGGAGGTGCGAATCCAGGCTATGGCTGAGCACCGCTTCCCCACTCGATGGAATGGCCTCTTCCGTGATTTCAATCATCTAACTGGTGAGTTTTCTTTTTTTCCGTCCTTCCTTGTTCTCCAAGGAAACATGCCTTCATCATCCAATTAACTGTAACAACAACTTTCTTTCCGATCACTTCTTCGCTCCCCTGTACCCCCTTTTGCAACTTCACAACTATGACGAGATGAAAAACGAATTACAAGACCCCTTCATGAACGTGTGCAGCAACTCCCGCATGTGGGCCGCCGTCTGCGGCGACCGGAGAAAATGCTACACCTGTGGCATCATCCATCCACAGGAGTGCGACATCACCTGGAATCCCCATTCGTCGAGCGGGAGCTTCAGTTCCTTACAAAGGTCGCGCCCTCGCCTATCTCTGTCGGTCAGCAGGCCATCGCTTCGGTGCGTCTTCCTGCTCCTATTTTCGCGTGTATAAATGACCTGACTTTCCTTGGCTCCTTTTTCTCATCCCTTAGGGTGATAAAAACAAAAAGTACGACCCATGTTACGCAATCATGTAGTGAATTCTGGGGTCCATTGTGGTCCCTTGTATCCCGCACTCGACTTCTTCACACTGTGATGTGTATGTTGGAATCGAGACCCCACGTCCACAAACGTCGTACGCCTCACTTCGCTCACAGATTTTGGCGGCTTCTCCGTGTGCGTGGCGGACAGCCTCTCCTGCGCGATTTTCTCGAGTGTCGTCGGGACAATTGGGGCCTATCCAATGGTGTATATGGAACAATACGGTGGGATCGTCAGCGTAAAGCGTATAGTATATATATACACCGGCACGAAAGAGAAAGAAAAGCTCGTACCTCCCCCTCATTTACCGGCTCCCAGTACACAGACGTCACGTCGCTAGACGGCAGTTGTTCCCAATCGGCACTGTAGTCGAGTACTGCCGCGTCCTCTCGGGCGTCCGTGGGCGGTAGCGTCTCGGACCTTTGGTGTTCAATGGGTACCTTGCTGTACACGCCTGTAGCGGATTCGAAAGCTTTTGCAAAAGCTGTTTGGAGGGGATATTCCTTTAGGGTAGGAAAGAAAAAGAGAAAAGTCTTATCAGCGCGGGCCGTTGGACAAATATATGCGCAAGACTTGGAAAAAAGGAAATACAAAAGAGGATCACAAAACGTGAAAGAAAAACGATTTACAACCATAATCAGATTGTCTTCCGGAACTCCCATGTTCATCACAACGAGACGGAATAGGGGTGGGAGGGGGGCCCAATGAAAAACAAAAAAAAAAGACTTGCGCAAGACAAGACAAACCTTGACATATTCAGCCTCGTGGGCTTTCAAACGGATAATCGCCTCTATCCGCTTGATGCTGAGATTATAGTGAATAGACAACATCCGAGGATTATAATGCTCGGGATTTGATTTCCACCTCGCAAAGATTTGATTTCGAAGGGCATCCGAAAGCGGCGGTGGAGGCTTGAAACTTGGGTTGAGAGGAAATGGCTAGAGGACAGGCACATTCACATCCGCGTTCGCAAAAAATAAAAACAATAGTAATAACAAAAATGAGAGCAGAGACAAGAAGCGCAAAGAGGAAGATAAACTCAACGACTTCGCCACCTAGCCAGTTCGTCTTGTGGGGCTTTGCATTCTTGAACGCGCGGCCTTCACCTTCGAGCCATTGCCGATAGAGAATGCCCCCCTCTCGACCAATCGGATTGCCGTCCTTATCCTTTGCGGCACGGAAACCGCCATTTCTACGGGCATCGTCTATGAATGAGGATTTTCTATCATCGCGACCAAGATCACGACCACCATCACGAGTCGAAGAGGACGAGGCAAAGGTGCGCGAGAGGACGTGTCTTGAAGACGACGAGACGGTGGGGAGCCCGCGAGGAAGAAGAAATGTAAATGAAGCCATACAGTAGAAAAAACCGACGGCACTCTCCTCCTGAGAGAACTTGCATCCGAGTCGTCGGCTGATGGATCCTGGTGTTACTTTGACCTCCCTTTCTGCCTCTCTCGATAATCTGGAAGAGGTCCTTGAGCCCCTCATTGCCAAGACTCTGTCCCAAAATACTGAAACACTGAAAACAATCGACAAGGCGAAGCTCCAGGTGCTCGTTGCCTACGTTATTCAAGACCTTGTTCTAAGTGCGCGACCTTTGAAGATCCTCACGCCTGAATTGATAACGGAGACAGACTCCCTATGAAAAAATAATAATAGTTTATTTGAAAACTCGTGGTTTAGATCCTGCCAAACATGCTGTTACGGAAGAATTGGTTCGTTCCAACCCTATGTAACCTTCATACACAACATTTGACGGCTGTCGCCATATTGTAGAACCGAGTCAAAAGTTACTTTGAGAAGATCTCTTCAGCAGAGAACCCACAGACACGTTCGTTTCGTTTCGTCGTGCGAGATTGTGGTTTCTCACTTACATCACTAAAACCGTCCTTCTAGGAGGATGGGCCCTCGACAAGGCCGCCGCAAACCGGTTCATCAAAGCCGCCATAAACGAAGCCAAAGCGGCTTCCGAGGAAGCCTCATCGCATGCTGGGGCTGGACCGTCTTCCCAGCGAACCGGAAATAATGTCGATGTTGTCATCCCGTTTGGGAAGCACACCCGTTTCACGCACATCAAACCCCCACGAAATGAACGACCCGAAAATAGCGACGAAAGCTCGGGGGATGACGATGATGAGGTGAAAATAGTTGACGATGTAAAATCGCTGCGGATAGGGAAGGAGCCAGAGGACACAGTCCCACCTCCTCCTCCCAAAAATCTACCCTCAGGCTCCACCAAACGACGCAGAGCTATGGACCCATTTGCAGGTACCCCCTGCTTTCCTATCATTTCGCTGCTCGGGACGGGATTCTTAAGCCTTCCTTTGTCCACATAGGTTATGACGCAGATGCTCCCAAGACAAACAAGAAAAAGTCAAAGGGGTAGCGAGGGGACGACTCGATTGTGTCTGCCGCCCATTTGGACTATACCTATCCGGTTCCGCCCTCCATCCAGTGGCATCGCGTTGAGTACTTTCAATGGGCTTCTGTCGGAGAACAATCGGCTGTGGAGAGACGTTACTCATCACGCTCGGAGTACCTACTCTTCCGATGTCGGTCATTATTCTCTCCAAATTACCACATCTGCCTATATAAACCCATTTGAAAGCTGTCACAGAGCCAGCGAAACGATACTGAAAACATCATGAAGACAGCTAACTTCATGAAATCCCCAGACTAATCGACGATCATTCGTAGCATTTGATCCACCAAAGCCTTAGTTGCGGGGCGATTTGTGGCCTGTAGTGGCTAATACTGTACTCTCCCTCCTTCAGCGTCCGTGAATGTTCACCTTGCTGCTTTTTCAAGCCACAATCGGCAGGGAGGGTACAAGCAACAACTTGATTCTTAATGGTAGGAGGAAGGGCACACACCCGGAAGTTTCCTGACGCCCGCCCTCCCACGACAGATAGCGACACACAAACAAACCCAGAGCATTACAACACAGGCCTACATTCATTCATTTAGCGACAAACATTATCAAGTATGGATCCAGCCACAGCCACCCAAGCCTTTCTGGAGAAAAACCGGTCCCTCAATGGTGTACAACGCTGGTTCCCTTGGTCCTGAAATAGCTGTGGCCGAAGGTAATCATTCCCTCCTCTCGGGCCCGTTCCAGTACTCTCTCGATTGCGTCCAGACCTGAAGCGAGTTCGACAGGCCAGGGGTCATTATAGAGTACCTGCAGGAAAGAAAAGAGCACACGCACCCTTGTCGAGGTCTGCAAGAGGAGGCCCAAATGAAATACGGACAAAGTGGTGACATGGCGACGAGAACAAATCGCGTCGATGAGCCGGGTTAATCTGCGCGAAAATGAAGGGGGTCAGCATCCCGAGGATCACACGTCTGCCCCGACGGTGAATAATAACCTCGAAGAATATTCCCGGTACGACAATGGTCTTTTCTTTCAGGAGCTCCTCGAAGAACGTCTACAGGGTGAAACAGTCTGATTAAGTTTTACCCTGGCGATACCACCTGTCAAGGGGTGTCCAGCACTTACAAGACCGTTATTCAGAGGATTAGGGAGATCAGAGAGGTCGAGCCAAATATAAAACGTGGCGACAGGTGGTGTTTTGACAGGTAGTCCCATCTCTGCGAGTCGCTTCAACACGTGGTTACGTTTCATGTGGAAGTGCTTCTGCAGCGCAATCTACGGATTGCCCATTGAGATCAGTCCAGGCACAAAACATCTCTGGAAATATTACTCGCCTTCTCTTGACGAGCTCTGGAGGGCTCCAGGAGTGGGAGAGCTGCGATCTGTAGACTGTATATACTCAAGTTAAGAAGCATTCAGCCGCATAATGCCAGGGGTGTGTCATACGCACGGATGATTCGCGCCACCATCCAAAAACGATCCTAACCACCACAGAAAAAATATATGCTTTGGGTAAGTCCTCATAACACATCCGCATCCTTCACCCTCCTACGCACCAGATTGCGAAAGTGCGCTAATAAGGTTCTTGGGTCCGATGACCCAACATGTTCTCCAACCAGGGAGTCGGAAATTCTTCGTCAGTCCATCGATTATAACCACAGGATCTTCATTGACATCTGGAAGCAAGCGGCGACAAACAGTCAGTCGGCGTCCAGGACATAACAGAACAGAACACCCTCACCATCGATATACGCAGCGGCGGACAAGGATTTACCGTATTCCTCCCCTTCCTTGGGTAAACATACCAAGAATAGAACTATGTGCGGGAACGATAATGTCAATAAGCGTCCTCACCGTGAATAGACTGTATGCTCCACCTCATCGAGAATGACGGTCGTATGGGGTTTACAGAGATGAACAAGTTTGTCTAGATCTTCGCCCCTATTTCAATCGAGGAATTTCAATATCAAATGATCACTTGACTGTACGTTGCAAGAGAAAACGTACATGACAGCCTGACCCGTTGGATTTCGCGGATTCGAGGCCACAACCACAGAGAGACCTTGGCCTTGTATGTCTCTCTATAGAATCAAGGCGCGACAAGCTTGTAAGAAAGTGCTGAGCATTGCAATATCGCTACGACACTCACGGCTATCTGATCGATGTCGAGCTTGTAGCCATTCTATGCAGGCGGCAGTCAGGACCAGACTCGTAAAGAGGCAGCACATCGACGCACTTCTGCTTTCAGGCTAGTAGAGATGACGTAACGGTCAACGAGGGAGACAGGAGGAAACGTAACAAGACCTCACGCTGTGGGGATGGGCACAAGCCTCTTGAAAACCGACAACACCTACGGTGAAACGGTCTGCTTCCATGGCATCGGTAGCAGCAGACAATCGTCCACGTACCTCACTATATGTGGTGTATTCGGGCACCTGGTACCCAACATACACGTCTCCAATGACCGCAGCGACCCGACTCAAGCCAGCGCGTCCTCCAGGGACGATGCACACATTCTCGTACGTGTACTTGCTCTCCTTGCCTTGGCGGTATTCGACGTTGTATAAATTAGCAACGGCCTCACGAAACTTCTTCACACCCGTCGTGGGCGCGTACTCGTGTGCCTCCGTGGGTATCCAAAGAGAGTTGATGCGTGGAGGTGCATCGGGGAGCTCTCCCACTTCAGGGGCGCCTTGGCCTAGATTCGCCTACATGCCATCCATGGCAACAGGCGGAATTCAGGACAGGTTCGAGACTATGCAAGAAATCAGATCTGCGCACCCATTCTTCGTTCCCATACGCGAATCCATTGGCCATTGCCCGATCCGTGCAATAGATGACCCCTGGAGAACGATTCACATATAAGCACCAAACGTAACAGAGATGCGATGATCTGCAGGAGGTGGGGCTGATGGAGGGCAGAACACACCAGTAGAACCAGGATGGTTGACCCCAGGGACTGTCTCCTCATCAGGATTGATAGTTTCAGGGGTGTGTACGCCAGATCGACTGGTTTTGGTTTGGTGGCCAGGGTACGCGCGAAAAATCTAGATTCCAACGAAATGGATAAGGTTTGCGCAACGATCGAGCACCATATAGGCTAGATCCCACACCTTATGAGCTTCCGAGTCTTTCTCAGTCTTGTGGGTTCCTATAACTAGCAATGCGCTTATCAGCCACGTGGGACGTTTTGCGGAGGTCTAGAGACTATCGACTTACACTGTCCGAAGATATCTCTGAAGTAGCCAACTGGAGTGGTGGTCATGATGCGATCGAACGCGGGGAACCAAGGATATGTTGAATGTGCCGTTCTTGGTTACGAGAGGAAATTCCAGTGATAGCCTGATAGGCGAACGCATAGATAGCCCCCTAATTATACCCAACATATCCCCTCTGGTAACCGTTTCCAAGAATAGAACGGGTGCCCCGCTTGAGCCGCGATGCGGTGCGTGAGTTTGGGATGCCCGCCGGAAGTCGTTCAAATGAGTAATGCCGACTCATTGAAACTCCGAGACTAGGCGATGACCTGGCGAGTTTGAAACGTTAAACTTTGTTTGGCAGCACACGGAGATCTCTCGATTGACGGCCTCAGCGGGGCACACTTCAGCAGGATCTGAAGAGGTGATCTCCATCGGATGCACGTCGACTCGGTGGACTCAAGATTCCCATGCCCAGTATAGTATACTAGCTACAAGATCACTTGTGGCACCACTATCTCTGATGGAGTAGCTAAACCGCTTGCTCATGGCCGTAGTGATTTCGGGTTACACGATCGCCTAAGCCCATAAAGGAGATTGTTCGGAAGAACGTAGGATCGCATCAATCCTACAATATCGTGAAAGCCTGGTTTCCAGACCACGAATCGAAATGCAGGTATCTTATTCTGGTCGGAGTCCACTATTGATCATGATAGACAGCCGTGCGTGTCCTACACATTGGTCCCAATTTCCAGCAAGTGGCCCTCCATAGAAACCATGAGCGCACGGTAGCACAGCCAGCCGCCGAACTCTCCGTTTGTGATCTCGCACGTAATTAATCCCTCAGATGACGGCCTTGGGACCACACGACTGTAAGGTGGCTTTCTGGCTCCTATCGTACCCGTTGGAGTGCGAAAAAGATTCGCGAACTCGTCAGCATCAAGGATTATACGCCACCTTGTTGCTGGTCGTGCCGAAGCATATCAGATATTCTTATTATTATAGACTCGGATCGAGGCCCCCAGCCCAATTAACTTTGATAAATGTATGGCCTCGGTTCAAATATCCCTGGGTTGCGTTCTCGACTCTGCCAACGGAAATCAGTGGCGTGTGATAATTCTCTCCCAATACCATGCAGTACTAGTGCTCCTCACAGCTACTTACAGATTAGGTCGCATGTGATCGCATGCATCCGCTTGGATTGGGGCATTTTGAGAGGGATCCGAATCCGCACATCCGAACCGTCAATCCGCGGATTCCATCTGTAGATTGGAGTTCAAGGGTGCTGTGCCGTATAGCCTGACACACAAATAATGTATGTACAGCACACATCAAGGCTTATTGTATCATAAAAAAATTTAACACCGATGCTCAAAATAACACCCGCCCCCGATAGTTGACTCCAATAGTTGACTAGGCTGTACGAACAGAGGAGGATATCTAGAGCCATCATAAACAGGAATAAAACCAGGCTTTCGAGACCTCGTGGCTATGGTTTTCTTCATTTACCTCATCAGGAAACGTCGGCTCGAGCGGTGAGTCGAATCGCCCACGCGGAACCGAGTCCCAACTGAATTGATTTTGTCGATCCAGTCGATGGAGCCTCACTCCAATGTGGGAAGCGCCTGGGAGCTGAACACACAAGGGGAGTCCAGCGAGTCGCTGCTCAAGGATCTGCAGATCCGGATCATCCGCGGATTTTGTCAAATCCCCATCCGAGCATGGAGGCCGAACCATCTAGAACCGATTGGGTTAGTATATAAGTGAGTTGTTGGCTAGAAGTCAAGTTATTTACTTCGTACTTTACTCGATGTAATGCACATATATAGTGATGCTCAGCTGTAGGATGTGCATCAGAAAAGTCGATTCATTTATGGAATCGATCTACGAATATGGATGATCATTTATAGGCAAGTCATGAGGTCAGTGTCATTTTAAGATCACATAATCATGTCGAGCTAAATTAGAGTTGTTTCCTGACTAATGGAATTAGCGCCAGGCGCTAATTAGGCTAGTTCGAAGTGTTACCTCCAACGTCGATCGTTTCACCAAGTTCTTCCACCCGTTGCATCCATGTAGTGGTATATTTGAGCTGCAAGTGATTATGCAAATACCCCCCGTGGTTTGAAAGCAACAAAGCAGACAGCGATGTTTTATACTGGGCCTACGGCACGTCTTTATTTCAAGGCCCTTTCTTGTATTCGCGTCTTGCTTTCTCTGCCCCAACTTGTTACTCCGACAGGCTCGATCTCCGCTTGATGTTCCCAGACTAGGCGTCAACGAACAACTTCGCCTCCTCCCAGTCTGCCCTCTCATCTGCGCGCTTCATCCTAGTCCTCAACATCTCAACAGGTCAACCTATCCTGACGGTCGCAACAGACCCCCCAGCCCATGCTCAATGTCAATGCCGAGAAGGACAAAACCATTATCCCCACACTCAATATATCCAAGACAATTGGGAAGATCTTGAAAAAATCTACCAAACCTTCTGATATTTCTCAACAGTTACGACCACGATTCCCTCAAGGAAATTTGCATCTAGATAAGCCCCCCCTTGGCTTGCTGCCGGCCCTGGAATTCTTTCCACATGGAGAACGATCCCAATGCCAGCGCGTACCTTGATCGCTCCTTGAAGTAACAGTCAAGTTCACAAGGCACGAGTTCGATATCCCCTCCTCACCCCGAGGACCTTGAGGTGCGAACATCTGCTCTGCGCCCCATCCTGCGAGTTGCAACGTCGGCCTTTTTTGAATAAACGAATCTTCTGCCCGCCGATGCGAGTTTCCATCATTCAGTTCTTAAACATTTTAAACATATCCGCAGGCGACGAAGAGCTGTCGTACAAACGAAACGACTGGAGGCGTTCAGTAACATTCTATCGATGGAGGGTGCGCCAATGGTATTTAGGCTCCACAGCCGAAATTGATCTATAATCACCCCGGTATGTTCACCGAGGTGGCAGAAACTTTGGCATGGGATATGTTCTACTTTTGACTTTGTATTGGCCTGAGAATGACAACAAGAGGATTTACATGAATATCATTGCTTTTCTTACTAAGAAATGGAGGATTCGATCCGACAACGGTCGCCAATGCACTGTACGTCTCGGGGAGGGTATGGGGATCACTCAGAAGGCCTTGATTAAGGGAGAAATGACTTCGCCACCCTTTTTCTTGTGGAAGTCGATCGTCTTCTTTCCAATATCGGCGATGTCTTTTTTTTCAAGTCAGGGAGAGTGATCAGTTCCGATTTAACCCCCAACAAACAGAGAGGGTGTTGTCAAAACTTACTAGCTCCGGTAAGACCGAACTTGGCGTACACCTGGTCGTATGGTCCACTCGAACCCCAGCCCGAGAGGCCGAATTGCTCATGGCTGTACCTCTCCCATCCGAGGGTCTAAGGGATGCATACGAGTACAGTAAGTACAAAGGGTAAAGAAAAAGAAAAAACCAAGGCAAATTGGGACTAACGGAGTACGCCTCCACACTCAAGATCGGGGCACCGGAACGAAGAACGGAGAGACGGTATTCAAGGCTTTGCGAGTCGAAGACTTCCCACGAGGGGAGACTGACCACCCGGACTTTATATCCAGAGCTGCTGAGCTTACTCGCGGCATCGACGGCGATAGTCACTTCGGAACCGGTGGAGACTATGGTGAGATCTTCCTTGCCTTGTACCTCACGCAAGACGTAACCGCCCTTCGCCGCAAGGTCAATACTTGAACCTTCGAGTTGAGGGAGGTTTTGTCGGGAGAGGGAAAGGACGGAAGGTGTCTGGCGAGATGTGAGAGACACGAGGTACGCAGCCGATGTCTCGTTGCCGTCAGCCGGACGCCAGACATGGAGGTTCGGAGTCGCGCGGAGATGAGCAACCGTCTCCACAGGTTGGTGAGTAGGGCCGTCCTCACCCAGTCCAATCGAGTCGTGCGTGGCTAAAAGTTTCCACGTAAATGAGGCGCTCAAGATGTAACCTGCTTCATTGTACTCACCAACCCAAATGACTTGGTGTCCACTGAGAGCAGACAGTCTCACGGCTCCGGCGGCGTAAGAAACGAAATTCTACTCACGAATCATTAGCACTACTTCCCATCAGAATAAAACGATAACCGCAAACAAACCAAGAAAGTCCCACCGAAAGGAATGATGGCGCCGTAGGTGGCAAGACCGTTCATGATGGCACCCATAGCATGTTCACGCACACCGTATCGGAAGTATCGTCCAGCGTAGTTTCCGAGCCCAGTGCTAGGAGGTTGGAAATCGACATCGCCCTTCACCCGGGTGAGATTGGATCCAGTCAGATCTGCGGAACCTCCAAGTAATTCAGGAAGCGTGCTGTGGATTGCCGTCAGCACAATTTCGGAAAGCTTTCGGGATGCCACGGCAGGATCTCCAACTTTGAAGACGGGAAGTTTCTTCTCCCACCCTTCTGGGAGATCTCCGCGAATCCGACGAGTGAGTTCCTTGTGCTCTGCGGGGTATTTTTGTCCGTACGCAGTAAGGAGAGCCTCCCATTTCTGTTGGGCGGCGGCGCCACGCTCCCCAATCTTGGCATAGGTGTCACGAGTCTGTTGGGGTACTACGAACGATTCGTTCGGATTAAATCCGATTGCGGTCTTCAATGCGGCTATGTCATCCTTTTTAAGGGCTGTAATCATCATACGCTGAGATCGCTAACGGGAATAGAGAATTCGAATACGAACGGGATCCATGAACACCATGAGTTCCTTGCTGCTTGGAACCGAAGCCAATAATAGTCTCGAGCTTGATAATCGTAGGCTTGTTGGTGACTTTCTTGGCTTCTACGATGGAGTTGTAGATGGCCTCATAGTCTCTGCTCAACGAGCATTATTTTCCAAAAGAGGATAGCGGATTGAGCAATGCGTACGTGTTGCCATTCTTGACGGTGAGGACTTGCCAACCGTACGCTTCGAAACGCTTTCCGACGTCTTCAGTGAACGCAACATTCGTGTCTCCGTCAATAGAGATGTCTGGGAGACGCAGAATAAGCAAACAAGTCTTCAAGAACGGTTAGTGGACTTGGACTGACGATTGTCGTCGTAGATCTGGGATCGGGGTGTTAGTACAGATTCTAGGAATTCTCGGAAGCGCCGAAATGACACGCACGACGATGAGGTTCCCAAGCTGCTGATGACCGGCAAGACTGGCAGCCTCGCTGGCAACACCTTCCATCAAGCAACCATCGCCACAGAAAACGTAGGTGTGATTGCTGACGACTGGGAAGCCCTCTTTGTTGAATGTGGCGCCAAGATGCGCCTCCGCGATGGCAATACCGACGGCATTGGCAAAACCTTGGCCGAGAGGCCCGGTGGTGACTTCGACACCATGTGTGTGGTGGTACTCAGGATGACCGGGAGTCTTTGAATCTACTTGCCGGAAAGCCTTCAGATCGTCCAGGGAGAGTTTGTATCCCAGGAGATGAAGTAAGATGTATAGTAGTGCGCAACTTGACGCGATGAAATGAGAACGTGGATGGGATCGAGAAACAGCTTCACACTCACGCATGTCTACGATTCGAAGACAAGAAGATCGAATCAGCGGTATGCCAGCTACACAAGGAAGAATAGCGATCGTACCCATTGGAAAGCACGAAACGATCCCGGTTGAACCACTTGGAATCTTTGGGGTTAGCTGTAATGAAACTGTAGGCCGGACGAGGTTCAGAGGATCAGAATGCAAGGTTCCGCAAGAAAAATTACCGGGAGAACAAGACGTGGGCAGCGGCAGCCAAGCCCATAGGGGCACCTGGATGCCCGCTGTTGGCTTTGAAGACGACATCGGCAGCCAGGGCACGGATAGTGTCAATGGCGGTCTGGTCTGACGCGTCCTTGACAAAAATAGACATCTAAAGGCCAACATGAGTAAACGTAACTCCATGCAGAGGATAGAGATCGCCCACCTTTGAGGTGGAGATTGAGAATATGGAAAACCTTGGGGTTTCTCAGAGTAAGGCCGGACCAGGATATAGGCCAAATTATCGCCTATCTCCGTACTATTCCCGTCTATTCAAATTGGAATCCTCAGATAGACACATATATAGAGGACACGAACGTGGGCACAGTCTCGTTACTTCCTTCGGTTTCTAAGAAAACAGTTAGAGCTTTCATCCACATTCAAATACTCAAATCCCCAGGCGTGACGGGGAACAAACATCTTCTGGGAGGATACCGGTCTAAATAACATGGAATAGGAACCAGGTGAGTCACGTCGAGATCGGTGAGAATCTGTCCGCCGGCCGTGTCCGGCGGACTTGAGCTTTACACTTGAGAATGGGGAACCCCTGATACCTGATGCAATTGAGCTACACTAGTGATGCCGCTCGACGTGAAAAAGTCGACCACAAAGCGGATATCGATATTTTCGTCGACTGGGCCCCCAGCCATGAGGGCATAATCGGGAGCAAACGCGCGGATGAACGTACAAAGGTAGGCGCCGAATTCAGATCTGCCTGCCTCCTTTATTGGGAATGCCGAATGCCTTGCTCTGTCGCAAAACTGGGTGATGGAATGGGTGTCAGCGGAGAGGCACTCCATTCACTAGTGCCAACCGTCTTAAGCTGACAAAGCACTTCCTGGAGCTGAGCCGAAAAGGTCTCAGCAGATCAGTCCAATGCCACACGCACCTTGGCGAATTCTACGCCTGACGCGTATAAGGTGAGTCTATATCATCCCTCATACCCATGCGGACCGGACTTAGAAACATGTACATATTTTGCAGGACTGTGATCTGTACAATGATGATCGTCATATCCTTAGAGATGTGGGTGAGCATGAAATCAAAACCCTTCTGGGAAGTGGCACGGGGATACAATCCGCCTCGCGACATTAGTGTAATATTACTGGCTTCCGGTGCCCTCGACAAACATTGGTGGATGATGGATGGCCCAGGATATACGTACGACAGCACAAGTCCCAATTCGAGAGTTTTAAAAAAGGGCACGAGGCTGTGGACCCGGTCTTGCATTGTGTGGTATATAATCGATGGGTAATGCCTTTGCATCTCTTGGGCAGATTTCTGGTCATTTTTGATGATTTCTACGATGCTTCTTGAAAGTGATAACCGTAACGCCATCGGCAAAAGGGTCCTGAGTCTCTGGGGCCTCACGTGGTTCCTGAGCGAACCCACGACATCCAGGCTTAATCGATTGGACTAGATGGCAATGGTGAACTCGGAATTTCCGTTGGAGTCCCAATCACAAACAGACAGGTCATCGATCCCATTCATATATATCGAGGTCCTGTTGTACTCTGCTCGCCTTGCACCGTTAAAGATTGGACTGAACGAGGCACCTCCCGTCTGCCATCTGATCTTCCGTGAATCAGCATTGAGATAGTCTTTTATTATTCGTACACTCCAGCTGCATTCTCATCTTTCGCACTGCCATCATGGCCAGTTTCGTACGCACGAGTAGAAAAATCATTGGCATTGGATTCAACTATGCAGAGCATGCCAAGGAGCTCAACAATGCACTTCCCAAGGAGCCCATCTTCTTTCTCAAGCCTACTTCCTCGTACCTTGCCAATCATGGTAAAGTTGAGATACCAAGAGGTTGTGTCGTACACCACGAAGGTGCGTTATCACTCAGAGACGGTATCTGTTATGCTCTCACATCAGTAGAAACATAGTCGAGCTGGGCGTCGTCATCGGCCGACAAGGCCGGGACATCCCTGCATCCCAAGCAGACTCGTACGTGGAGGGCTATGGTAAGATACTTCCACTGCATTCTCATGCATATGATCAATTATGACATTATTGTGGGATTGGCGGCCTCTTGCAGCCCTAGCCATTGACATGACCGCACGTAATATCCAGGACGAAGCCAAGAAGGCGGGTCTGCCATGGACCGTTGCGAAGGGCTTTGACACTTTTACGCCCATCAGGCATGTTTGCAGCTTCCTTTATATCCGTTGTTCTCACCCCTGAAGCCTCGATGTACCAGTTCGTTTATTCCTAAATCAGCCATTCCAGATGCACACAACATAAATCTTTGGCTCAAGGTACTTGTCCCTAGTGTATCCGTCTTCTCCAGTGTTCGAGCCCATTGACTCAATGAACAGGTCAATGGAATATTCAGACAAAATGGTAGCACGTCGGATATGGTGTTTCAAATACCTCATCTGATCCAACACATTTCATCCATTATGGCCCTTGAGGTACAGATGCACAACTTTGATTGTGCCCGAAGGTTCGGTGATGCTGATGCCTCCGTACCATAAAGGAAGGGGACTTGATACTTACTGGTACGCCGTCGGGAGTTGGTCCGATTTCAGAAGGGGACAAAATCACGGCCGGAATCTCTCTCCCCGCCTCACCTTTGTCGACGATCGCAACGCTCGAGTTGGACGTTATCAATCGGATCGGAGGATATGAGTTCACTGCTTGAACTCTAGACTGTTTGGAAAACATGGAATGAATAGATACTGTATAGAATTAAGAATAAGGTCATAATTGGCCCAGCTTGCGAGGCTATTGTCACCTACCACTCTAAGACATGAGCAGGTCTCTGTACAAGGTCGCGCAATTAGTGCTCATCCAGCGGTTTGTTAGAAGCAACAGCATCAGCACCTTTGAATATTTGACCTTGGTCTCGTAATTGTTGCTGGAACCGAATCCGTCCGAGAAGCTACCGAAACCTAAGCGCCAGGTATGGTGTACAGTAGTGGACAGGCTAAGTCGACAAATTTCTCTGCAACTTGAGAGAGGCCACTCAGACTTCCGTAAACTGTCGGAAAACACTTAAAATACACCTAGCTAAGTGATCACGGTCTCATTTCTTTACTACAGGCACTTTTTTCATTAAAAAGAGCCAAAAATCCTGTTGGGCGCTTAATATTGAGCACATGTGCTCATCAGTGGGCTCAAAATGTAGCTAAAGAGCAGTAGAATCCGGTGGTAGATGTTCTGGGGGGCTCAGCCCTCCAGGACACAAGAAAATTAGTATTTTAGAATTACCCCCCTTAAGTCGGGTCACTCCGTGGCAATGTCCGAGATCTATCCAATGTCAGCCATACTTGTGCTCTTTCTTTCCTTCAATGGGGGACTCACTGATTACATCCTACTTTACCCTTCAGTCTAAATTGACTAAATCTTATGACCTCACATCTGACACTGAATCTGAAATATCTGGCTTGGATGATGAGAGTTGGGATCCACGCACCCCTCAAAATAATGAGTACCCTACTTTTGTTGCCCATGATGATGCTCTATTGGATGATCCGATGGAATCTGATATAGAGGCTGATGATATTTATATCCTTTCTATTTTCAAGAGGGCCACTGAGGAACTCAATACAGGGCCACATATGGATCCAACTTATCACCCGAAGCAGAACAAGCAAAAGAGGAAAGGGAAGGCACAGGGACACAGTGAGATTTATCCAGATCTTTATGATAGTATCCTTAGATCTTTTGCAGGATGGCCCACAAAGTATGTGAGAGGACTCAATAATGATATCATGAGCAAGACTGGACAAACGAGAAATCATGGTGCAAAGGAGAATCTGTCTCAAGGGAACCTCGATACATTCTTTTTCTCGCCTGTATTACCTATCAATTCTGGCAGTCCTGTGCCCCCTATTTATGTTCCCTCTGGTTCACCGTCACCTGAACCATGCACTCACACCGCACTGTCTCAAGGCGTGCAATGCTTGCCATTGAATCTATCCTCAACTGATCAATTCTAATAAATAGTTGAATAATTTTTCTGATGTATATAGGCATGCCAGGAGGCTTTTTAATTTTATTTTTCTGCCCAAAATCCAGTGGGCGCTAAATATTGATCACATGACCTCAATTAGGGGTGTTTCTGAACCGCAGAGACCAGGGGAATCCAAAAAACCACTTTTCAAAGCCTCAAAGTCACTGGATCAACCTCAGTGAAACTTTCCGTCTTTGCCTGTCCACTACTGTAGTCTCGTCACGAGACCGAGGTCGTACAACGGCAGTACCCGAAATGAATGGCCTCACAATTAATTGCTTACCTCGGGTTCCGGCGTGTAAGCATACCGTCCGATTCCGCCTGTAAAATTCACTGGTCATGCCTTCTGTCTTTCCCTTACCCAATGGCGCCCAAATTGGCTACGAAATTCTCGGCAGCGAGCATCTTGGCAAAGGAATAAGGCCGCTGGTCTTCATCTGTGGTATGTCTATGCGTTATGGGGAGTGGGATCCATTAAGCAAACCGCTAGCTCGCAAGCGCCCTGGTGAGAGCTTTTCTCGGCCGTGCCCTCCTGGACGTCCTCTTACAATCGGGACAGTTCTGCTCTTTGACAATCGGTAGTTTATCTCAACTCGCACTCCCTGTGGGATGCCTCATACTGCGATCTCAACAGGGACTTTGGTGCTTCAATAGTAAAAACTAGCGCCAGGGAAGAATTTACAATCGCGACCTTAGCAGCTGATGCTGTATCTCTAATTGAACACCTCGGTTGGAAATCCGTCGATTTTTGTGGCTTCTCAATGGGAGGTCTGGACCTAGCCCTCATTTGCCATGCCATAACACTGAAGATTTATACCCACCTTCTATTCTTCAAGGCGGGATCCTCCAGCAAATACTGATAACTACACCCTTGCCCTTCACTATTGGGCATGCGGTTCTTGCTGCGACAACCACGAAAGCTCCACATGGCGATCCCGAATTCTTACAATACATGTCCAAAATTTTCCACCGTGCTCAACAATCCGGAGTCCGTCTTACGGACGCACAAAGGGCGGAGTTTACGCGTGAGATAGGAGAGCTGAATTACGACAAAGAATGGTTGAAGGATCCAATTAATAAGGCCAAGTTCGAACGATCGCTCCCCACCGAATTGACGGGCCGCCCAGTGAAAGTTATCGGTACGAGAGAACCCCCCCTACGCGTCTTGCTCCTTCCTACTCAAACCAATTTTTCATGCAAATCTTCTTAGCCCGGCAGGCGCAAGCAGTAAGTCACCGTTGTATTTGATCCGATGTACTCAGCTTACGCGAATGCCATTGAAGTTGGCCGCGACAGACGTTCGCAGCAGTCTTCCCAGGATCTCTTCGGGGGTCCGCATCCTGGTCATTCATGGGACGCTGGACCGCCTTATTCACTATGCCGAATCGGAGTACATTATGCGCGGAATCCCCCACGCTCGGCGGGTCACGGTCGACCCTTCACGACAGATTCCTGGGTCTGTTCCTACGGACCAATTTGGGCATTTTTGGTTTCAGTATTTCGATACTGACGTCTGGATGAGCGTCATGGAACCCTTTTTGGATGATCTCCCCACGATCGACAAAGCTAAGTTGTAGTACGGAATGCTTGTAACAAAATTATCCTGTGTTTCATGGGACTTTCGGGTTTGTCCTCCTTCATCTTTTTGCAATTGGGGTCGACTTGAATGTGCCCACATATCTTGTATGGACTCGGGGGACCTTCCGTGCGGCAGGAGCTCTGAAGTCTCTCATGATGTATCCATCCCAAACTGAGACCAGAGCTTTCTTATGGTGTGCCGTACTCAGGGGTTGGTGGAGTGAAGCAGTCCAGTAGTGAATGAACTGTGCTAAATTATAAACAATGGCAAGTGCATGTACAGTAATTGGTACAATGTGCTTGAAGGAGATTAAACTAAATCATAATCAACAATATGGCTGTTTTCCAGCCAATCATCCATTTCTTCTGCATCAAGGCGATTGAGTTCCCTAGTGTCCTCATAGGACACCCGGAACCACTTTCCCACTTCTATAGTCACACCAAACTCAACAACTTCATAAGGGCGCTTCAGTTTGCTATCTCCAGCCACCACCAAGTGGAGAAGATTTTTGCCAAGAAGCAATGACGGGTCACGTTTAAACTCATCCACTTCCGAAGAATGAAGACGGCGGGTGGGAACCGAGGGAGATATGCTCTTGGGCTGGGGTGGAATCTCCCCTTGAATCATCAGCTCTTCGCTGTATGGTATAGGCAGTATTGTGGTTAATCCTCTTCAACTGATGCTGGGATCATCCAAATACATACGAAATTTCATTCTGTCTCTTGTAGAATTGAGTCCTGAATTGGTCTGATTTATCTGCAAGTATCCAAATTCCAATTGCCTGCATCATGGAGCTAGCAGAGAAGACTATCTCTACACGGCTGGAAGACATGTATGAGATGTCTTCTCAGTAAAGATGAAGAGGACTTACTCAGTGAAATTTTGAGGCTCCTTCAAGCAATTATCTTCCATGCGAGCCATAAAATCATCCCGCTGGCCAGCTGCAACAGACTGAACCCTCCACCGGTCAGCCACAGTCTTGTATGCAGCTCGAAATCGTTCAGGCTCCTTCCGAAGTATGGCTCCCTGGGCACTGGCTACATTACAGTAATGCGCATACTTGTTTGCCCATTTTTCAACAGAAGCAACATCTGATGGTGAGAGACACATGATGGTGGCGGATGTCGGAAGCAATAGCTGGAAGGGCCCGGACTGATGATGTCATGCTTCATCGCTACCACTATGTTCTCTATAGCCACAGTAGTGTTGCCGCGACTCGACTCAATTCAGTTGAGTCGAGCCGAGTCACGGAGTCGAAAAATTTCTCACTCACTATAACCGGTCATGGTTTCTTTGTACCGCAGTCTGAAAGAGAATACAAAAGAGTGGCAGGAGTTGTTGAGTGTGGGCAGAAAAGTGGTGTAATGAGGTCACTACTAGGTGTTTATTTTTTTATCGACTCCGAGTCGCGGCATCACTAACCCACAGCCAGGTGTCCTCACCTATTCGCCAATGAACCTAGTGGAATTGATATATCTTGAGCTCGAATTGGCAGTGGTCCATTCCATAGGAACCAAAGTAGTGCAATCCATTGCTATAAAGAAACCGACGCTGGCACATTGATTCGTATACCGCAAGCACCTCCCTGCTCTACCACCTACTCAACCGATGCCCCCCCCTCAATGCCTGTTATGCGGTAAGTTCTGTAATCTTGTTGCATTATGCATTGCTACTAACCGGGTTCTCTGCGCCCACGAAGCGGTATCGACGACAGCCTCCAGAGCCCCGACCTCGCGCGACTTGTGTGTGTGCAAATTCCACTATAGGCTACTGGACTTCATTGTAGTTTATGAGTGAGTGGCAAGCGCATTGTGTATGTATCTATCGCCCTACAATGCCCATGCTTCTCGATTTTACTTCATGACGCAATGTTCATACTTGCGAGATACATGTACTCAAAGTTCATCTTTTTCAAAAAAGTCCGACGCAGAAAGTTTGAGAACTCCCCAAGGTCGTATGCCATAGTGTGTTCACATCCGCACCCGGCACCCGGCACCCGGCAGTGAGTTGCACTGTAATATTCTCCGCACAGCAGCGTACTCATTACACTATAATGATTCAAATTACAAGAATTATGAGGGGTGTGTGTTTTAGAGAGAGGAGGCTGTGAATGGCCTTGGATAAGGTATACAATGTGGGGGGGGGAGTTAGACAGACAACACTCGTCGTTTTGACAATATTCTTGTCGGTGAGTAACCAGAGAAGGATTGCTTAGCTAGTACTATGTAATGCTGACTGGTCCGTACTAGCCAAGCTCTCAAGCCCCCTACCAGTACATGAGCGCCCAGCCTGAGAACCCAGTTAAGTAGCAATGCATAATGCGACAAGATTACAGCCCGATCTTACCACACAACAGGCATTGGGCAAGGGGGGCATCGGTTGAGTAGGTGGTAGCAGAGAGGTGAGAGCAGTATACGAATCAATGTGTCAGAGTCGGCCGCATCCGGTTCAACTCAGTCTAGGAAAGTAGAAAAAAAACTTCCACAGTTCCATGCAAAGGGCTGTAATGATCCAGATGACTCAATCTCCTCTCCATGGTGAGGGCTTCTTGCTGCCTAGACTATGTATTTCGGCTGGTATTGTCCTCATGGGACTTTCAGCGCCGTACATGTGCTGCCGAAGGAGGTAATGTACATACTGATGTGCCAATCTGATTGCTACTTATCCGTATAATGATATGAGATCAGTTGCTTGGCTTGATACAAGGTGGGGGAGGCGTGTTACAAGGCCATGGTACAACGCAGCAAAAATACAACAATTTACGTGTGGATATTACAGACATCAGTCGTATGAAAGCTATTCTAGCAAAGCAAGGTGATACATGGATTTGCACATTATAGCGCCCTGCCGGTGACGCGAGCGCTATTCGGGCGGTGTGAATCTTGAGTGGGTGTATTCGGATCATCGAAAGGTGTAGAGAAAGGATTCGGGCGGCAGGAGTCAAAGTTCGTGATGTGGGCAGTCCGGGAGGTGGGAAAGTCGAGAGGCGCTGGCGTGATTGGGATCGACGATGCGCGGGTGGTGTTGGGAGCTGACGGGAGGCTGATGTTGGTGAGAAAGGGTTGGACATGCGTTGGGGCCGCTCGCGCTGTTGCACAAAGTGGTAGTGAATGGGCAGGGCTGGGTCGACATCTGCAACAGTCGTCGACGGGGATCTGGGCTCGTCAGTGAACCGCACAGACTGAGGAATATCACGCGCGCGGCGAACTGGATCCTGCTGGGCACGGGGAGGGGGAGGCGCCGACAGTACGAATGGTTGCGGAGCAGGGGGAGGAATACGTGACGGGGGGAATGACAACATTTTGGGCGTTATTTTGGTCCTGTGAACTTTGAGATTCAGGAGGTGACTCCTTCGCCCTCCAAAACGCGACTCCGTTGAGGGCTTTCCGTAGCCCATCCAGAAGTCCATGGATTTTGACTATCTTGAGGCACGTCGTAAGGTTCTACGGCAAGAACCAGATCAGTAAGCATCACTGCGGGACTAATGAAAACAAGAGAAATCACCTGGAGTCGTCACCAGGCGACCTATACTCGAACGGATCTTGTTTCGTTAGTCGACGCGAGTCATTTCGTAATTTGGCTCGATTCCAAGTTGCCGAACTGCCTTTGTTTCGAGCATCTTTCTCCGGATCTGCCATCTTTCGCGCGTCGAGGTGTGAGTCCCAGCTCTGCTGGAACCGAGGATTCGTGCGCGAGAGCGGATGCAGGTCTTTTGGATCGACCCTAGCATTTGAATCCTCCGCGAAAAGAGATTGCAGGGTCGGATATCGTGTGCCGTCGTTGATTCCGCGACTAGACGGCAGAACTGCTGAAAAGATCGATCGCTTTGGGGTCGCTAGAGGTGTGAACGAGTGCAAATCATGTTCATCCGTTGTAGATCTCTCTTCCTCTCCATACGGAGCACCTTCGACTCGCCGTTCCTTCGCTTCCGCTATGACGGACGTAGAATGGTGCGGGGGAGCAGCAAGGCTCGCAGGGTGGAGTGGTCTTTCTCCTGATCTTTGTCTACTGAGATGAAACCATGGGGTAATGAGGCCATCTTTTTCCTTCTGAAACCTGCGCCGCTTATGCTCCTCCCATACCTCGAACCCATATGCATGCCAGCAGATGATGAGCAATGCAATGAGTACGACGAAGAGCCAGAGACCAAGAAAGATTGCAAACAATATCCGTTGCTTCTTCAACGAAACGATATAGCGAGTTATTACTTTGCCGACGACGCCTTGTTCGTTCCCGCTGGTTAAGTTGGAGGTCGAATTGGAGGGGGGCTCCGACGGCAGCCAAGGCAATTGGCTTCGTAACCTCGTCTACGGTGCCGTTGCTGAGCATAAGGACGTTGTTGCTCACCAACGGCATGTTCACCTAATCGTGATCCATGAAGTGAATCCGTCAGTCACTAGTGAGGAGTACGCGAAGATGAGCTGTTACCTGAAGATTATCATGCAAAAATGTTAAAGCGGCTTCCAAACTTTGGATCTTCGTGCCGATCATGCAGCGCAAAAACTCCTGTGCCGGACTGGCAAGGACGGTTCCGCCCAGAGTAGAGTTCACCGCACTCTGTAGCTCGTCGTAGAATGCAACGAGGGTGTCATTGAGCGCAGTCGTTGTTGTATTCACCCAACCAAAAACATTGTTGTTGATTTGGTTTTGGACGTCGAGCATATGCGTATTGACCTGTGTGGCATATATCGTACTCTGATTCGTCATACCCGAATTGATTGCCAGAGCGATCTGGTTCGAAAAGTTGTTCACCGTACTGTTCACTTGTGCATGATAGTGCTTTTGAAGGGGGCCAAGCGCAGCAAGCTGCAACTCCACGGAGAGGATGCCAAGTACACCAATGAGGAGACATGCGAGGGCCGGGGGGTAGAACACGTAACTAGCGAAGAAACGAAGATTGACGTGTTGCGAATGCGACAGACCGAACGCTCGCGTGATATGGTTCGCTATTCGAGAAAGCAATGGATGTTCCGCAGTGTTGATAAGAAGCATCAAGTTATGGTTTGTCATTTCGAATTCGGGGACATCGCCTGGAGCTTGTGGATTCATTCGGACTGACCATGGGATCGGAGCGCCAGGCCATACGGATGTTCTCAAGGTGATCCTGGAGACGGCGCCACCTCCACCATTGGATGACGCAGTTTACCCCAACCAGTAGTAGAGCAGCAAGAACGAGAAGTGCAGCAGCAGCACGAGCGATTTTGACAATGTCGCGGCCGAGACTGTCTACAACGCTCAGATCCATGCCGGAACAAAAAGCCAGAGTGTTCTGGGTAGGGACATTAAGAACTGAGCTATTGAACTGGATGGCGCTGAATGTATTGTTAATATCCGCTTTAACAGCATCGAAAGGTTTCTCGATCCTGGCAGAACCATAGGTAAAACATGTGTCTAACGATTGCCAGAATGAGTCACTTACACTGCGTCTAAGGCATTGCGCAATTGGTCCAGGGTAGGGAGAGAACTGTTGAGCTGGAGGAGTGCATCCTCAAATCCAGTTGGGAGAGTGACATTGTTGAGCGCGTCCAGGGAGGGAATACTAAATTGTGGGACATTCAGATTGACATGTACAAGGGAAGTGACTTTGTTAATCCCGGAGACAGCGGCTTGAATCACATTATTCGCCGTTGCTACGTCGTTCTGGATCGAAGTGCGGATTCCGTTGAATGTGCTCGTGATAAAGTCCGACATCTGGCAGCTGACAATGTGAGCGTTGATTGGATGGAGCAGGCTAATACTGGATCGGAGGGACCTACGGTCTGAACAGCACCGATGAGGACCGCTAGAGCGCCGCGGACAACGAGTTCGAGAAAGCATAAAAAGGTGCTTCGATAGGTATCGATCATGAAGAGAATGATGGCTTCAACGATTGTAAGACTGTAAAGTCCAATCAGAAAGGAACTATGGTTATGAGCCACTCTCAACGAACCTGAAAATCATGGTGGCCTTGGAGGCATTGATACTGGCATTAACAGCATCGATTATCTGCTGGTTCGTCCCCTCGCCAGATATCTGGGGATACTGGCGGCTGCAGTAGCAGCAGTCTGTGCTGCAATACAGCTAGTCATAAGGGCAGCCTTGGCGTCATCAACGGCATCCTGTGCACTTCCAGTGGAATTGATGATTTGAAAAGCAACGAAGAGCAGAGAAAGAATGGGATACGCCAGCCAGGTGAGAGAAAGCAAATGAGGAAGGGTGAGATAAGGGGTCAAGGCATGTCTATTAGGTGGAGTCGTAGATTCAGATAGATATACGGTAGGTTGCTCGACAAAGGAAGAGTCCTGGGGCTCCGCGCCTTGAGCCCCGTAGTGCGGTGGTGGACTTGGACTTGGGAAACGAGTCGGCGACATTCGAAAACGAACTAAGGTCGACCAGCGACGAAGGGGAAGGAAGAAAGAGCGAGAAGGTGGCCATTTCTCTTGCAACCTTTTGATTTAAGAGAACAATAAATGGCTTTTGTGTTCCCTATTTCATTCAAAGACGCCACGCGGCAATATCCGGTAATTTGCTTCCGGGTTGCCCTCCCGGTAGTACAGTATTTTCTCTGCAGCTATGTCTTAGTATGTGGATTGGAATCTGTAGGAACACGCATGGGCCTCTGGGGCACCGTTTCTGGCTATGGTGCAGCCTTTGTAGCCAACCAAATGTATTTCCCTGGTTTTGCCTGTAAGAGGCTACGCGCTCTTGACTTTTAGCCGCGAACGAATTTGATCAGGAGCATTTGAAATGTCCTTCCGAGAACTCGGCGGCAGCTCGCGGATGGGTGCAAGGTGTCCCCACAGCAGCCCCGCGCAGCGGACGGGGTGCGGGGTGCTCCGCGAGAGCTCCGCGACCTTATTTTGCCGGTCCCTGCCTCTGGCAAGAACCTGCCTACGGCCTTTGTGCGTTGCCATCCATACCCTATGAATCTCGGATGTACCGGTCACACCTTCATACATGGTCCCTTGATCATCCCTAGTAGACACGCGTAATCGATCTTCATCCGCCTCGCACGACGTAGTTGCTGTCAGCACCAGAGTCTGGGCTTGCCGTCCTGCAATGACGGTGCATCCATGGCGGCCATGGCCAGCCCCATTTTATTACCCAGATCTATCAACGACTGGCTGGGAGATACGTGGCTTATTTGCCTGTCACATCTTTTTTCCACTACAGCCGCATTCCCGCTTGAACCCCTGTATCCCTATTGGAAACATGGAGCGACGGCGTTGAGGATGTCAGCATGAGTCGCCCCGTAGGAGCAATGGACCTCGCTATGGAATCGACCAGGTTTCATCCTCATCGCTTAAGAGAATGCGGAGGCCCTGCTCACCCTTACCCCCGATTGCTCTTTGTAAAGCAATGAGACTTTAGCGGCTTACCCACTCGCCACCAATAACTGCAACAAACACTCCCATGCCCGATTATGCTTACGATCCCTACGGCTCCTTTCTTCTACAATGCATTCCGTTGGTTGCGTAATCAGTCACCCATCGTGGCCGAGAGTTGATCACCATATTACGGTGAGAGAATGAACCTCTGGATACTCGTCATCTCATGCTCCAATGCCTATAGTATCGAGACTTTTCGGCACTTCATTAGCGCCAGCCTAAAGGTCTCTATTTGTGGGGCTTGATTCGTGGGGGAGGGACTGAGAACCGTTCATATCTCATGACGTTTTGGGGTACTATGTAAAGCCTCTTCGCTGTCTGTCCGTAGCCTGTAGGATATACAGTCGGCTCGTCGTACCCATCCTCTGGACACGAAGACATGTGGATTAACGACTGCGACTACCTGGGACCTGGGTTAGGAGCTTCACCAAGCCCCCAGAATGGATCCAAGATACATCGAATCTTCAGAGATTCCTGTTACACCCCTACATACTGTAGATAATCGGAACGGTTTACCTGTGTCTATTTAGGTGTCTCTACATAGCAATACCGTTCCGGGTCCATCATTCTGTTCGGTGACTCTGGGACTGTTGCGAAGCCCAAAGTGAATTCAATCCACTTTATTTTCCTGAAGCGGGTCCATGAATCCACGTTTGGCTTCCCGTTGCGCTACTCCATGCCATGATGCGCAGTATTTCCAATACATAGCACAGGTCATCTGAGATAACCCCTATTCCACAAAGAGTGACAGGTCTTGGGTACAAGGAATCACGAGGAAAAAAGTCCAAACAAATCCAGCAGTCAGAAGCACGGGCAATGTAACTTAGAAACCAGTCTCTTCGGGTGGTGGTCGTTACGTCAAACCCCGGCAAACCACACCAACCATCCCAAGAACACCCACAAACAGCCACCCACGCACCCGGCTATGTCTGAGTCGTCCAGAATGCAGAGTTGAGTGGGGTGTTGGGACCATTGTAGATGCATATTAGCGACACCCGATATTCGCCAGATTTGTCCGACAGGGGTATCCCGTGTTTGTCCATAGCATAACCGAAGTCACCGGCTTTGCAATTGCCTTGGAGGACGGTGGAATTAGCGTTAGACTTGCCAACCTGATGAGAATACATATAAATTCCAGTGCTTGCTTCAACAACAAAGGGAGGGGAAGGAACAAACCCAGCTCAAGAACCCTCGTTGATCAAGCCAATTCTGAGGAATCGAGGCTGCGGTGGTCATCTCTCCAGCAGCACTATTGAGGCATGCGCGGCGCTCAACGTAGTAAGGCCCAGTGGGACTGTCGGCGTTCTGAAGAAAGTCTGATCAGATCAGGAATTTAAATAGAATAATGAGAAAATACGGGAATCCGACCTTGACGGCGAGGCACTGCTTAGTATCGGGCAGGTAGATGCGACCTGCAAGAAAAGGTCGTTAGGCAAGAGACTCAGACTGCCAGAACTTCTTCAACGCACCGTACTTGGACATGAGGAAATTGTCACCGTGTGCGTAGTTCGGCAAACACGTCTGCATCAGAAGCCGTTGAGGTCCTGATCTCTTAAACGACGCGTCAAGGGGAATCTTCTACGCACCTGGAACTCTACCCGTATCTCTGGGTGAGGGGTGTTATGATAGAACGCGAGCTCATTCCTCCAATTGAACGCGAAGTGTTTGTACACTCCTAAGTGTCGTATTTGGGACTCTGACAGCAGCATATGGATGAAGATCATCCTCTACGTACCAGTACCAATCCCATTATCGTCCGTGATCTCCCTAGTCGCGAGGAAACCCGTCTCAAACGTCACACATTTGGGTGAGGTGGGGGCGGGTGCGGCGGAGACCAAACCAAGAATCGAAGCAAAAAGATACAGTGGATAGAGCATCGATCGCGACAGTGTTGGAAAAATCAAGGTGGAACAGTGGAAATAGGACGGGGGTGGACCAAGAAATCACCCCACACTTTTATAGCTGGCCATGTTTATTAGGCGGAAGCGCGTTTTTACACTTTTTACGTGTATTCCGTGTGTTGCCTGGACCTCACACTGCACGGGACAGGGGCAGTGCCTCCTATAATTGAATCGGGTTTTCATAACCGGTAATATCCGATATTAACAAAACGCGCGCATCTCCATCAGCCGCATTCTGACGTGCAGGCCGTCTGATGCGGTGCCTTGCTCCATGATCATGTCGGGGACCTGGCTGGCTTGGTCCTATACGTGGCAGGTCGATGCATCAGGTCCAGGGAGATTGAAAGTAGTTGGTGCTTTCCGGATTCGTCGATACTCACGTTCAATGGTACGGTGTTAACTCAGCCCAGATCAGCCCAACGGCCATCTTAATATCTATGGCGGTGACGTCTGTTTGCAGCCTTACTCAGAAACATCTTGAGACGGAAACTGCAAGAAAATAACAGTTTCTCTGTAAATTAACCCATCAAAGCAGTCTCATTGCGTCTTCAGCCGCACTGATTCACTGAGGGCGCCATCCAGGTTGGACCGCAGCCTCGAACCTTTCCACTTCCGCCATGAGATCCTCCACGCTTTCTTCGAGCCATTTGACATACTCGACAGCTCGAAAGAGGACACCGCTTTTGCCTTTGCCTCGCGTCCGCCCACGTGTTCCTTTCCCTCTGGCACGCACGGGTTTCGGAGGAGCAGGTCGAGAGGACGCCGTAGGGTGGGCGGCAAGCATTGACGTGAGTGCAGCGTACCCATCGCGTATTGTATTTCGTCTTCGTTGTTCAGACAGTATGTGCCGGACGCGTTTCTCCGGGGTACTGAGCACTGGTTTCTGTGGTCGGCCACCCATTAGGTTTCCACCCCCGCCACCTCCACCGTCGTCTGACGTTCCCACATGCGAATCATCTGGTTCTTCCTGTTTAGGGTGTGCTGATTCATGAGGGGGACTGTACTGCCTATGGTAGTTCTGTGGTGGTGGCGAATTGGAGCCAGGAAGTCGTGAGGGGATTGGGTAGGCGGAGGCACCAGGGGCATAGGCCGTAGGTGCATGCATGTATACAGCTCCTGATAAATGGGAAGAATTGCCAGGAGATCCAGAGCGAGGAGGGACGCGATTTGGGAGGGATGAAGAGGTGGTTAAATTTCCCAAAGATAAAGGTGTGGTATCCCCAGCTGTAAACGCAGGAATTCCAGAGGGTAAAAGGGGATCGAACTGCCATTCGAACTGATCAAGGAATCCTAGCAGATTGGTGTGCTCCGACGCCGAGAACAGCTCATTTCCATTAGAGGATTCATCGGGTCGGAGTAATTGCTCAGGGAGTGCAGTGGGGAAGTTATATTCGAACTGCTGGTATGGGACGGGTGGTGGGACTAAGGGATATGTTGGTTGGGACTGGAGATGGAGGGTTGGAGATTGCGGTCCCTGGGGTTGCTGTAATACATATGATGGACGGTGTGGGCTACTATCGCTTTCTTGGGGACTCATCTCTGTTGTAGTTACCAAGCGACGGCATTTGCCGAGAACGTCAGTAGCGCGTTTGCAAACTTGAACTGAAAACACCATGCAACGAGGCATACAAGGGATGGTGAGTCGTGCGTTCACGATGCGTCGTTCGTGTGGATACTAACTTTGGTGAATTTGGACAGCAACCGACTGTGATCCTTCTTAAGGAAGGAACAGATACCTCACAAGGAAAAGGTCAATTACTATCAAATATTTCTGCGTGCATGGTTATTGCAGACACGCTCTCTACGACCCTGGGGCCGCGGGGAATGGACAAACTTATTGTCAACGATCGAGGAGAAGCACAGATTACAAACGACGGCGCGACAATCATGAAATTGTTAGACATCGTACATCCCGCTGCGAAAACCCTGGTAGACATTGCCCGGGCCCAGGACGCAGAAATAGGCGATGGGACAACCAGTGTCGTTCTTCTTGCCGCCCATCTGCTTAAGGAAGTGCGTGGCTATATCGAAGAAGGCGTAAGCCCACATCTCATCATGAAAGGGTATCGATTAGCAGCACAAATGGTCAAGCAAATTGTTATTGCGTATATCTGCGACATCTCCGAGCTGAATTTTCTCAGGCCATCGACCGTGTAAAAGAAATCCAAGTAACTATCGACAAGACCGATTCTCAGTAAGCCCCAGTATTCCAAAGTTTCTCCTCGATGTCCAACACGTCAATTTGCAGACAGTTTAGATCACTTCTCCTCAAATGCGCCTCGACATCAATGTCCTCAAAACTGATACACTCTCAAAAACCCTTCTTTTCACAAATGGTCGTGGATGCAGTCCTATGTCTGGACCAGAACGACCTCGACGAGAGTCTCATTGGGGTGAAAAAAATTCCTGGAGGAGGACTACAAGTTAGAGACGGATTCTAGGTTCTAGGATGCATCACGGATCATTGATCGCATTTTTTTTCTAGGATTCATTGCTCATTCGTGGAGTATCATTTAAGAAAACATTCACCTATGCTGGTGCCGAACAACAGCCCAAATTGTTTAAAAACCCTCTAATTCTCTGCCTCAACGTCGAGCTCGAACTCAAAGCCGAAAAGGACAACGCAGAAGTCCGCGTGGGAGGCGTGGCCGATTATCAAGCAATCGTCGATGCGGAGTGGACCATCATTTACAACAAACTCGAATTGATACAAAAAACGGGCGCGCAAGTCGTCTCTCCAAACTGCCCATCGGCGATTTGGCCACCCAGTGGTTTGCAGATCGAGGAATCTTCTGTGCGGGACGGGTCGCGAGCGCCGATCTTAAGCGCGTCGTGCAAGCTGTGGGGGGAAGCACGCAAAGCACCTGCTCGAATATCCAGAGGAAGCACCTGGGGACCTGCGGACTATTTGAAGAGAGACAAATTGGCAGCGAGCGGTATAATGTATTCGAAGACTGCCCCCAGGCTAAGACTTGTACGCTACTGCTCCGCGGGGGGCGGAGCAGTTCATTGAGGAGGTGGAGCGCAGCCTCCACGATGCTATCATGGTCGTCAAACGTGCAGTGAAGAATAGCGAAGTTGTCGCTGGCGGTGGCGCCGTTGAAGTGCGTGATTTCACTTTTCGATCCAAACATCCCTCAGGCTTCTTACTCACCACGGATATTTAATCCGTAAAGATGGACCTCAGTGCTTACCTCCGCACGCACGCACGCACGATACCGGGCAAAATCCAGTTGGTCCTCACTGCGTTCGCTCGGGCATTAGAAATTATTCCTCGCCAGATCTGCGATAATGCCGGTCTCGATTCGACAGATGTATTGAACAAGCTGCGCCAGCGACATGCGTCTGGAGATGTTTGGGCAGGCGTGGACGTCGAAGGGGAAGGTGTACGAGATAACATGGAGGCATTCGTATGGGAACCAAGCCTGGTGAAGATAAATGCCATCGGCAGTGCGGCGGAGGCGGCTTGCCTGATCTTGAGTGTAGATGAGACCGTCAGAAATCCCCAGAGTGAAGCGGTGAGTCTCGTTCTTCGGAAGATTTTAATTCCCAGGATCAAATCTTGTAGCTCATCGTATGATTTTACTCTTTTGATGCAGCCGAAATCGGGTCCCCCGGTATCACAGGCACAGGCACAGAGAGCATTGCGTGGACGCGGCCGCGGTATTCCTCGTCGCTAGGATTCATAAATTGAGGAATCTCCTTCCATCTCCGCTATTGCTACCCTAATGCAAACTTTGTTCCTGTCTGACGAGGCCGGTATGGGAAGTTGAACGTAGCCTTTCTTATTTCATTGTCATAATACAACAGAGTTTGGGCTACAGATCAGATTGAATTCCGTCGCAAGCTCCGTCCCTTCTTCCTCTTGTCTCCCCCGTGATACCCTTCCTCGTACCCAGTCGGAAGATTCCCTGCGTCCTTCCACTCCTGCAGCATCTTTTTCCCTCTTTCATATCCAATCGCCAATATCTGCTCGAATTTGTTGAACTGGAGGATACTGAACTGATCTCGGAAGCTCATATTAGACAATGACTTCGGCAAGGAGTGATTAACTGACCTCTTGGACAGGAATAGGCATATACCAACATCCCTTCATGACCTTGACATCCGCTAATGTCTTCACGCTCGATACACTAGAAAGTGACATTAGCTAGGAAGCAAGTTGGCAGCAGTAAGAGTAAGCGACGCACTAAGCCAATCGACTTTGAATCTCCGTAATGGGTGGAACATTAGGTGTTGCGGCAAAAGGGTTCAAGCGATTGAAAAGGAGCCACAATCCCGATACTGTATCACCAAAACTTCGTGGCGATGTGTCGTCGACCTGTAAAGAGGGTGGTCAGCATCCTGAAGCGAATGAGACCAGGGTCTTCATACCGAGCCTACGTCCACTGCGAAGACTGCACTGGCTCCCATAGACATCATTGTGGAGACCTATGTGTAATCGACCAGCTTCAGCCATGATGGATGAACAATGGCGATGGGCCGGTTCCCAAAACGTACAGGAAGATTATCCACTGTGCACAAGATAGTCAGTCAAAATGCAATCTTGAAAACTCAAAAATGCACGTACTGTAACCGCCGTCGACAAGAACATTGCCGTTGTCATTTAAAGGGGGTAACAAACCTACGAGTGTCATAGATGCTCCTGCAATCCCCAGGTTAAATAATGCCTAGGGAATGATGATTGATTGAGCCTACGAATATATCGCCAGGCGTAGCCCGAGTTGTGTATCTCATTTGTAGAAGTCAAAATATTTGTAGTGTTGCAGAAGTACGGCAACCACATGTCCTCGATGTGCAAATCATAGAAAGCCTGTGAAAACATGAATATCCTGTTTTACGTGGATTAGGTATGGGTGTAGACTATGACGAACCTTGTAAATTGAACGATTGAACTCGTGGCCCTAAGCGTATTATTTAGTATTCAAAATAACAAGGAAACAGCGAGCACCGCACTGTTGTATATGCCACTATCGGATAGGTCACATCGGAAAGGATGCGCCAGACGTTACCCATCCGACTACTGAACTGTTTCGCTCGACCGACACTCGAGAGCAAGTCTCCATCCCGTGCATAGAGTCCGCTCACGAATGCACCCATACTAGTACCCCCAATTTGATCTATGGGCACACCATGCTCTTCTAGAGCACGCAAGATCCCCTAGGACGAATGATCTCAAGAAATTAATGCTGCACCACACATACGGGAGCTAGACCGTCATACCAGATGAGATATTCCCCGTGCACCTCCGCCACCTAGCACGACACCAATCGACTTGCCACAAAGACGACGTGCAAGTCTTGCAAAATCACTCGAATGGCTCGGTCGTTGTGGGGACGGTACCGACGTAGACCCTCGATACTTTTCTATCCGAATTTGGACCTGACTCTTCAATTTCTTGAATGCCACCATGGCTGCAGGATCGAGCAGGACAGGCGCCGGTTTTGGAATTATGATACCCTGGGATGAGGTGACAAACCCATAAAGAGAAGCCCCACGGAGCAGACAGTGTAATATCACGCACAGGAAGTTCTACATGGAAATGAGAATGTATCCACGGTCGAATCTAAACACTCGATTGTAAGAAATCGATCCATAGGGGGAGAAAGGCCCAGGATACCTTCAACCACTCCCGCGTTGAACCAGGGACCACCGTCCTCTCAGGATGGAGAAGTACGAGCTCCTTGCGAGCAGTCGTCTTCGTGGAAAGCAACAATCGCTCATATTCACCAATGCTAGGGTCGTCTCCCATCCCCACCAGCATTATGCAATCCGCCTGGGATCGATTGTGTCAGATGATTCCAATTCTGTCATCTTGAAACGATGATGGGGTCGTCTTACCTGGCGTATACAAGTTTGTGTCCACTGAGCGCTAACGGCAGAATCCGCAACATACAATACGATACGATACCGCTGCTCCTGATCAGCTAACCATCCAGCGACTCTGAGTTTCCCCACTTTAGTAAACGAGTGCCGCCCAAGGTGACTAGTAATTGATGCCTGAGTGAGATACGATGTGGGCGCTCCATTATCCTCTAGCGCCGCCTGGAGTTTCTTTGCGAACGCTGCCACGGGACATTTCGCGCAGAGGGGACAATAGCGACCGTCTTTAGATTCAGGTTGCTCCCCATTTCAGTGCCAGGCACCGCAGATCCACTGGCGCCCGCCGTTTCACGGACACGGGTGGCGACCATGCGAAGCAGCCTAGGGGCCAATGCATCAGTAAGGATGCGTAACGAAACGAAACATTTTATCTACGAACTGGACTGTGGTCTTGGGATGTCTTAAATCACAAAGAGAAATTAGAAGCAGTTGGGACAACACATTTAGGTGCACACACCGGGCAGATATAGCGTTAAACAGCGTCAGAGGCATCCGCACGAGTTCTGTATCTCGAATCGCGTGCAACGTTGTCTTGCGTGTAGAATTAGTGATCACATCAAGCTCTCCGACAGTATCACCTATATCAGGCCCACGGTTAGACCTTCCACACCCAAATAAATTCAAAAGCACACGAGAAAGATGGACAGACCTTGCCCATATTCATCTACAATATTCACTTTCCTGAGTTTCCATCGTCCTTCTCTGTAATATCTCGCAATCGTCCATTGATAACGATGTAAAAGCTGTCGCTGGGCTCGCCTGGGCGCCACAAAACTTGGCCAGCGTTGACTTGCATCCAGTCCAGCGCCGAGTCAATTTGCAATACTAGGACAACAAAAATATTATGAATGAGCGGGTGGCGATGGCATCAAGGAACCCAGTCATCTCACCCAATGGTGATAATAGAGAAATAAGGCGCTTCGCAAGCGTAAGCAGCACGATGGGCCTCTTCTCCAGAAGACGTTCCAATGCACTGTGAGACAAGAATCCAACATACGTATCCATCTTGGCTCGGATGTCGACATATGAGGGATACCAGAAAGAGACGCTGAGTGGGAGTAGGCCTGAGCGTGCGGTCTTGTGACTATAGCCACGAATACATACCCAAGTATCCTGCGATACCACCAGACTTGACAGTAAATAAGTGCTTCGATGGCTTGGTTGGCTTAGAGGCTTGCAGTCCTACAGCAGACTTCTTGTGTAGGCCTGGAGTGAATAGGGGAAGTGCTTCCGGCTCCTTACTAGTAGCACCGTCTTCAGGGGGAAGAGAGACGTCCAAGATGCCCTCGATGACGAAGAACATACCTATGACACTACATATAAGCCTATCATCAATGGCACCAACCCGGTGGAATTGCTCACCAGCATCCGCTTCCCCCGCTTTGACAAGCGTATCACCCGCTTGGAAGAAAAGGATTTCCACTTCGTTGTCGATGGCAGCATTGTTGGATCCCATCATGACAGAGGAGCCACCCGTGACACTAGATGCATCGTCCGCCGCTTGCAAGAAGGATAAGGACTGAAATGACGTGTTGAGCGACGATCGTGCAAATGGATCGGAGGCACCGAATGCGGGCGATGTCTCGGTGGGCGATATGGATCCGCTGATTGGAGGCTGTATGAGACCTATTGACTTGGCAATACAGTCCATCACCCCTTCGCGCAGGTCGAAATCGCCCGAGTTATCCGTGACATGGCGAGCCGCGTGATCATTCATGGTTCGCAAACTAGGACTGAATAGGAGGCTCTGATTCCGGACGAGAGGGCGATAGGCATCTGAGCTTCCGATCATGCTGTGCAAATCACCTGCATTAACTTGAGATCTGCGGCGGAAGTGACCAGAGGTCGAGTCGTGTATTGTGCTGGACGCGATAGACGAGGATTTCCCTTGGGAGAAACCAGAACGTGCATTTCCCTGCCCGCGATTAGGGGGAATCCAAAGTAGTCTGTCTCCACTTCAGAGGACTCCCCGTCACCATTGTCACTCTGGACTTCAGGCGTGAAACGCTGGCGGAGTTGTTGCATACCACCCCCTTGGTAGAAGTCTCTGGGAAGAGGGTGGCAGGCAAGGTCATTGATGGCCTTTTCGGTGCGTAGCAATTCTGTCGTTAATCCCAGATATTTGTGGGCTGCATTGAAAGTGACCCGCGAAAAACGAGTCAGGATGACTGTACAGATGCGGAATAAAATAAGCAAGTAAGCTATAAAGAATCGATGGACCACTTATTGGATAATATGTGCGGAACTCTTGGGGAATTTGGACGTGAGTCGGCGGAAGGCCTCTGGATCCATCGGATAATTAATTAGATGAACAGATAATTCAAGAAAATATCAAGCAGACCAGCTGGGATGACGGCAAGTGTGGTATCTACCGTGGCTCTCGCCAAGGAGCCATTCATACTAGGCTCGAGGCCTGCCGGCAGCGTTGCTTTGCGGGTCCTGGTTCGGGGTTGTTTTGGGTCTCTGGAGGTGGTGGAACGATAGGATGATGTGTTGGTACTGCTGCTTATCCGGCTGGATGTTGAAAGGAGGGAAGGTTGTTGATCAGAGTCCAGGACGGTATCGGGTGCTTGCACAGTCGATCCAGATGATGACACCGAGTTCCTTCGTGATCGCCGTAGAGTTCCAGAGCCCGTACCAAGGTCGAGGTTGGAGACATCTGAATTCGCACGAGATCTACTCGGTGTGTCAGGACTGGCCTCATCGACTTCCTCATCGGGCCACGCAAGGTTCACGTTCTCGGTGAATAAGCTCAGGATCGTGAAAAGGCTCGAGAGCGTTCCCCCACTCCCTACTTCGTTGAGCAACTGATATCCGTTTAATTCTTCTTCGGCCCATATTCCCTCAGGCTCGGCCGATGTCGTACTTGTCTTCGCATACACCTGAACGAGACCATCGACAACGCAATAAAAGTTCTTATCTTGGTCGAGAGATAAACTGTCTCCTGCGATCAATCTCCTTGTTTGCAAGTGACGGGCAAGTTCATGGAACACCTTCGAATTGCGTCATAAGTGATGCACGAGGGATGCTGCAAGTAAATCCTTACGGGTTTCTCGAGAAAGCCGAAGACTCGGATGGCCAGCAAAAATTCGTCCAGATAATTATGGAAGGGGTTGGGTGGATCTGCCCCCTGAACATCTGGGTGCAATTCCTCGAGATCGGGTTTCGTGAGGGGTACCTCTTTCAGAGTCGCTAGTGGAGATTAAAATAAGTAAGCGAGAGGACATTGAATGACCATTTAACGCACAATAAGTGTTCAAATAGCTATATCTAACAAAGAATGATAGCGCAACGCCAAACAGAAGAAATAGGATCGCCAGCGACCTGAAATCGAGCTAGTTCGCTGGAGAGATAAATTCAAATGCTCATATGAGCTCTTTCCTGGACTCACCCTCAGAGTCAACGAATACGATAGGACTGCGTATACGAATCGAGGGACAGTAATGGTCGTAAACGCAACCAACGTGCGCGCCCATGCCAGAATCCAGACTAAAACCCACAATCAGAAAGGAGGGAAAAATAACGGTGAGCTTAAGCTCACATGTAACCGAGACACAGGCCCGAACGAGGGAGATGAGAGGATGAGAGGGATCTCTGTCCATCCTTACATGGGCTTTATGGGTACCGGCAAGTTCCGTGCTTACCTCTTTGGGTGTTATCCTTCAGATTTATTAATATCGTGCAAGGTTCTGGGTGACTCGCATCTTTCCCGCAAAGTGTTCTGGTTGGGGTTGCGAGATGGTTATTTGTCGCACTGTCCGGTACTTGGGTCAGTTTGTTCGTCGAAGGACCTTCTACTGCACACGCATCAACTGGTATATTTAGTATCATCCTTTGCTAGAAACCGATAATGCCTTGTTCTATTGTCTGGTTCGGATTATCTGTGGGGTCGATACCGACTGTCAATACATTGGTCACCGAACTGAGTTGGTTATATTGTGTCATCTTCACACTTGGGTCAGCTGTGTAATTTTCCATTCAAAGCTTGGGTAGCAGCCGCATGGTGAACCTGTCCCAAATCGCCATGAATATGGAAATATTGGAAGATCGAGGGAATACCCAAGAATTCCAAGACCAGTAATAAACAAGAATTGGATTCTCATCAACGATAGAGGGCCATCAGCATTACTGGAACGAAGCCCGCGAGTGTACCGTTGGGTGTAGAGCAAGGCCTCATAGAGGCGTGTTCCATGTCGAGGAACCATCACCGTCATGTGAGGTTGCGAATAGAAAAGGGCACTCTTCCATCATTGGAAAGCGGTAATTACTGGCCACTCCGGTAGTCGACGGAGGACGCGCATCTTCCATTCCCCTTCAGCTCCAGCATTGGAAGGAGAGCCATCCCGCCCTGAAGAAGCGATCTCACGACCGCATTATAGGATCTCCTTGCCCAGAAACATTGGGGAAGAGAATTGCTGATACACGTGGTCCAGGATCTTCACCTCGTTCTAGCCTGGGCCGCGGGTCTCGACCTAATCGAATCTGTGATGGGAGACATCATCTTGTGGTTGACGATGCGTATCTTGTGTGACGGGGAATCCACGCTGAATGCAGCAGTGTACTGTACATGAACGATTTCTTCACTGGGTATCGGGTGGATATTGAACAATTCCTGTTTTTCCCAGTGCCAGCGACTCTGCGTACCCTCTCTACTGCTTCATCTCACCTCTTGTGCTCTGTTGGGTCAGAAATTAAACATTCTTATTTCCCTACAAATATACATGAAGCATTTGTGGGAAATTCTTGGACATAGGTCTCTAGAGAAGCCACATGCCAGAAACACTATCTCTGGTCTTCTCCGCAACGGATACCCTTTGGGGCATTATTAATTTCATTGATTGTCCGTACAACAAATCCCATTGATAGCATACACGCTATGTATCTCTACATGAATATACATGCATGCTACAACAAGACGAGTCAGTCCACACAAGGCATAAAATAAAGCGAAAATGTCAAAACGTCGAAATAGATATGTAGTCAAACCAGGCGTTGGCCTTTGTCCACGTCCCACAACTGCATGTGCATCTCTCCTCTATCGTTGCATGCCTCCCGTATAGCCAAACTCCTTGGTTTGAATGAGATGTATACGCCGTAGACTCTCTCGGTCTTCCCGGGCGGCAACAGTCCGACGGCCGCCGCCTTCTTATTCCCGTGTGCCGCCATCCGAGATACGATCGCGGTCCCAGCAGACAAGAGGGCTTTTTTGGGACCCTTTTTGGCTGCGGCGCCCCCGAGGGATGATGCAGATACCACGGAGGAGATGATATTGACACGTTGCTTGAGTTTTTCTGAGGTCTCGGGTGAGACTCCATGGTCTTCACATACTGCTTCGATCGCGGAAGCAGTGAGTGTGGAGGCTAGGTACGCGGCGGGTGTTTGGAAATTGTCCAACGGCGAGAAGGCAGCAGGGATATTACAGAGGGTATACCCTTATCAGCTATTTTTCCACGCCGGATGGATGCCCTAGGAGGATGTACGTACCAGCGTATGTGCTGAAAGCGATAGCCTCGGGGGTACTAGCAGCCGAAAGGACCGCAGAACTTGCCAGCAGCGCAGCAGCGCTGGTACTCCCTGCCGCAGCCGCGGTAGAGAGAGCCGCGGGCACCGCAAGTGCCACCAGACCCAGCCCAGCAGCGGTCACTATCCCGATCGTCTTCGCAGATTTCGCAGCAGAGTACCGATTACTCAGTTTTATCGTTTTTAATTTCGTGGCGGTCTCTTCGGTCTCGAGGGACGGTGGAACGTTGTCGATCCGCCATTCAACAGTGAACCAAACGGACCCAGTGTGCGTTGCGAATGTTTCTAGTCGGCATTTTCATTTACGGGATGTGGGAGAAGGGTCGGCCTTTTACTCATGCAAGCCTCATTGTACATGTACCCACCTCCTGGCGCGACAGCATTGGAGAAATGAAGAGGAGCGACTTGGGATAGGGCAATATTGAGAATGTGAGGTGTTTCGTTTTTGATCCTTACATCAGGCATGATTGACTCTGGGCGAGCGAAGAACCACTGCACCAAGGCTGTGTGTGATCTTTGCAATTCGAGTGATATTTACATCCGAGGCGATGGGCGCTTCGGATACTGTTCATATCGCAACGGATCGCTATGGCGTACAAGTGAAAAATATGCCTACATGATTATTTCCTAGGAGCGTGAGTTTTTTTTGTTGATGTCAACGTCAAGATCAATTGTGGTGGCTGTATCAAGTCTTTAATCACACTCAATCACACTGGCAAGCAGGGTTGTCTGAACCCAATGCTTATTTTGAATGGAATTGTAGGATAAACAAATTTACATAGCGTTTGGTGGCGTTTCTTGAACGAGCTATTATGTTCGTCAGGACGGACTTGCACAGGCTGCCATAAAGTCAATCAACGTGAAAATCGACTTCAAAAAGCCCACAAAATTCTAGATAATGCATTTTTACACGTTATAAACGCCCTCAGAAACCAGTGGAATCACTTTTGGGTTTGGACACACCCGTGAGTATCTCACGCTGATTTTTATCGCGATTGGCCTTGAGTTCATACAATACATGTACAATAATGCATGCACGTAGATAATACGCATACACATGGACGGATATATGCCTTTGTATATTTCGGCCTAGGAATTAGGGATGACATGAACTGCATCGAAATTATGATTAGCGCCCATCGCCTCAGACATAAATGATGCATTGTAAATTCCAAATGACTGTGGGGTTGTTGCTTCCTATTCCCACCAGTGACACTCACGCGACCCTTCTCGCTTATCACAACTTCCAAGTGTGGCAAACTAATATTGCTGGGGACTTGAATACTCCAAAAGCACAACCGACACCAAAGAGCACCTAATCGTTTAGCACAGTCAGCAGTTGTCAGATAGTGTTTAATTTTCTCACTGCAATGCAACACACCCTCCAGGAAGTCCGGGGGGGATCCAGGACGTTCGGGTAAAGGTGATGTTGGTGTAGACTGGCAAGGGGTTCAAGTCCCGTGAAGGTCACTCTGGCTTATCGGGGCGTGGTTGGGAACTGAATCCCCATTACCAAGCCTGAAGAACTTAATCTTAGGCTCAGTTCGCCTTCAGAGGTTCGCGTGAATCTTTTCTGGTAAAATCTGCTTGGGAATTCAAGCAAGGTTCACATTAATATGGCGCAATTTTATGATGAGAGTGAAAGCACGATTAGCCAGGATCTCTGGAGCCAAAAGAACCCTCTTGTTACGAGTTGTACCCGCAACCTCATCACGTGACCACTCCCCCGGATTACCATTCTTAGTAATTCCCTTATTAAGGCTTACCTTGTGCTTATTCATCCCCCTTTCCTTATTGTACCTCCATTTCCTTATTCACCTCAGACTCCTTCCCAGTCGCGTGGTGGCTTTCTTCGCGCTTGGTCTCCACATATAGGAGTTTAGTCCTAAATCCGCAAATTTGGATCCGTGTTACATAATATATTATGAAATAATAACGGAAATTAAGTAAAACCCGATCATCTATGCCGAATAACAACGCGAGAAAGCCACCACGACGACTGGCACATTTGTTGTTTGGTCCGAGGCTTTGTTTACTTCGGATACAAAATTTATCACCGTATCCCTTTTCCATATATGCATATGTCCCCCCCACCATTGCATGCTCTTGATACTGTTCTGCAATGCGTGGATGAAAACTTCGACAACCTATCCCAGTTCTGGTCCACCCTATTAGGCAGCCATGTCCCTCTCCATATAAATGTAGTTGCATCCCTCCAAATTAATGACAAACTCAATGCATTATAGAGAATGCGAGAGATCGTATTTTCATCCGCCGATGCCGAGACCAATAGCCACAGGATTTTTTTCCTGAGGATAATGACAAGCCGTCTTAATTCGATATACTTGGGGCGAAATCCTTCACCTCGGCAGCCCCCCCAGCCATCAATGCAGTGGAATTCATCGACAATTATCTGGTCCACGCCCTCGCACCAGGACTTCTGTTTCCGCAAACCCCAGAAGCGCGGATCGACAATCAATTCTGGGCTGATTGTGATAACACGGTACTCGCGATTCTCAATTGCCTAATTTTTTTATTTCGTGTCTTCAACGCAGTCTACACCAACCCTATGCCTACAAGTTTACATACCTTCAGTAGCGGCTTTGTCAGGGTATCGCGAGTCACCGAAGCAGATGTGAGCTCTAGGCTTGCTGCGACATCGGCCATTTGCTTTCCCAGGTTTTTGAGAGGCACTATTATGAATGTAGTGCCTTTCTGGTAAAGCATTGGTAGCCAGAAAGTCAAAGTTTCCCCTGAACCCGTTGCAGCCGTGCATACAAGATAGGGAACACCAGATAATTGGATTCGGCAGTTTTCCGCTTGCCAAAGACACACAAGAACATTGTACTCCCTAGCTGAGTGAAATTGGACATCCTCGACGGAGGGAACACTGTCAAGCATTTGATGTTAAGGGGGACGTACGCATATATGGAAAAGGGATACGGTGATAAAGTTTGTATCCGAGGTAAACAAAGCCTCGGACCAAACAACAAAAGTGCCAGTCGTCGTGGTGGCTTTCTCGCGTTGTTATTCGGCATAGATGATCGGGTTTTACTTAATTTCCGTTATTATTTCATAATATATTATGTAACACGGATCCAAATTTGCGGATTTAGGACTTAACTCCTATATGTGGAGACCAAGCGCGAAGAAAGCCACCACGCGACTGGGAAGGAGTCTGTATTCACCTCCACTTCCTTATTCTCCTTGATCTTTGGTATATTAGTTACTTCTTGTACTCTTGCCCCTAAAGAAGATCAAGAATATATTGTCTGTGATTATCCTCTTCTCACCAATTCCCTTCATCTCTCATCTCAAGTCTCCCTGAGAATTCAGTTCCTTCCACTCGGCTTCTCTGCATACTCGTCTTCTGCGACATTAAGTAGTCCTCGCTTCGCGAGCCTCGTCAATCATATTAGGGGCTACTCCTTCGTACTCGACATTGATTACCTAATCTCTTCCTCTTACTACTTAACACCTCTGAGCATCCCACATTCGTACTGAAATCATGGGATCTTGACACATCTTCATTAATAATCCAGTGTTGGTCGAGCAATTGCCTTTTGGTTGCATGCGCTAATGGCCGGCCATTTTTCGGGCAATCTTCGGATAGCGTCTTAGCGGATACCAGTTTTTGCTCCTGAGGAAAATACATGTTCGATTTTTGAGAATAACAAACTGAGAATAACAAAACTAGTCCTAGGCGTCCCCAGATATGAAAGATCAAAGAGGTCAGTTATGGGTACAGGGAGCGTTATAAAGGAGGATCAACCCGCCCCGACACTATAGTCAATAAGTCCTATAATTGTCGACGGTCGATACATCAACGAGAATGTGAAGAGCGCGACGGGCGATCTTCAAGCGCTGCCGCAAGAATCTCGGGTGGAATATCCACGGTTACCCCATCGGGATAACGCGCAGCATCCACTATTGTGTATGCAGGAGGCTCCACCATGGATGGCGCCAGTGGTGAAGGCGAATTAGGCGGGGCCCCGTTGGAATGCATCTCCCGAAGGTGTATATCGGAGAGGTGAGGTGTTGGGGGATTTGGGAATTCTGGTGAGGAAAGGGTGGACGGATCCGTCAGAACGACTGGCGTCTCGCCATTTCTCCGACGGGTAGAATTTGATCTTGTCCTACTTGTGGAAGAGTCCGACCCGGCCGTGAGAAGGGGTGAGCGAGATCTACGGTCTGGCCCCATGCGCCAGTCATCATCTTCATTCTCTGCCCCCTCTGCAAATCGATGCCGCCGTTGCGAATGATATTGCATGTCGGTGGGCGATATATATCGCCCGGGGCTCCCTGGATGTATTACATCCTCTGGGGGATTTCCTTCCGTGGTTGTACCTGGGTGAGAAGGAGAGCGATGATGGAAAGGAGAGCCCCGCAGTGGAGAGGGTTGCAGTGGTGAGGAAGTGCTAAGATTATGGGGTCTCCGACCGGAGGATCGTTGGGTTGAGGCGGATGGGGTGACTTCGTCAATTGGTGGTGGTGGGGACCGAGGCCGCTCCAATGACCGAGGAACGTTGGCCCCTCCGGCCTCCAATAAGATACTACCCCTCTCACTACCGTACGCAGGGGGTGGAGCGAGTGTACCCACGCTGGGTGCTAAGCCCCACTTCTTTACATTCGCCTCAATGTGCACGAATCCAGCCTGGCCAAGATTGACATGCACGCTGCAAGGCCCATCTGCTCCAATGGAGGGGAACAAGTTCCACTTGCCAAGGCCCACGAAAGCGTCTTCTGTCTTACGACCATTCCGCGTGAAGAAGACTGTCCCGGATCGAGGACGGTAGCCAACTCCTAGCACGTCGCCCTCCTTCAGGGGCGGTCCAAACGGAGTGGCGGTGAATGGATAGTTGTAGGATTTGTCACCATTGGAGTGATAGGCAATGGAAAAACGATTTAACCCTGGCAACCGGAAAGGGGGATATGGTTTTGTGGCAAGTCCAACTGAGACGGTCGTCGACTCCGGTAAATCGAACATCTTTACTTCCCAATAATAAACTTCATTTAGCTTTGGTAGTGGGAGATTGGATTGCACAGTGGATGAGGAGGAGGGATCAGGTAGAAAAGTAAGCTCGGTGCGGGCGTGGACAAGAAGGGATGGCATAGTTTCATAGTCAGGCTCGAAGCACCAAGCGGACACTCCCTTCTCCTGGATTGATAGAAATTGTGAAAGGGTGATGTCCGTTGGCAACGAATTTGGAGGATACTGGAGCTGCCAGTCTGAAGTTCCAAGTATGAGATTGGTGCCTGGATGACAACCAAAATATACGCACCTTTCGCTTGCTGGTAGCTGCGCCTTGTATCTTCTGTCACAGACTCAAGCCACCGACTCTCCACACCAGCGAATCCCCCGGCACCCTCCATGAGGTCTTCTCGACTGAGGTCGACTGGGCCGTCGCGGTCGCTAAGTAAGATACCCCGCCGTTTCCGGAGGATGAGGGCACATATTATGAAGAGAACAAGAAGGAAAAGTAGGGTAGAGAGGACGATAAGGATGGGAAGTAGAACCATCAGGGCATTATTGCGATCCGGAGGGGGGCGAGTGTTAGTGGTACTGAACATGATTTCATCTCTAAGAGCTACTAGTGGATCTGTGCTCATTTTCTTGTGCTCCGCACGAGCGGTGCTCTAAAACAAATCCAAGCGAGGTAGCGGAGAGGAGGGGTTGTTGGGAGTCTTAAGTTGAGAGCAATGTCTGGGCCGGGTAGATCCGGCGTCATCTATTTGTATCCAAATGGATCCCAAAGTACACCGCAAGCCATCTGCTGGTCGTCGCCGTCGTGCTGGGTCACACATTGCACCAGCACAAACACAGGAGTCCCACGATGCTGCACTCCACTCCATCCGCGCGTTTCTACGCGGCCGCAGTTCCTATGATATCTTCCCTGTTAGTTTTAGGACAATTGTCCTTGATAACAAGCTAGAAGTCAAGAAGGCGCTCAATGCTCTCCTTGCTAGTTGTACGTCGGAATCCAGTACTCGAAGGCATGGGCTATCACTGATTGGACATCGCCATCTAAATAGCTGTTGTCTCAGCCCCTCTGTGGAATGGCGACACAGCAAGGTTTGCTGGTATGTTCACAGTTCAGGATATCATACACCTTATCCAGTATTACTACCAACACTCCTCATATGATACTGTTGGCCATGATGTGGAACAGTTTCGATTGGAATCACTGCGAGGTTCGTGATATCACGCGACTCTAAGAACTATCATCACCATGATCCCCTATAGATATTGAGCGCGAGCTGAACGTGCCAACTCCACCTCTTATTTCCATCCACCCCATGAAACCCCTCTGGGAGGCTTGTGAATTGCTTATATCCACACATGCACGACGGTTGCCGCTCCTGGATACCCAACCTACCGGAGAAGAAGTCATTCTTTCTGTCTTGACCCAGTACCGGGCCTTGAAAGCCATAGCCACCAACGTAAGAACTTTGCTCCAAATCCAGCTTTCACGTGTCTAATATCAAGTTCCCACGAAAGGTTCGCGAAATTACCCACCTTCACTTATCTTTACGTTCACTTGGAATTGGAACATATATTTCCCCAATTGAAGGCAACCCTTTCCACCCCATAGCGACTGCCACATTGGACACTACTGTTTTTGATGTCGTTCATGTGTTCAGTCGCTTGGGCATCAGCGCTGTTCCCATCATTGACGAAGAGGGCATCGTAGTCAACTTGTACGAGACTGTGGACGTTATCGTGAGGATTCGACTTCATCTGTCGTTACATGTATACTTCTCTGAAATATACATTCTCTTAGACACTCGTGCGTCTAGGGGTCTATCAAAACTTGGACCTGACAATCGCCTCCGCACTCAAACAACGCCCCCATGATTTTCCTGGTGTTATAACATGTACACCACAAGATACCCTCGCTTCTCTCCTTATGTTGATTAAACAGCGACGTGTGCATCGTCTTGTGGTCGTCGAAGGCGAAGGTGGGCGCAAGGGTCGTCTCGTGGGAATTATTACCCTCAGTGATATTCTGCACTATATCATCGGCACGGATTCGACTCGTATGAATGGGACTCGGTCGAGTGCTGGCACGTCAGCGACCGCGACTACTGCTTCTAGCAGCAATAGTCATCTAGAAGTACCCCCGATGGATGGGACGAGAGGGTCATAACAGTTCGCACAAGTTTTGCTTTCACTATTCCCTCAATCATCCCTTTGCTGTTACTATTGAGAATTCTTCCCCACTATGTAATGGAAATGTATGAATATTTGATACACCTGTACGTCTCGGTCTCGCAGAAAGGTTAGACGATGGCTCAAATAATGTATTTTGAATATCATGTCCCAAGATCATTCTGTGATGCCATTCTACCAGGTGAAGGCCCCCAATGCAAACGGTGGGGCTTCAGGTAGGTTCGGGTGTGGCGCCGCCAGAGAGCATCACAGCTGGGATGAACGTGTTCAATGTCGGCCGCTCGAGGCGGCACGACGACGTTGGACCATTAATATTGGGGTTGAAGACATTTGAGAGACGTGAACACTGGGTCAGAAAATTGGAGGACCCAAGCCTGCCCGAGCTGATGTGAATGCATACCAACACCAGGTAAAGTTGAGTTTCCAGTACACGGCAATGACAGAGCCCAGACTCAGATCAGCGGGCACAATTTACGATGTAGAGTGTGGATAACAGTGCAACCATACGTGGGAGGCGCCAACGACAATTTCATACCAGGCACGTATGCATACAAGGTTCATGGAGAAGAAAGGGCAAAACAGAACCCGGAATTTAGGGATATAAATAGGGAAGGAGGCTGAGGCGCATCCACAGAAGGTCATCGCCACCCTACGGCAAACTCCGGCCATTTGCCACAAACGGTCTGTTGGACTTTCTTATGCACGCTACTCGTAAAGCACCGGCTCCACGCCAGGCACGTCCGGCCCAAAGATACTTCCCAGGGAAAGCACCCAAAGGCGTGGAAGCAGTAGAATCTGATTCCGACTCTGAAGCCGACGAGGAATTAGAGCAACAACAATCCGATGCCGGGGATATACCAATTGGCGGCGATGTGGAGCAGGACCATGATAAAGATGGGGATGGAGAGGATGAGGAGCACGCAGTTTTGAAGGCTAAGCCGTCTCTGGGAAAAGCAATGAATGTATCACTCAAGAACGTGAATATCTCGAATGGTAAAGTCATCGTTGACGGGAGGGCAGAATCCGGCAGGACAGATATGGAAGGTACGCGATTTATTTAATGCCATGGCGCATGTAAAAACCTATTTTATTCCTTTATAGAATCTGAGGAGACTCCACCTCGGCCCCCAGGTTTACAACCAGACGGTGTGAGTAGTCAATTCAGGCACTGGTCCTCATTCCCCCACATTGTCTCTACTTATCTGCCCTTTGTTAGTCTAGCAGTGAATACGAAACCGATTCTGAAGAGGAAGAGGAAGAGGAAATCAAACCTGCTGCCGTATTTCGTCCCGTCTTTGTTCCCAAGTGCCCTTTTCGCCCTAGTTTCTCGTTGGTTTCTTTCTCAAACCTACGTTCTACAGGCGAGGTCGTGTCACAATCCAAGAGATCGAGGCCGAGGCTCAAAATACTCCAGAAGCATTGGCAAAACGAGAAGCAGAGGCGGCTCAGCGCAAAAAAGAGAGCCACGATCTCGTCGCGGAGAGCATTAAGCGCGAACTTGCAGAAAGTGTGCCATATCGATAATTTCTCTCGTTGAACTGAGCTCTAATGTGATTTTTAAACATTTCAGAGGAGGTGCAGGAACTCATTCCCGATGTTGATGACACAGATGGCCTCGACCCAGCTGCAGAGTTTGAGGAATGGCGGCTACGAGAACTAGGGAGGGTTAAACGGGATAAAGAAGCCCAAGTACGTCGCGAAGAGGAGCGAGAAGAGATCGAGCGGCGCCGTGCCCTTCCGGAAGCTCAGCGGCTGGCCGAAGATCTTGCCCATGCCCAGAAATCTCGTGATGAAAAACCTCAGGGCCAACAAAAATTCTTACAAAAGTACTATCACAAGGGCGCTTATCATCAGGTACGAGGGCCCAACCTATTGCTGGTGCTAAGAGGTCAATGTTTCTCCCTCTGGTCAGGACTTGGAAATCCTCAAGAAACGCGATTATACCGAGGCCACACAATCTACTGTGGACATGTCGCTTTTGCCTCAGGTCATGCAGGTCAAGAACTTTGGCAAGAGAAGCCGTACGAAATACACACATCTCCTGGATCAAGACACGACCCGCAACACTGGCGGTTTTGGGGGGATTGAGTTGAAAGGAAAAGGAGCTGGGCCAGGACTCAAGGATGCTCAAGGGTGCTTCAACTGCGGCGGACCACATTTAAAACGAGGTACGAAATGGAATCATAGCAAACGTATCAGCAATACCTAACCGCACCGCTATGGAGATTGTCCTAATGTCGACCCAAGCGGAGCCCGATGGGCGGGGGATCGTTTTCAGGGCGTGGGACCGGGGCGAACGATGGTTTTGCAGCGGTCAAGCCCACACGCCAATGGGGTGTTCGGAAAGACCCGCCCGCCGGGTCTACTGACGACCGGGATGCGCCGCGTCACTGGAAGGATCGTGGAACGGATGAGGGGTATCGCCAGCGACAAGAGCTCGCTACGGAGGGGCGCGACGATCTATCTCGGCAAGATGGTCATGGGCGTAGTGGGAGGTCTGGGGGGAGGGATCAATCACCCAGACAGCGGGAGCGAGATCGTTACAGCGATCGTGACAGACCACGCCGGTCTCGGTCACGCTCAAGATCACCGAATCGATATAGGCGAAGACGATCTCGGTCACGAAGCATTGAACGATCTGATAAACGGAGACGACGAGATTGACGCTTATATTATACTTGAAAGAGTATTGTATTTCTATGAAATAATTAGTGTATATGGGGCTCTAAGTGGTCGTGGGACTTCGCCTGAGCAGCGCTCAATAAGTTTTCGAGCAGTGACGGGTGTACATTCATCCTTCATCCTCCATAAGCGTGAACACAACGCACCAATACACCTTGGTCTTGTCCCTGGACATACAACAGTATTGTACGGGTCTACCATTCATGTATGGACCCAAGCCCACATTGAAGGGCATACCTAGAATGCGGTTCTCAATACCGATTTACCAGGTTCAGGGATCGGGAACACGTTAAGAAAAAAAACACACCAGGTATCCTCAAACTTAGATCACGAAAGTCAAGGAATCCATTATTCATATCGATGCTGAGTATATTGTTCGATCCAATGATCGTTTCGCGGCGCACGTCTTCATTAGAGTAGAACTTGTGGCGGGCCCTTCTGGGGTCCAGCGACGGACCAAAACTGAACCAAGACTTCTCTGGAATCCCCGGTCCACTCGGTGATAAGGAATCAGGCTCACCCGGAGGTGCGGAAGATTTGATTGCTGTGACGATTGCATAGTCGGATTCGAGCGCCCCAGAAGCACGGGAGCCCGGAGTTTGGGCACGGAGTAAAGGTGTAATGTTCTCCACGTGGGAATTCTCAGGTCGTGTGGGGATGGTTGATAGCTCGGACTCGGACTCGGGGGAGAGAGCGGTCACATTGACACGGCTGACCAGGGCGAGGAGAGGGGCGAGGACCGTTGGTTTTTCACCCTCAAGTTGGAAATCAATATTCGGGTTAAACCACTGCAAGGCCCGTACACCAAGTTTATATGTTGACGGCAGGCGGTCCGTGATGGATCTACGATAGTATACAACATGAGATTCAATAGATCATCAAGGTGGAAGACGCCTCACGTCCGGAACACGATGCCAAATAGGAGGTCGTCGGCAGTCAAGCTCTGCGTCTTGTACACCCCTATTGCAGCGGCGCTTAATCACGAGAATGAGGCACATAAAGAATGGAATAGGCCAAATATACCTGATGCGTCAATGCTGAATGTTGCGTTGCATTCCTTTTCGAAATAGGGGGAATTGGGGATAGGCTCGGTACCATGAGGAGCTAGTCCTCTGAAGTGTGCTACTCGCACAGTCACTTGTCCCGAAAAATTGTCTGAGGAAAGAGGAACAGATGTCTCCGAATTAACGTGCACTATTTGGTGCGTTTCTTCGTCTAACGATGGCCCAGCAGTGATTATCAGTTTGTAAGGCATGATGACCCAGCTTCACGGAGATTTGGACACCGCGGAACAGGGGCCTGACGAAATTTAAAAAAATATTCTCAGAGAAATGCCAGTAAGGCGAGACTTTGGTGTGATCTACCGTGCGTCTAATCGAGAGGAATTTGTGGTGCCACAATGAGCGGAAATAATCCGGAGCGTGGGAGCAGGAACGGCAAATCCCGACTTGTTTTTGTCCTGTCACCGATTTGTGCCAGCATCCTCTGTATTTGTGTAGAAATGAGTGTAGAAGTTGAAAATCGAGGCAACACTTTTAATTCAGTGATTGGACTGTCAAGGCGGCATGCCGGAAGGATCCGTGACATTTTTCCCCCTCAGAGATGCCGGCAGGTAATTAGGGATCGGAAATTGCTTGCATTGCTTAGAAAGTTCAAAGTCCAGCGGCATCCCCTAGAAGTCTGTGAGCTCGAGAAGCCATGCCAAAATCCCCTCGTAATGCTAAGGTAGCCATAATTGGCTCTGGATTGGCGGGGCTTACTTCAGCTTTTCTGCTCTCGACTGTCACCGACGACGCGGCCGGTGTGCAATTCGATGTACACTTATTTGAAAAGGTATTGGTAACAAGCGTTTTCCATCTCTTGAAATGCAAGCTGACCAAGTGCATTCTTGGGTAGTCCGATTCGGTGGGGATGGACAACAAATCTATCACAGTATCATCCCACAGCGGTGGCAAGGCGACCACCCAGATTAGGATAGACGTGCCAATGAGATCCTTCCAAGGCGGTACGCCCTTTTCTTCAATGCTTTAATGTTCTGTACCGCTGGACAATTTCACCCCGCACCTAGGATACTACCCCAACCTCATTGCATTGTACAATTATCTCGGTGTCGTCTTCCGGACATCAGACTTTTCCTACTCCTTTTCCTCCCTTTCGTCATCCGCGTTGGGCTCACTCACATGGCGTCCACGTCTTCTATATAACGGGAGTTCCGGTCTTGGGGGCATAAGCATACCCACGGAGCGGTCCCCATCATCTGGGCTTTTCGCGTGCGAGGATCATTCTGTGCCAGTATCTTTTGCATATTCCGGTATCGTTCGCTTTATCTTCATAACGCTTCCTTCACTCTGTCTCTTCGGGTTGTTCGCCCTTCAACTATTATTCAACTTCATTCGCCTTGCCATATTAGCCAGCCCATTATTCTACTCTCGCTCCTCTGTCGAAACTCTCCGTCAGTGGAGCGAGAGGACCACACCCTCCGGTTTTTTGGCGCGATTGACGGGTGCAGACGTGTCATGGCTTACCTTCATCCACGAAGTTGTAATGCCCTTGTTCTCCGCCGTATGTACGGCCTCGGAAGAGGATGTATACAACCATCCTGCCACCGAGATCCTAGGTACGCTGATCTTGCTTATTGTACTTGTCGATAATAGCTCACTTGAATGATTTCTGTGGGGTTGTCAGAATATGTTTGGAAAACACATTTCACGAGTCATTATGTAGTAACGCACGGCGTTCAAGATGCCGTCTCACGAATAATGAAAACCTTGCCACCGGAAAACATTCATTTATCATCCACAATCGCAGCACTTCGCCTCGATCCATCCGACCCATCTACGACGGAAATAACGTATACGACAGCGGATGGTACTGCGGTGGCCTCAGGCTTTCACCATGTCATATTCGCCACTCAAGCCAATAATGGCATCCCCATTCTTGAATCTTACGCTGCATCCTTGCCTCTCAAGTCCCCTCAACTGCAGCATATTGTCGCGCAAATCGGCTGTCTTCGACGATTCAAATATATACGCACCGTCGTCGTTAACCATACCGACGACGCACTGATTCCACCAGTGGCACAAGATCAAAGAGATCTAAATTTGGTCTGTGCACAACGTGACGTACGAGACTATTCATCCTTGTATTCGAATTGTGTCCCTCCGAATTATACCATGGCCACACACATGATCCAATCTCCTCCCCCTTCCTCTTCTGCATTTTCAAGCATACTACCAGCATCACATTCATCTGTGATCGTCTCCCCCAATTCCGTGGTATACCAAACCACAAACCCCATTATCCCTCCCCGAGACGAATGCGTCCTGTCCACCGCGATCATAGAGCGAGCCGTGCTGACCGTAGACTCAAAGATCGCCCAGCGCCAACTGATGACTGAGGAAGACGCCCCATCATTCCCCTTCGGTCTATCTGTATCCATATCCAGGCCCGCCGCGCCTAAACGACTCCTGCCATTCGTGGTGAGCCTCAAGAGGCGGAGGATACGAAAACTCGGTCCAGTGCAAGGCGCTGGGAGACTACAGGCGGTGGTTCCGGCATCTTGTCCCTCTCACTCTTTCTCTCGTTTAGATCGAAGGAAGCACGATATTTGGGAGAACGATAGAGACATGCCAACTAACGGCGAGGTACAGACTGCCGTGGTGCCACCAGGGATCTGGTTATGTGGGTCGTATGCACACCCGGCATTCCGTTATTAGAGTCGTGTGTAACTTCGGCGCTGAATGTGGTCGAGAATGGGATATTTGTTGCGGAAGGAGTGCATACCAGGGCAGCATGGGTCCCCAGATAAATATATCCCTGTCCTTGTGGACCAGTATACAGTACACAAATTTATACCCAGGGCGATATGGAGATAGCTTCAAGCAATAGAGTGGATGCAAACCCTGAATCAGGCTTATTTCATTACTGCAAGTCCGTCGTCGAGAAGAGCCTGTGCATATAAGACAGGCCAGTATAAGCAAAAACAACCATATGAAATACAACGTGGCTCAGGGCATGTCCACAGCATACGAGCCCAAATGTAACAGTGCTACCAGCGCTCCTAAGCCATCGCGCAAAAGCTCCACATCACCAAATAACCACCCACATCATGTAAATATCTATAACCAAACTCATTGCAGGCCTTCTCACAGTGAGCCACCATACAATGAACTGGTTAACATGTGCTACATTTCCATGGCATGTTTCTCAACAACCCAATTAAGCCTCCTCTGTCCAAGCCACATATTCAGCTGTTACAGAAAATGCCATCAATTGGGTGGTATAGGTGATACCTTTGTTAGTGAAGTTTGTATTATAATTGGGGGGTACAATTGTCATGTGGATGAACACCTGAATCCTGAAATGGGGTAAGACATTCTATTTCTTCTTCCTAGCTGAGGTTGAGCCTATTTGTATGCTGCATTAACAGAAGACTTAATTGCTTATATGTTTTCATCCACATTGGTTATGCCAAATTGAAATCCATTTCAAATACAATGTTTCTAATGATAGGCTCTTCTGTTGGGAAAATGGCCTTCAGTCCCTAAGGTGAAGTCACTCAAGAGACTGGAACATATGATTGTCCATGGCCAAGGCAAGGAACTAGAAGATTAAGAGTAACTAATTTACTGATTGGCCTTGGGCCTTGGACATGGTCATTGCAAATGCAAGAGGGAATTGGCAACAGAGGATTTTGAATGGAAACACACCAATAAGTGGAAACTCATATTAGAATATTTGGGGTATGCCCATGTCATTCTTACAACAATTGATGCCTCCATGCATTGTGGCGAGACCATGCAAAGGGGGTTGTATGTGAAGGTCATCCACCTCATTATTGTAAGGTCCAGGGGGTGGAATACCCCTAGTTGAGGTCATGAGTGGCCAATATATGTTGAACCCTGCTCTATTTCAGCAGAGTAACATATATAACCAAGATAAGACCTAAGAACCCATACACAGTTACAAGCCAAGTCCTTGTACTCTCCTCCAGACCCAGTCCTTACACTTTGGGTCCAATGCAACTTGCTGGCCAATGGTACCAGTGATGTGGCAGTGCTGTCTCATGTATACCACTTTAGGCTGTCTACAGCTAGCTATGAGCTGCCGAGGGTAAAATTTTTTTTACATCCCCCCTTTTTATATTATGTAAGCTTTGGCTCCTTGTTTCTGTCTCTGGTGCCTCTTCTAGTAATATCTTCATTGTCATGTGCCAATGGTACCAGTCTTGTGCATTGGGATCCAACTTGCTCAATGCCAACCAGGGTAGTTGTCTCTGTTGCCATGTGCCCAGACCTCTGGACCTCATAAACCAATCAGGAGGCAGGTTTGTAAGGCAGAATTTGCCAATTCTGCCAATTGTATTTTGGGCATTCTGGCCATAACTTGTTACAGAAGCAGTGCCTGCCAAGGCAAAATGGGGCCTGAGATGAATATATCCCTCTGTTCTTCTGAAGCAATGCATACCCAAGTGATCATGCGGATGACCTCAAGCAATAAAATGGATGAAAACTCTGAATCTTGCTTATTTTATCAAGTTCAGGACCAAGAAGGGTCTTCAGGGTACGCTGATACCAGTGCGGGGTGAATCAGAGTTGATTAATTGACACACTCTATGAGTGCTAAACATGTTGGCTACGGGCTGCACAGCTGTTTATCATCGTGGCTGTGAGCAATTTTCACGTCTCTTTGACTTTTGGGCCACCGGTATGGTGGACCGTACGGCCTACTCCAGCGAACCATGCAATCCTAGTTGAGGTCAGAGAAATGGGAAAAAAGGAAATCTGAAGGGAATTACTGTACCTCGTGAGAAACAAGAACATAGTAAAGGTGATGTTTCCATGTGTGGTCCCATTCCATTCGAGTGGTTTCCGAATCACATCTTGCGGCATCGCCATGAGTGTGACAATGACACTAGGATCTACTATTGAGACAGATTAACTAGGAGAAATAATCCTTCGAAACTCACTGTGTCACCTGCAGCACAGTTTGTTCTTGTAAATTGAAAATGACCTGAGAGTTTGGGGAATATGACGCACATCCACGATCGCCAGTGGCACTAACAAGGAGCGGACGATATGCTCTTGCGAAGGGAGATCATGCCTCAAATAGTCGCGCGCACTTCGGAGGACAAACCAGCTGCACAGTGACAAGAGAAAGTAACCTGCATGTTCCAAGTCAGTAAATCGATATGTCCTCGAGAAGGCAGTAGCCAACAATTTGCAAGCTGCCATATGGCCATCTTGTCTCTGACATTATTGAGGGCGACGGGAACAGGATCAAAAGATGGCACAAGCTGGTGATGAAACCAAGTAGCTCCAGGGAAAAACCACGCAGCAAAAGCACCGGTTAGAGTTGACAGTGGCTCTGTATACTATAACGTCGAGAGTCCAACTATATTACTCAAAATCAAACCTGTGATTACTTACGAGGAATATGAGCGAATATACGCCAGGCAAGGATGGGAATGAGGGAAAACGTGCTTCTTGGGCGGAGCCTGAGGCAGGACCGGCGACAGCATTCACTGTGGGATCGGTCACAGGTTCTAGAGATACAGGAGTCCCGATTCTATCGGCACAAGGGGTGAGATCATCCTCGCCGATCTCCAAGACCCCCAGAAACCTGCGGATCAAAGGAAGCATGAAAGTGCACCAAAAGAGTAATCTAAAACGTACCGCTTGTTTTGGATGTTGGTATGCGTAGTAGACTTGAGTGTGAAGATTGAATTCCTCGTGAGTCCGCCACTTTCAACGAGGCCGCTAAGGTTGAGAGCGAGTGCACCATGGATGAAGTGGTCACCGTCTGACATGACTATACTGTGCAACGCGTGTAAACACGCCCAACTTCTTGGCTAGTAAAGGAAAAGAGGGCACCGATATCGATCGGGAGTCGCCCCAGCGGAGGTAATACCAAGCTTCTTCAGGGATAGGCACTGGAGAACGGGTTGGAAACCTTCCGGGCGAGCATCTTGTTTCATAAGCTTGAGACAGGCGCCATTTGTGAGGGGAGGGTGTGGGTTGGTCATGGGCACTTCAAACTCCGCCAATATCCATTTTAGGATATTTTTCTCATGATGACGGTCTCTGAGGGACAGTGACTCGAAATGTGCTACCACATTACAGGGGTGACACTGGGTACAGTAAACAAGGGTCAAAGGAAAGGATGAAGAAATCAGGTGAAAGGCAGCCTTGTCGACGGTCTTATTTTCCTTTGAATTGCGCCCGAACCCCCTCGATGCGCACGTGGCGGTCGGGCGATGGAAGGTAGATGAGAGAAAGCAGAAGAGTACATGCTAGCCTCAGCCTCGCCTTAAAATCACCATCCGCACTCCTCCATGTCCGGCAACATGCCGAAGGTTGTTACAGGACAGGGACGAGATGGCACACCTCGCGAGGCCACAGGTACGTGCTGCTACAGGTATCCATCTCATCGGCATGCGTAGCTGAGAAAACAAAGTGGATAAATTTTCCATTCACACTAAGTCATGTACGTATGAGACGGAAATAGATGGAATTGGTGCCAGAATACAAGAGAGAAATAAGAGAATGTGGGAAGCCACCAGGTTCATGGCTCTTCGACCCAAGGGAGAGGCCTGTTCAGCAAAGATTGTTTTTTTGGGATCCTAGCGGCCGTGCACGGCGAAGAGACGAAACGGCAAATCTCGGTTTTGACGCTTCTCTGGACCATCGACAGGAAAAGTCCCCCGAGGACAAGTGGTTGATTGTAATTTACGCTCCAAATGTTGGTTGCAAGACCCGGATGCAGATACTGAGTTGGCCAGTCACGTGCATTCCTCTTCTTGGCACCGCCATCTTGGTTTTGGCTTCGGCTTATGATCAATTCAGGGTTCGTCGATGCACTCTCCCTCTCACACTTCTGAGCAAATACAGGCCCATCTATACAAATCATTTCTTAACGGTGCCACTTCCGATGTGTCCCTGCGATGTACGGGCTCTTGGAGCGCAGTCTATGCGTTGCACAGAGTCGTTCTCATCCAAGCGGGTTTCTTTCGCAGTCTCTTCACTAATGGATGGCGCGAAAGCTCGAATAACAAGGATACCGTGGACACCATACATCTGAAATTTGACGACCCAAATATTACCAGGGCGGGTGAGCATATTCGTGTCGTTATTCATTCCTAGATCCTGAGGGGCCTCGCTAGCCTTCGAAATATGTCTGGCTAGTTTGTATGGGGGTGGTCCAACTTTATATCTCTCCCCAGACCTGTTGTCAACCGTGGCCCACCCGTTGACGAGATCGTTTCCATTTCCGCCACCAGCACAGACAATCCCACTGGGACATCATCCAGCTACTCCTCGATTTTCTCCTTTCGCTTCTTGCAACTTCCACTTATCTCAACATGCCGGCGGAATCATCGCATGCCCTTAACCTTATCATGCAATCAATCGGTCCCAGGACTGTAATGCGGTACCTGGACTTCGCGATTGGCAAAGGTATTGGGGATGTTATAGAAGAGGAGCCCGTCTGTGCCGTTGGACTTGAGCTCGTCGGGAAGAAATTAGCAATCGTGACGCTGACTCGCCAGCGCGAACATCCTCGTCTTTCAGTGTGCCGCATGGTCCAAATGGCAATGGCGAGACCACAATGGGGAAATTTAACGGTGTGATCTCCGGCGAAGAAGATCCATTGGATGACCGCGCATCTACGTTTACTATTGGCACGCATATTTCAGACTCTGCAACTCGACAGCCCCATTTCTTCTACGGGACAATGAGCAATCATATCGGTGAGTCATGCGCTTGCTGGCTCTCTCGCTGGGGCTGCGACATGTTCCAATACGAAGAGGCTCTTATGGATGCCGCCCGGACCTCATCTGGAAAGGGGGCTCCGTCTTCTACCGAGCGGTTCATCCCTTATGGAAGGCACGTTTTGGTGCTCCACCCGGTCCAGGATAATATATCCTCATCTAATTACAAATTTGAGCGTGGGAATCACCCTGTCATATGGGCCCCTGGGGGCTTGTCTGTGCGATGGGTCCGAGGTATCATTTCGAGCGATGGGTTCTTTGTTGCTAACGAACTCGAGAGATATCGTTTTGCGATGCGAGTCCGCCGGTTCCGGCGGGCCATGATTGGTGACGTCGATACACGGGATGCAAAGGAGCCTGAGGATGATCAACGAGAGTGGGACGAATTGTTTCAGACTGGAATTTACTATTCTCACATGGTGTGTCCTATTGCATGCTGGCGCGTGCTGCGGATCTGATCTGTACTAACACATCTGCTTAGAGCTTTGAAGAGCTGCGGGAGATCGAGAAGGATCGCATGGTCCCTTTGCAAACCTTGGCTTTGGCGCACTGGACGCAATCTGTGTTCCGAGGGCTTATAACAGCTCGTCCATTTTCTTCACACTCTGTCCTGGCCTCTCCTTTAGCGCGGCCAAATTCGCCTCCATCTCCGTCACACCCGACACCCCCTCGCGAACTCGGTATTGTACGCACAACAGCTCAGATACGAGAAGCCCTGGACTCATCTCAGTCTCAAGGGGCGAAGATGAAGCCAGAAAGACTTATTTCCCTATTTTTTTGGATGGATCGGACCGCATAGGGGACAACCTTAGTTCCGCCTGTAGTACTTCGAGGCTTCACAATAATTCATTCCCTGTTTCGCCCGATAGTCCTAAATCTCTCACATCGAACGAGGCGAAACCCAAAAAACTTCGGCAAATGGGGGATGAGAGCACGTTCTTTGGGATGGGGAGTGGGAAGAGAACAGCGAGGCAGGCTGTGGCTGATGATCCGACAGGCGTGGCTCTGTGGACAGAATTCGAGCCGTTCAGGTACTAGCTCTATATTATGCCTCTCCCAACATCAGCTGACGCGTGTTGGCGTAGATTCTCGACTGAGTGGTGGGGCGTCCACGCTCTCAAGGAGAAAGCCAAGCTGAATAGCATAACGGTTTCGTATGGCGGTAGTTGGTTCAATGTATATGTCCAGGTCGTCCGACGTAAAGGCTTGCAACTAGGCGCATATCTCCATCGGCAAAGCATGGTTGATCCAATACCACTACGCTTCGGCTCCGCCTGGGGTACGCGAACGCAGTTACACAACTTCATCATCAGGAACAGTACCTCCGACTCACAACACACCACCGAATACCGCGGTACAAGTTACCCGATACAGTCCCTTCACCGGAGCAGTCTCCACCTCTCTTCCTAATCCACACCCTCACTCTTCGTCGTCGGGTTCTCGCTTAGCATCGCCCCTCTCGACGTCAACGTCTACGTCCAATCTGCGTGCCGGTTTGTCCATTCACACCCCTTACCGTCCAACCTCACCCTCGCCCATAAACGCCCCGAAGGTCGAGTTCCGTGATCCACGCCCCGTCGTCCGGGCATACTTCAGCATCACGTGTCCCAGTGCTAGTGCGTACGAGTGCCACAATCTTCAGTTCCAGACCTGATGACTTTGGTGTGTCCCAGAGCTGGGGTTGGAAATCCAGCACATGCCTCGAGATTCCTGTCACGAATAGCGAGCTCGAAGGGGAGGGAGACGAGAACGGCGAAGGAATAACCCCGAACACTCCCCCTTCGGATGAGAGCATTGCGCGTTGGCTGCGGGAAATGAGGAGCGTTCGTAGCACAGTTATGATTGGGCTCGTGTAGTGGTCATGGTTTCATCTACATTCTATTCATACCGTTGTATTTGCTTATACCCTTAAATGCGAGAAGGAGCTGAATGAACTCCATTTATATTATGAATAATAGTAACACTATTTGATTCGTACAATGCACTTCAAGTGGATGAAGCTAAGTCATAATCAACAACAAGGCTGTTTTCCACCCAATCAGCCATTTCCTCCAGGTTCGAGGCGTTCGAGTTCCCTGGTGTCTTCATAGCAAATCCGAAACCACCATCCCACCTCCTCACCCCTACCAAACTCAACAACTGCATAAGCACGCCTCGCTTCATCATCTCCAACCGCCACCAGGTGGACAAATTCTTTGCCAAGAAGGGATGATGGGTTGCGTTGAAACTCATCCACTTCCGAAGAATCAAGAGGATGAGTTGGGACTGAGGGGGATATATTCCTGGCCTGGGGTGGAATCTCCCATTGAATCCGCAGTTGTTCGCTGTATGGCATAGGTAGTACTGGGGTTAATACTCTTCAACTGATGCCAGGATCATCCACGTACAGAAGTTCATTTTTTCTTTTGTCATATTGAACCTGGACCCGGTTTGACTGGGCCGGAATTGTCCAACATTCAATCGCATGAAGCACGCAATTAGCAGAGAACAGTATCTCTATGCGACTGACAATACATGTATGAGATGTCTTAGTAAAGATAAAGGGGACTCACTCTGCGAAACTTTGAGGCACCTTCAAGCAATTGTCTTCCATACGGGCCATATATTCAGCTCGTTGCCCAACTGTGACAGACTGAAACCTCCACTGGTTAACCACAGCCTTGTACGCGACTCGAAGGCGTTCAGGCTGCTTCCGAAGCTCGGTTGCCTGGGCATGGGATACATCACTGTAACGCGCATACTTGCTTGCCCATTCTTCAACGAGAGCAGCGTCCGATCGCGAGAGAGGCATGTCGATTGTGGCCATATCGGAAGCAACAGGCGGAGCGATCCGTAACAATTACTGTAATGGACGACCGTAACTGATCTGGGATTTTTTGACATCAGCCATTGACTGTCACTGACGACAACGCCGACGTAGGAATAGCCCCGAATACCCCTTCAATACTGCAGACCTGTTGGGCTTTATGCGATGGCTGCGGGAATTGAGGAGCATTCGTAGTACTGTTACGATTAGGCTCGTACGGCGGTGGATATCCTCTGATCCACAATCTATTCATAAGGTTCTATTTGCTTATACCCTTACATGCAAAGGCTCTTCTTGGCCGTGAACTTATACAGTATGCCTGAATCAGACTGTGCTTCCCCTCTATTGCTTGAGGCCGTCTACATAATCGGTCTAGGTATCCACTGGTGTACATTGGGTCCAGAAGAACAGAAGGATATACGGGATCCGTAGTAGTGTACGCTGCTCTCGGCAACTCCCGCCCACTCTCGCACAGACATTTAGCTAAGCTCAGCAGACAAGAACATGAGCGCGAATCTCTCATGCGCTGGCCTCAGGCAAGTCATCCGAAGGATGGCTAGCATTGTGAGATTCTACTTGAGTCTACGAGCTATTATCAAGTTGACGGTCTCATTTTCCTTTGAATTGCACCCGATCGCCCGATCGCCTCGTGGAGGTCGGCACATAATTATATAACGAGCGACGGAAGGCAGATGAGAGAAAGCAGAAGAGTACATGCTAGCCTGTAAATCACCATCCACACTCCATGTCCGGCGACATACCGAAGTTCGTTACAGGACAAGGACGAGACGGCACGCCTTGCGAGGGCGCGGGTACGTGCTGTAGCTCAGGTTATCCATCTCATCGGCATGCGTAGCCTGAGAAAACAAAGTGGATAAATTTTTGGACTCACACCAAGGAAATAGATAGAATTGGCGCCGAACACAGGAGATAATGGCATGCCACCAGATGATCCACCTACATAAACTCCAAATGTCTGCTCTAGATTACAGTCGGGTTCCCATTAATCAATACATGAAGGCATACCATTTGTGCAACAAGCACAATGGGGTGGTCGTCTTCCGAGTTGGTCAGAAGTACAAACTAGCTGCGAAACACGACTGCCGGCGGAACATCAACGTCACAAAACAAGTAGACACCGTAGTTCACTTACTGTCTCGTTTAATTTTAATCTGGGCCTCCTCCATCTTCTTGAATAGCTCCGTGTCGCCGATAACCCGAGCTGCGTCCCGAACTTCCCGGCACGTCTCGTCCAACCTTGTAATCACTCGTACTATTGTGCCCTCTGCAACGTCAGTCAATTCTGTAATCTTCTCGAAGGGCTACAATGTTGTGCAATCTTAACACCAGTTTGGATTGACACGCCAAGTTGCTCTGGACGGGGGACGCACCATGCCTCTGGCCCATTCGTATACAACCTCCATTAGACCAAATTTGAGCGCGGTCTGGAAATCTGCCGCAACAACCTTGTGCGCATCTTGTATTCGTCCAATTCGATCGGCAATGGCTGTCAGTGCGTCGCGTCCTTCCTGCAACTTCGGTGGAATCTCAGGCTCCACATCTGTTTTCTCTTGGAATACGAATGCGGAAAGAAGGGCGACAACTTCCTCCGGCTCGTATGCCGCGAGGGTATTTTCTAGAATAAGTTCGGTGAGAATAAGCTCGCTTGTGGAATTAATCTGCCAAGGAAATTAGTCCTGCGACACAACGCTTTCCTGGAATACTTACCTCGCAGGCCACCCGACCCTTAAGAAGGACGGTCGAATTCTCGTCGATGTGTTGTAGTTCCTTGAGTACATCGACCCGTTGCTCGTAGTCGGGAAGGAGCTCCAGATTTTCGTCGGATATAGCGAGCTTGAGGTGAGCGATGCGATGCTGCAGAACTTTTTCGCCGTGCACGATTGCGTACTAAGGAAAAGCGCGTGTTATATCGACCGTAAATAAAAAAAGAATGTCCTTGCCTTGTCATCGAACCCGTCTTGTAACGGACAGGCGAATGCCTGAAGTTGTTTCTCTATGCTATTCTTTGTTCGTAGCGCGTCCTGAAATTCAAGAGAACGCATACGAGCCCAATCCACTTCGGCTGGTTTGTTCGGACCCCACCCGGTGACAACGTCGAGGAGTAAAAAGGCAGCACTCTTTAACTGGGAAATGAGGTGCCGTTCTGTGATAGCTCCTACGTCCACCTGGAAAACGGAGGGGAAATGAGCTCCTGGCTCCAGTTTGGAATGTGGTGACTGACTTGTATGATCTTACTAGTGACGAGAGCGATAGAAGAGAGCGAGACTGCGGCCACCTCGTACGTGGCATTTTCCTTGGGTATTGAGAACACAGGAGGGGGCCATCGTGGCGGAATATCCTCCGAGGGGACAGCTGAAACAAATACAACACATTAGGAATTGACCGCTGTAAACGAGCGAAACATTACTTTTCCCCCCGCCCTTGGTCTCCTGGTCGACGAGAGCCAGGATGTAGTACGATCGCTGTCCACCATCAGTTGGTAGTAATGGGGCTGGCTTGAGGAGTACGGCAGCATGGCCTCTGAAATGCTACATAGGAAACATGAGTGAAGAACCTGAGAGCGATCAGGTGGGATCGCCTCGTACGCCATCACGCAAGATTACTACTCGACCAGGACCTAACGACTTTGAACCATGGGGATGTGACGCCCCTAGGGCCAAAATTTGGGAATTTTGTTGCACCATCCTCTTGGAGATATCGTAAAACCTTCGAATGTCATCAGAAGATGCGGTACTATCGAGTTTAGGAAGAGCGCGCAGGGTTTTCTCCACCTAGCGGAGTCTCATCGATTAATTAGTGATCGTCTATACCAAAGATATATGTCGCACCTCCAAAACTTCTTTTTGCTGGTCTGGAAGTAGACGTTGTGATGCGTTCTCTGAGAAACTCCGCTTTATCATCTCCTCTACTTTAAGCGTTTCCACTCGAAGCAAGTTCAAGATCATATTGTAAGTCAGTCGGAACTGAGACTGAAGCTTGCTCGGTTGGCCCAGCATCATCTTGTGCAACGTTGGAGTCTGTAAAATAATGCATTTCATTAATGATCATGCAATCAAGTATGATATAAAGAACTCTATTCACATCGGGTAGCTCGTCTCCAGAAACTATGATTACAACACCCGTCGAGTCCAAACCTCGTCGACCAGCACGGCCGGCCATCTGAGTATATTCGCCAGGGAGGATATCTCGGAAGCTCCTCCCGTCGTGTTTTCGAATCCCTGAGAACACGACGCATCGAGCTGGCATATTCACACCCTACAAAACTAGATGAGTTGGGGCCCATGCTAAGAGGCACGGTGAAAAGATCCAACCATGGCAAAGGTCTCCGTAGCAAATAGGACTTTTACCAATCCCCGAGCGAACAAGATCTCAACCACCTAGGACGTGCATTATTGACAAACCATAGTGCACACGTAAAGACACTTCGCACCTCTTTAACGATCGGCAAAAGACCACCATGATGCACTCCGATACCTCGAGACAGCAGATCCCTCATCCGACCAATCTGAGGCAACTTCTTATCGGAACCTTGGAAGTGTGGGTTCGAATGGGAGAGATAAGTGTAGAGGAATGCACACACCCTTGAGTCGAGTGAGAGCTTTCTCAATCGTAACATGGACTTCGCTCTTTTCGGAGGCGGTCGAAAGGTCGGTATTGCTCAATGTTGCAGCATTCTCCTCGCATCTCTTCTTCGAGAACGTGAAGATGACGACGGGGAGGAGCTCCTTTTTCCGTAAGAGACCGACGAGATGCACCCATAGATTCCGATCCTGTTGTTGGAAGCTGCGCGGGCCGCTGCTTCCAACACCTCCCCCTCGGGGCGCTAGTCCCGCCCACCACCACGCTGAGCTACGCCGCGCTGGCTGCACCACGTTGCGCCGCGCCACCTCGTGCCCCAACGCGTACAACAGGAGGTAGACCTGCGGCTTCCCGCTCTTTATCTTGTTTTCGTTTGAGAGCTTCACCGGCATCTTTGTATCTACGACAACACATGAGATCTTCTCCCCCACCGCGTAATTGCACAAAATTAGTCACATACCCTGCACCCAAAAATTGGCCATGTGCGTCAACGATTTTGTGAATATCGCGTCCGGCGTAAATATAGTGTTCTAGAGGGACAGGTCGTTTTGGCGTGCTGATGACATATATGTCTTTTTTCTTGGTCCGCCTAGTCAAATCATCAGAGACGGCAAAGGAAAGCGAAAATATCTTGAGCATACCCAACCCAATCAGCAAATTCCTTTGTGTTCGGCACTGTGGCGGACAGTAGAATTATATTGACATGGTCGGGTAGCATGATGATAACCTCCTCCCACACTACTCCTCTCTGTGAAGGCAAATTTAGTCCAACTAGCCCAATTACGACCCACGGGTTATAAAGTTCACCTCTGCATCATTGACATAATGCACCTCATCAAATATTACGAATTCGACGTCTCGGATGAGATCAGCCCCCTTGTAAAGCATAGATCGCAAAATCTCCGTCGTCATGATGAGACAACTACCCTCTGGATTGATCTGCACATCCCCCGTCAAGATACCGACCGTGCTCGGATCAAATGTTGTCTTAAAGTCCCGGAATTTTTGATTGGACAGTGCCTTGATTGGCGAAGTGTATATAGCTCTGTGATGGCGTACAGAATCTGCCATAAATGGATGACAAAGGACTGGAAAGGGATAACGACAGCCATACCTTGTCATGTGCTTGGCTGCTAAGGCGATAGCGTATTCCGCCACGACAGTTTTTCCAGCACTCGTATGAGCCGCCACAAACACACTGTCTCCCATTTCGAGATGATATACGGCTTCCTTTTGGAAGTTATCAAGCTCGAAGGGGTACTGTGTAAAAGGATACTATCAAGAAGAATCTCTGGAATATATGATTGAACACCTATTTCACCTTGTGCGCCATGTCGGGAACGAGTTCACGAAAGTTTGGTATGCCCTTGATTGACGTCGACAACATGGGCCCAATCGCGCTTGACCACATCCACTCGTCGAGAAGGTTTTGTGCGGGGCTTTGGGGATATATGAATGCGCTATATAAATGAGCGTCAATTACCGACCGTTCTTGTTTTGCCACGAGACATTAAATTGTTTCTCCCACCTCGACAGGCAAAAAGTCGTCCACTTCTTCAGAGGCATTGTGAGATGTTGTGGGGATTCGTGGTTCAGAAATCGAAGGAAGCGGGATCCTGGATGATTATGAGAAACCATCCGGGAGGAATTCTGTGGGGTCCTTACCTGGTCACCATGATGCAACTGTTTAGTCGCGTCAGGAATACCAGAGAGAACGGCGTCAGAATCAGAGTCGGCATCATGAAAATCCAGGCCTCGTGAGAATCCGGGAGGTATCGTCAGATATAACCCTGAAAGAATAGTGCCGCAAGTTCAAAGCGAGATACGGCAACGATTGGTGGCATTCCCCACCGTTCCTGGGAGCTGCCGGCGAGGATTCTTCTGGTGCCAGAATGGCATCATCTAGACCACCGGGTCGAAATGGTAGATAGCCCGATTTTCCCCTCACAAACGTGGATGTAGGGGCAGGAGCTCTCAGAAGAGATGTGGAAGTTTGTGCATTCGCCGTCAATCGGGGTCGAGGACTCTAATAACGGAGGGGAATGGGACGTCAAAATGGATACACAATTGAAGGAGACGGCCAATACCTCAATGTAACCCGTCACTTTGCCATCCAATCCAGATCTAACAAACGACAAGGCTGTAGGAGGTGCCGATGGCGTCAAGGAAAGTAGAGAAGGAATATCAATAGGCTGCTCCCAGTGACTATATTTACGAGAATTGAATGAGGTGAACACGCATTTGAACAAAGCCGACGAACGTCTGGTAATGGTCAAGCCAATGGACGGGAAGTGTGTCTTTAGGCGTGAGCCATTTATCACGTATAGTTTCACGAAGTTCGTTTTGTGAAGGAAGTTTATCCAACTTCAAGGCCTCCAGAAGGAGATCCTTCTTCTGTCTATCAGGATAGCGAATCTGGGATGAAAGATCGCCAGACATGGGCTCGGATACTGCCGGCCCCGACCAGCGCCTAACAATCACCCAGAGGATTGAGCGCCCCGTGGGCAGCCGAGGTGATGAAGTGAAAGGGGAATAAGACACCCACAAAACTTTGGCTCAACTTATCCTAAGTCACATGCTGAATAGAGGAATGGACAATGGGCATTGGTACGACTGTGCATATAACATGAAGCTAAATACAGCATACATTGAAGGCTGGAGTGATAAATGAAGGCTACAATAGGATCGTGAAGCAAGCACAAGACTAAGGAACCTATAGCTTGTGCTCATCCTGGAATGGAATTCGGAAATAAGCGTGGTCGTGGGGGGTACGTTGTGGGATCGTGATCTGCTGCAGGAGATACAGGGAGCTCCCTTTTTGGAACTCTGGAAGAGCAAAGATACTGCTCTCGCATTAAACTTTCGGAAGAACTACAAGTAGATTCAATGTGAGCCAAGAACTTCACAGAGGGAGGCGGGATTAACTACTAACCAACGCAGTCCGCGTAGCAGGCTGATCATCTCCTTTCCATTTGTCTTCCAGCATAACGATTTGGTCATTATTGTCGAGGTGAATGGCCACCATGGATTGTATGACCTATAAGGAGAGCTCAGCCTCCGGCGAGTATGGATATCGAGAACCCGATGTCCCACTCTTTTCAAATGTGTGTACCGTATGGTGTATTCCTGAGTCTGACTATACACTATCCGGCTTGGCGAACTCGTCGATGCCAAGACCCGGTGTGATACTGTTCGAGAAGACGATACCATTGTGGCCTGTGAATATAACGCAGGATGTCGGCAAGGAAGAGAACACGAATACATTGGATGCGAACGCACCAATGCATACCACTATAATTGGTGGGACAGCTCAATCTGACATCGATTCTTGAAAACTTGCACACTGCCAAACGCACCTGAGCAGCACACTGACGGTATCCTTCACACCGGGTCAACGGGGACTAAAATCGCAAACGGGAATATTACGGGGAGATTATCCTCCAGAAAACGTCTATGCCCGCACCTCCAATATTGCATCCTGAAAGACAGAGGCAAAAGATTTGCATGTGGGGTGAGAAAACAGCTGGAAGTGCTCACTTTGTGCCAATGACTTAATGCCTCCGGGGAGGGCTGGCCACAAAACAGCTTCAGCACATCATCTAAAATCCGTTGACGAACAGGATCCAGCTTTGTTCGATCTTCGCCATCGGCAAATGTTGGATGAAAGGGGGCAGGCGGCATAGTTTCCTTGGTGAAACATAACAAGACACAACGTCAGAGAAGCGGGACTGTCATGACTGGACCGGAACCCCCGCACAGGACTAGGACCAGAGTAGTGGGCAGCGCCCGCCAAAGATGTCAAAAGGCTCTTTGTCGGGATCTGAGGAACATGGTGGATAAATTGATTAGGGCTGACTGGAGCAGATGGGGGCGGAGATGGTGAAGGTGAGGTGACTCTGCGGATCCTCCCATCCGGGGAAACAGAGACAGTTGACTCGCGGCGTCTGGAGAGACGCCGCGTACTGTGACCATGGCTGGGGGATGACGTGAGGGTGATAGGTTGAGCCGTGTCTACAGGGGACTCAGGTATTGAATTTAAAGAGAGTCTGTTCGTTGCGTCTGCCATATCGACGAGTTGCGACGGCAGCGACACAAATTACGTAACATTCACGCAATAAATTGATTTTGCACTAATACTTCTCGTTAGGCTACATTAAGTATTACAAGTCAGTAGTAGGTGATTCTATATTCTTAATCCAAGCACCGATGGCCCCCCTGAGAAGGAAATCCGTTAGGGAAGACTCAGAAAGGAAGCAAAGTAAATCACTCACAGGAACCCCTCGTGCCGCAAGAACATAGCCTTCTTGGTACCTTTGCTCCAGAAACGAATAGCGTACGATAAGGTAGATATGGTAGCAGCATGACCTATTTCCACCGCGGGTGAACCTGCAGTCAGCTGCGGTTGCGATCCAAGTTGAAGATGGACACTGACCTCTGATGAAGCAACCACCAAAGTATATTCGATCTAGGCCGTATTTCTCGGCGTTCATATATCTGTGCACCAGCCACACGTCAGTGTGTTGTTAAGGACTGAATAGCACAATCGATACGCACGCAATTTGCCCAATGTTATTCGACACCGCATACAGGAGACTGCGGCTGATATCCTCTGGCTTAAATGTACGCTTTTCTGTGCCTTTCTTGAAAACCTTCCCGAAGGAACTGGCGATAACCGTGGACTTGAGTCCAAGTCGCCCATAATCCTGACCGTAGATGTCGGAAATGAGCATATCTACGTTTGCATTGTCGCCCTTCTCCGACAAAGCCAGCATCTCTGTTTGCAAGGTGAGAAAACGCGAGAAGGCTTTGGAGGGAGATGACCGACCGTCAAAGGATGAAGCAGGCGTAAGGAGACTTAAGAGTCCCCAGAGGGTCCCACCCCCCAAACTTGTTCCGCTCACTCGTTCGAACTTTCCAGCCTCGTCAACTTTGATGATGGACACACCAGAACCAATGTTGACCAGAAGACAGGGCAACTGTGCGTTTGGATGCGGATCGAAAGATACGCCGTACTTTGGAGGGTTGGGCGATGGGCGCTCGGGATCGGCATTTAAACGCTTAGAATGTGAGACCGAGTCGATGAGTTCATCAGAAAAGGTATAAGCTTCGTTGGGGATCGAAGTGATGAAGTTGAGGCCCGTGATTAAACACTCCATTTCATCCTCTGGGCGAACCTCTACACTGAGGGAGTTCTGAAAGAGCTCATAATACTTATGCGCCCCGCCCCCTGTTGCCATAATCTTGACGCTCTTCCGCATTTCGTCTATCGAGACCCGGTTTACTTTGGCAGAGCGGTCGATGAGGTGTTGTATGAACTCGACGCATTCGTGAATATTGTCCGTTTCGAACCGTTCGAAGTTGAGCTCTCCACCCGGGACATTCTGAAGTGTCGCGCGACGTAGGAGTGCGCCGCGAAAATGGCCCCCTGTTAGATCTGGCTCGAATTTGTTTATCCGTGGTGCCTCTAAGGTGAGAGGAGTGAGGGCTCCAGTGAATTTGGTGCGTGATGGCGCCGGAGTGCCCGGGACTCGGGCTTCAATGTCGTCATCCGGCGTAGATACAGAGTCTGAAGATGCAGTGGAACTTTCAGAATCCGAGGATGACGAGGCGGGCGGAACAGGCGAGCGGGTGAAATAGATAACTTTAGCCAGTGAACCGCCGATCTAGAAACATGTTCACCACATAATCGCAACATATATAAGAGAAACGATGAGACAACTCACATCTACAGCTATGTGGGAAACAGGTTCGATGTGATTCGGGAAGTATATGCCTCGGCTATCCCTTGTCTTATATCCTTGTTCGTCAGGGGACAGAGTATTAGAATAAATATCAGGGAGAATACCTCTGGTGACTCTTCTTGCAAAATCACTGCGCCCCGGGTGTCGACTTTGATCGCGTGAGGAGTGGGGATGAATCCGTTTGCCATACCTGCAGTGCCATCATAAGGAACACACATCACTGATAGGTACCATGCATACACACCGAGAAATCTTATCACCCACGCCTTTGGGATTCCTTGTAGAGTTCAAGACCGGCCAGCCAGAGCTCCAGTGGGATGAACGGCCCACTGTTTACCGGAGCTTCCTAATGATCGGTCCCGGCAACTTCCGGGAAAGGATGTCATGCCGTCACTCCGTGAGAACCGATTATGGTGTGCGAAACACATAAGCATCCTCTCTATCGAGACCGTAGTTTCGATCCGTTTTGTCAAAAGACTCGTTCAGGCCTCGTCTGGTCGTATTACGTAATACAGAGTCCAATTGCCAATTTCTGTCAGAAAATTTCAAAAATTTTAAGGCCCGGGAGCCTTGGACGGCATTGGGGATGCTTGTATGCTTTTTGGTGTCTAAGGTGTTGAGACTATGGCACCACCCATGAAGTCTGGAAGTCAGGGAGATATTCTCATGATGATGATGATGATGTCATCAGACTTCTAGTACCTAAACATCGCTCATTCCGCGAGCCCTAACACCAATGTCGGGAATGATTGATTCACGCATGAGCGACATGCTGGAAAAGCAATGGGTTTATCGAAACTTGTATTGCAAGGCTCATCGCACACTTTGTACACAAGAAGTGTGCCCCACGTCTGAAATGCGGACCTAGGTAGGCACAATGAGACGACACAATCGTGATAATCCACGACACATGCACCGCTTTTGGCCGTCCGTCCAATGCTCAAAACTATCCGCTTTGGTTGACTCCCCACATGAAGACCTGGCCTACTCCAAGACCTTCGCCCTTCGCGTTCCTACTGGGACCGCCTATTGCGTCGGAGGGGCAGCAGACCAATGGCAAATGGCCTCGAACGAGATGAAACCGTGTGTCGAACAGCGGATGCCTGGGAAGCACCTTTAGCTGACATCGATAACATGAGGTGGGGGATTCACTCGGATTCGAACGAGTGGGGGAAGCAGAAGAAGACATGGTGCATAGCGGGGTCAAGGGATCTCAACTTAACACCTATTATACCTGAGGCATGAATATCGGGTGCCGGTTTGAAGATATGTCTGTTATCCGCAGCCGTGCAGATCGAGAAGAAGTGGGAACAGTGCGACTTCGGCGAGGGTTCGGAACTATGAACAAATTCACCCCGCCAAAAACGATGCCCCCCATTTCGCGTCTACCCAAGACGCATGCACCTACACGAAGGATTTCACCATGTTACGTCTTGGATGGGTGGCTCAACACTTCGGACGAATGAAGTCACACCGGGTCATTGCAAGCGACTGGGGGGGGGAGGAGTCTCGGCCTTGGATTCAATATCATTGGCCTCGGACAGGGCCAAGACTCAAACGGATTCCTACTGGAAGAGGGGAAGATGGGCGTGGGGTATCTCCCCCTCATCGAAGTGCGCACAGTAGGTTGAAGGAACTCACTGGGAGGTTGCTTTGTGTTTCCAAATTAGTAACTAACAACAAGGCCTATAGACCGCATTATGGGTGATTCTGTGCGTCGGGGTAGACTATAGCGACCATGAGAATAGGATAAGTCATGGATCGCGAAACTGACCCACAGAGTAGTCAACACCAGTGATGCGTGCGCTAGATGCGTGTTGATCCGTATGCTTGCTGATGTGCACTCTTGCCGATGCGCGTTTCTCTGCTGCAAGTGCCTCGCTGCTGATGCGTAAACTCAATGGGAATATTGATCCCGATGCGCGCATCGGATGCGCATTTCTACTGTCCCCCAGTCGATCCAAATAATGACACCGAGTTCCTCCATTGCGATAGAGCCCCAGCCGAGGTCTAGGTTAGAGACGTCGGAATTTGCACGCGATCTACTTGGTATGTCAACTGACTTCGTCGACTTCCTCATCAGGCCACACGAGGTTCACGTTCTCGGTGAATAAGCCGGGGATCGTGAAAGGGTTCGAGAGCGTTCCCTCGCTCCCTGCTTCGTTCACCAAGTGATATCTGTTTAATTCCTCCGTGGCCCATATCCCTTCAGGCTCACCCGATGTCGTACTTGTCTTGACATACACCTGAACAAGACCATCAGTAATGCAATAAACGTTCCTGTCTTGGTCGAGAGACAGACTGTCGCTTGTGATCAATCTCCTTATTCCCAGGCGACCGGAGTTTTGTTCCAGTTTTCCACCAGTTGGACCTCTGGAGCTGCTTCACAAAACTGGAGCAAAACTGCACTGTTGTTCCAGTTTTGCCCAGTTTTGCCAAGTCTTTTCCAGTTTTGATTTTTCAGTTGTGTCACACTTTTTCTGCAGTTTTGCTACCATAAACACTCCTAATTGTGGGAGTGTTAGACCAGGTCCAAGTTCAATTTGACAAAAGAAAAAGTGAACCTCTGTATGTTTGGATGACCCTGGCATCAGTTGAAGAGTATTAACCCCAGTACTGTGTATACCATCAGCAAACAACTGTGGATTCAATGGGAGATTGTCCCCCAGGCCAGGGGCATATCCCCCTCAGTCCCAACTTGTCCTCTTGATTCTTTGGAAGTGGATGAGTTTCAATCATTCCTTCTTGACAAAAAATTTGTCCACCTGGTGGCAGTTGGAGATGATGAAGTGAGGTGTGCTTATGAAGTTGTTGAGCTTGGTAGGAGTCAGGAGGTGGGATGGTGGTTCCAGATTTGCTATGAAGACACCAGGGAACTTGAACACCTTGACCTGGAGGAGGTGGCCAATTGGTTGGAAAACAGTCTTGTTGTTGATTATGATTTAGCTTCATCCACTTGAAGTGCATTGTATGAATCAAATAGTATGACTATTGTTTATAATACAAATGGAGTTCATTCAGCCTGTCCTGCACCCTGGCCAAGTTTTCATATTCTCTGCCTCTGGAGGCTCACCACAAATGGCATGAGTTGTTTAGGCCCAGAGGGTATGGATATTGATACAGATAGACTGAAGGAGAGTTGGCCCTGGGCACTCTTCAAGCCTGCAGTGAGCACTGTGGACAGGATGCATTGATTTCAGGGAGGGATAATGAGCTTTGTGGTTTGGGTATACTATGGAGACTTGCTCTTGAGTGTCAGTCAGGTGAAGCACTTCAGCAGTTGCTCTGTTGTACTCTGAACAATACTAGTACTTGATTGGGATAATTTTGAGAGGCATACTAGGTATGGCATGAATTGGGGCTACCAGGATCACATCAGGAATCCCAACAGTCATCCAAAGCAAAGCCTTACTTCAGTAGCCTCTGGACACTCTAGAGTACACCAAAGCTTGGGCCAAAAGTTGATCATTTACTTTATTTACTTTGGACTGCTTTGGTTGCTTTGATTGAGGACTTAAAAAAATTTGTGGATATTGGAGACACCTGATCAGAGTCTGAAATTTTCCTGTGTTTCTGATTGTTTGGTCACTTTTGCATCTGTCTTCTGCTCATCAATGTTCAACCCACTTTCCCCTTCCTTTCCTCTGTCCACCTGCTGTTGCTGTCACTTCTAGTAATGTCTCAGGTATGGTTTCTGTTGGGGTTGTGAGTTTACCCTGCATATTCCCCTGTAAGCTATGAACCACTGCTCACCCCCCCCCCCCTCCCTTACAAGTGCTTGGTCAGTGCTAACCCACCCCTTGCATCCTATAGGGGGCTCAAACCCAATCTAGCATCTTTCAATGTAAGTCAATAGTGATAGTTCTTTGGCTATCTACCTCATTCCACCTTACATATTGTTATGCGGTCAGATAGGGCACCTGCTACCCATCCTCCAAGGCTCCAAGTTATTTGCCCATGGTTCACACTTGTCACTGCTTAGCTTTCCACCCCACCCACCTATCCACCCAACATAGTTGGTGGACCTTGAGGTGTGCTATACAGGATGATTACATAATTGTATATTTGTGCAGTTGAATAAAGTAATTTAATCATACTTGATACACAATCTGAAAGCTATTGAGGCAGCCCAAAGAGACCAAAGATACAAAGCTGGCAAAGCACAAGCCATGCTCCAGAGCCTCAATATTAGGGTAAGATGTTTGTCCAACTTTGTTAGCTTTGTTAGCTCTGGAGACTCTGGTTCCACTGTTGGGTTTCATGATGCATCTCCTGGTTTTTTGCCATGTTCTCTCATAGCTGGGATAGGCTGGAATTGGGGATCCTCCAGCTGTCATCCTTTAACCATGATTCAGTGTTTGTCCACTGCAAGGGTGAGTTGGGATCAAGGTCCAATATCCCTTTGAAGTTGTTGGCTGTGGGGTGAAGCTACAGGGGTTAATACTTCTGCTGGGATCATTCAAATACTTACAAAATTTCAGTGTGTCTCTTGTGGAATTGAGACTGGAATTCTGTTGACTTATCCACAAGTATCCAGACTCAATTGCTTTCAGCATAGACATTGCAGAAAATGCTATCATTACACAACTGGAAATATAGGTGCTGAGATGTGTTCTACATACAGAATGGTGGACTTACTCATTGAAAGACTGGGGCTCCTGTTGGCAGTTATCTTCCATGTGGGTCATAAAGGTGACCTGCTCATCAGGTGCAACATGCTGAACCCCCTGCTGCTGAACTGCAGTATCATACATGATTTGAGCCCATTCAGGGTCCTTCCAAAGCTCAAACACATGGCTATTGAATAGGTTGCAGTAGTGTGCATACTTATTTGCCCATTCTTTGGTGGAAGTGGCATCTTATTGCATGACAATTGGTAGTATTGCCACAACTTGGGCTTTGAGTTTCAAGCCAAGTTGATTGATTTGTTTGACTTAAGTTGGCTTGAGTCAAAGTGTTGAAAGACAGCAACTGAAAAGAGTCTTAGAGCAGAAAGCAACTTGATGTAGATAAGTTTCCTCTCAACACAAAGTCAAGTAGGTAAATTTGACCTGACTTCAGAGATAAGCCAAAGTTGACTGAAGTTGTACAGAGTCACCTGAATTCAGAGGCAACAGCAAGAAGAATGTAGAATATCCTTGATATTTTAGTGAGTCTAAGCCCATCTTTTTATAGTATTTACAGGAGGTTAGAAAAACACATGCAAGGAGGATAAAAGGAAAAATGATCTCTGAGTACCAGTGGCATCAGAAGAGAATGGGTAAAAGATTGCTGGTGAAATGTAGCTGAAAGATGTAGATTGGTGAGTCTGTAAAGCATAACCATATAGGGGCTCATGCTTGTCTCAGATGTGCCTGGCCATTGTTGGTTTCATTCATTCCAATGAACACAAACATGATGCATCACAAATTAAACCAGGCTTGGCCAAGACCAAGATGGACTTGACTGATTTAAGTTTTGTCTTGGTCTCCAGTGGGGATATATCAGGAATTGGATTCCCATTTCACATTTTAATCCCTACCAACAACCACAATACCAAACCAGAGAACTGACCACTTTGACCCAGAATACAATGATCTTTCCCCTGATCTGTGGTGACCAAATCTGATGAATCTCACCTGTCTTTCATTGACAAACTGGATCCCCTCAGGGGCTACAGCATACACTGAAAAGGATTCCATTAAGCACCTGGGTGACCTGCATGGTAGAACTTCTTTGCCTTTCAATGCTGCTGGCAGCATGATAGTGCCTCTCCAAGCTGCTCTATATTATGGTTGCCTAAGTTAGGTTCAGGTCAGGTTTTGCCTCATTCAGGCAAAACTTGAACTTAACCAAAACCTGAATCTCCTCAATTGGCCAAACCTGAACCTAACCTGAATGGAACCTATCTAAGGTTAGGTTCAGGTTAGGTTCAGGTTTAACCAAGGTTCAAACCTGAAATCATGGGCCCCTTCAGACATGAGAAATGTCTGAGCTGAACACTGATTTTAACCATAATCTGGAATGAGTCACCAGTTCTGGCAAGCTCCAGAACTATGTAAGCAATTTCCTTAGTGGAGAAATATGTTGCTTTGAAGTGAAGTTAAACATAAAACCTCATGCAAAGTTTACATTGACTATACATAGGCCCAATCATTACAGTTCTGACCCCCAAATTGAATAGATCTAGACTGTTTCCTGAATAACTCAATGAATAGTGCACAGAATGACTTGAAATTTGAATCATGCACTGTCACATATGACTCCTACAGATGGAAACCAAGTCCAGAGAAATTGGATGACTGAGTGAAGCAGGGGGAGGGGGAGATCTTGCTCATGTGACCAATGTTAAAAGTGCTTGGAATGAGCTGAAAATTTGAGGGTGAGCCTCAAATGGTGGCCAGCTATAAAAAATCAGAGTGATTGGAGCTGTGGTAGTGTCTCAACTGGAGGGTGTATTTTGGTGGAACTTGAAAATATTATGGAAACTCTGATATTAGGCCCATCATTCTGAAACTTGAAGGGATGTTGTAGATGTATTTGGATGATCCAAGTGTGCACTTTCAAGGCAATTGAATGGGTGGAAGGCTCTGGGGAGGAAAGTCTTATTTTCAGAGGAGGACTGTGGAACAGTGCCTAAATGGAGTCCAGTTGGGCTCATATATTGCATGTGTACTCCACATATACATATTTCACTAGCAGCATAATGTCAGAGGCTGCTCTGCTCCACATGTTATGTAATTCCCTTTTGATCTTCCTCTCCCTCTCCCTCAAGCTCAGCTATGGTTGCCAAAGTCAAGTTCAGGTCAGGTTTTGCCCCATTTGGGCAAAACCTGAACTTAACCAAAACCTGAACCTAACCTGAAGAAAACCTATCTTAGGTTAGGTTCAGGTCAGGTTCAGGTTTAACCCAGGTTCAAACCTGAAAACATGAGCCCCTTCAGACATGAGAAATATCTGAGCTGAACACTGATTTTAATCATAATCCAGAATGAGTCATCAATTCTGGCAAGTTCCAGAGTTATGTAAGCAGGTTCCCTGGTGGAGAAATAGGTTACTTTGAACTGAAGTTAAACATAAAACCTCATGCAAAGTAACCTATTTCTCCACCAAGGAACCTGCTTACATAACTCTGGAACTTGCCAGAATTGATGACTCATTCTGGATTATGGTTAAAATCAGTGTTTAGCTCAGATATTTCTCATGTCTGAAGGGGCTCATGATTTCAGGTTTGAACCTGGGTTAAACACCTGAACCTCAAAACATGGGGCCCAAAACCTGAACCTGACCACAGGTCAGGTTCAGGTTTGAACTCAGGTCTCCAGGGTTTGTAACCTGACTTCAGCAACCATAAGTTCAGCCACTTCCACATATCCAATTCATTCCATTCTTGGATATAGTCATTGTTGCAATAATTTAAGTCTATCCCACCTAGTTTAGGTCTGATATGGAGTGGTTCACATTCATGGTAGGTTGTTGTTCCCTTGTTGCTTGCCAAGGCAGTTGAATGCCTAAAAGTGATCAGAATAAGCTGATATTCAGGACATGATTTATTCACCATAGTGCCCTGTCATATGCAAATTTTCAAGTTTTTACCTGGTCTGTAGGGGAAGCAAATCCATTTCCAATGTCAAAACATGTTTACTTCATATCTCAATAACTACAGGACAGATTTGGCTGGAATTTTGATATGGTTTCACCTAAATAGTCCCTAGTCACATCCTAAGTTTCAGAGTCATCTGCCAAGGTGTTATCTTTTGGCAGTACTCATCAATTCAATACTTCAAGGGAAATGAATTAAGCCACTTTTGGCACATTACCCCATACCAAAATAGGTAGGGGGACAGAGGATAAAAGCATATGTAGCCATATTACAGCAGTATATAATGTTTGTGGCTTGGTTCTACCCAGGACTTGGGCACTTAGTGAATGCTGGCAATTGCTGGTGTTTTTCAACACTCACCCCACTTCAAGTAGAATGTTGGGCTACACCTAGTGTTGTGGCTTTCTATTCAGCAGGAGTGGGCTTTGTCTTCTCTGGGGGTACCCCTCACTTGTTCTTGGTTTCATTCCCCTTGATTTCTTTCTTTTTTCTGGCCACCTTCCTCTCCACTTCAAGGATTCAAGCTGAATGTCAGGCTACACTTAGTGTCATGGCTTTCCATTCAGTGGGGGTCTTTTATTCTATGGGGTCCCCTGTGGTTTCACTCTTCCTTTCTCTCTCTTTTTTGCAGTCTTATCCACACTTTGAGCAGAATGCCAGGCTACACCTTGTGTAGTGGCTTTTCATTTTGCAGGAGTGTCTTTTATTTCCTTTGGGGTACATCCCCAGTGATATCCCTTTTTTTTTCCCCTGTTGGCTTGGGCTACTGATGGTGGCTGTCATCCTTCCAGGACAACTTGAATGAATGGACTCCCCTGGGCTCAAATATGGGCAGATTTCAGTATTTTTAGGCTTGTTGGATGTGTCTTGATCTCCTCTTTCTGGTTGATCCCTTTGTGCATCCATCTGATAATTTTTCACTTCACTACTGCCCATCTTCTCCCCCTTTTCCCTGCACCTGCTGAGGGGAAATAGTGTCTGTTGTAAGCAAGAGAAAAAGGGGGATCTCTGCTACAGTCCATGATATGGAATCAAGAATGAAGAGTGGGGGCCACCAAAATGATTTTAATGGTCAGGTCCAAGTGTAGGAGGATCTTTTGGATAGAAGACAATCCACTGTAAGCAGTAGTTGCCCAAGCAGATGAATAAAGGGGGAAATGTGTCACAAATACCACACCCCAAGGTTCTAGTCTTGTGGCCTTAGACAAAGTGCAGTAGGAACTTCCCAGAAATCCAGCAGCAATACTTCAGTGCTTCAAACTGGGGAGGGGGAAGACAATGGAATTTTCAACACAGTTTGCTTAATATACAACCTGGATATGAGATGAAATACCTGATGGAAGCAGGGGGATAGTGTAAATGTGTGGAAAAATAAATGAAGTCAAAAGCTTCAAAACTGACAGAGATATTCAATTTACAAGTCTGAGGAGAGAACAAGGCATAAAACAGGCATTTCTCCTTCCCCTGTGGAAAGATTCCCTTGAGGAATGGTGGAATAAGTCATCCTGGATGTCCTCTCTTTCAGATATCAGGCTACCAGACAATATTTGATATTTGAAAATTGAAAGGGGGGATGATGTTCTCCTGAGACATGGGGGACATTCATATACAGAACACTGAGTTCTTCCTTGTTCATGATGCCCTTGGTACCACTGGATAGCCATTTTTAATACCTTTCTAGGCATGGTTATTTCATGCAAATCCAATCAAAGCTGATGGAGAAATTCAAAAAATACATCTTCTAATTATGAATCAGCAGTGATACCACAGTGCCCACAAGACTGGGTGGGGAATTCTCAGTTGAGTTGAGGGGACCAACACCAACACAGCTCATTCCTCCAGTTATAGCCATGCTCAATCCCCCCCTGGTCCAGCCCCTGCCATATTCCAAATCCCTGTCTACACCATGGACTCAGATGGCACTAGAAATCACCTCAATTGGCTAGTGTAGGATGCCTGTCCCTTCTCACTTAATTCCTCGCCCTAGTTCATGAAGCTTTCAAAGTAGAATCCTCATGTAGATGATATAGACTATAGCTAGCTATTTGTGAAGACCTAAGCTTGTTCTTTGTAGAAGTGCTGTCCACTGATTCCTGCCCAGTGTGGATGAGAGACAAGGCTAGGGGGGCACCCACAATGGAGGACATCTGCAATAGAATACAACATCAAAAAGAGACAAGGCTGGGGGGCATCTGCAATGGAAAACACCATGGTGAAGAGACAAGGACATCTTCACAACTGTAATATTGCATTACATTATCTACCATCTGTACTCCATGTATATTACATAAGAGCATGGCCGCTGAGGATTCTAAGTCCCTGCAGCAGCAGAATCAAATTACCTTTTTGCCTGGACCTTGTAGCTCATGCTTGAACCATGAAACTGATGCAGCCATGCCACAACCCTGTGACCAAGTCACATAACATCTCTAATGCATCAAGACATGCAATCTGTTGCCATAGAGCATGGGGCAGAGACAGATAAGGAGAGTTGCGTACAAGTGCAACTCTACTAAGTGAGTGCCATCTTCTAGGATCTTAACTAACCTGCCTCTTCATCCTTAGATAGTAACTGAGCCCCTTGGCCAGTTACTACCACCTCCCCTTCCTAATCCCCTCCTCTCCTCTCATTTCCCCCATGCCTGAAGTGAAGCCAGTGCCTAGCTTCGTTTGTGGCCCTCCCGTTCGAAGCCAGTGCTTAGAATGGTTGGATTATCCCTTCTCTTCTATTCACAGATATGTTGAATCCACCTCATCTAATGACAATGAATACTGCAGCTCCTCAAAGTCGAGAGCCACGTTATTACAACAACACAGAAAAGAGACAAGGCTGAGCATCTGTGATAGAATACAATGTGGAGAAGAGACAAGGCTGGAAGGTCATCCACAATAGAACATACTGTGGAGAAGAGACAAGGCCAGGGGGCATTCACAGGCATTGGGGCCATGCCAAACAATTGACCAAATTCCCTTGCTTATGCTGAACTATACAATTCAGGGGCAACAAGACACATGTCACCTTACAAAGAGTTGTTTCTCAACTACTGTTCTATTGATCCTTGACCAATCACGGCAGCCAACAAACAGATTTTCTATGCTGTCGGTACTGGCGATTTAAAGATACAAGTCCCAAATGCCGGAAAATTCACCCTGGTTATTCAACATGATGCTCTGCATGCCCCAAAATGGGACTTACAGTTGTCTCAATCAATCATATTACAAAGGTGCGCCACAAGGTTCTATTCGATGAAAACATGTGTAGGATCAAGAATTCCAAGGGTGCCATCATTGGCAAAATCCCAGTCAGTGGAAATGGTCTATACAAAGTCGAGGATGCCAGTATGGCAGCTGGGGCCATGACCAAAACTATAAAACTCTCTGAACTCCATAAACAACTGGGCCATATTTCCATTGACACAATCTGTTCCCTCATTAAAAATAATGTCATTCAAGGCATCAAACTCATTGATGACCTAAATGAATTCACTTGTGATTCATGTGAATACAGGAAGGCCACAAGGAAAGTCATTCGGAAGGAATGGGTGGCACCACTTGCATCTTCTTTCAGCAATGAAATTCATACAGATGTTTGGGGACCATTGCTGATTAATTCATTGGGTGGGCATTCATATTATGTCACATTTACAGATGATGCCACCCGATATTCAAAGATTCAGGTCATACACACAAAGGACAAAGCCTTCAGTGCTTATAAGGACTATGCAGCATGGGCAAAGACCCAGCATGGTGTCCAAATCAAATGGCTGCACTCAGACCAAGGTGGCAAACACACAAGTTCGGCATTCATGGAGTTCCTGCATACTCAGGGGACCAAACGGCATTTAACTACACATGATATGCCACAACACAATGGTGTTGCCAAGTCCCTGAATCAGAGGATTCTTGAACAAACTCAGGCCATGCTACATCAATCCCAGATGCCGAAAAGCCTCTGGGGTGAAGCAGTGAATTGGGCCATATGGCTCAAAAATCATACTTCCACTCAGGTCCTCGGCCACATGACTCCTTTCAAATGACTTACGAAAGAGAAACTGAGCCTGGAAAATGTCCCTATTTGGGGCCAGCAAGTCTGGGTCCACAATGACTCTGGGTCAAAATTGGATGAACACACAAATGAAGGGTTTTGGGTAGGCTATGATAATGATAGCCCGCATGCTCACAGGATTTATTGGAAAGGGCAGAACAAGATCTCAGTTGAATGAAACATCAAGTTTATTGCACCAATGATTGAAATTCCCTTCAATAAACCAAGCACTGGTGCTCAGCCACACCCAGTAGTCACCAAAACCCTGCTGCCAGCTCCATCTGCTACACCACCACCCCATGCTGACTCAACCGAGTCAGATGATGGGGATCATACAGAAGATGGGCCAACCATGCCTGTCCAAGCACCCCGGCTCCTTGAAATACCTTCGGCACCAAACCCGGTTCGGACTATTCAACCTGAATGGTGATCCACTCATGCCCACAAACCCTCCCAGTATGTACAACACCTTGAGCAGGGCAAAGGTACAGTACACAGCTATCTGCATTCAAAACCCGACCACTGTTGGAGGGATAAAACCCTACTATGTATATTCTGCTTCAGGACCCAACTACCTCCTCAAACGAATCCAAATTATTCAATTCCAATCCTTCAAATACCTACCATTCCTTTGATTGCCATATGACGTGGATTTCAATTCTCCAAGACCCACTTTATTTCTCTTTCCTCCACCTTGTACACGAGACATTTATTTGTCCATCTCCAAGTCTTCAACAGACTACCTCAAATTGTAGTTACAGTGACCCACAAAACCGTTGCAATGTTTGCCACTTTTGACTCTCTTTGTTTATACCTCCCAACCAGCCATTTAAAAAATTTGAAAAAATATGTTCAAGATGTATATGCTTCTTGGCTACACATGTGCCAAATTTCACAGCAATCCATCAATATTTGACAGAGATATGCCCTTAACAAGCCACCTATATCATTGCAACGGTTTTGTGGCACATGAAATTGTGACACAAATCATTACAGTTCAGTATTTTGTGTACCCCCCTTTGCCTTCCACACTGCTTCCACCCTCCTAGGCATACTTTCTATCAAATTTTGACACACCCCTGCTTCAATCTTCTCCCACTCTGCCTCTACTCGCTCCCATAGCTCATGGATGCCTTTGGGGGGTTCTTCATATCCTCCAAGCTTTGTTTTGATGTGATGCCAGAGGTGTTCAATTGGATTGAGGTCTGGGGACTGGGCAGGCCACTTCATGACATTGAAACCATGGTCTTTGAACCAGGCTTGGGCCATTTTGCTGGTGTGTTTGGGGTCATTGTCCTGCTGGAAAACCACATCGCCAGGTGATTTGTTGTAAAATTCAAGGGATCCTTGGAGTTCATCCTCCAGAATTTGGCAGTAGAGGTTGGCATCCATCTTGCCATCAATCTTGCATGCATATCCAGGCCCCTCCCATGTCATACACCCCCACATCATCAAGGAACCACCACCAAACTTCAGAGTCCCTTCCACCAGACGATCAGAGAGGCCCTCCCCAGCCTTTTTCCACACCCATTTTCGCCCATCAGAGCCCAGGCGATTAATTTTGGTCTCATCAGACCACACAACATGCTTCCAGTCATCCACAGTCCAGTCCTTATGGCTTAGGGCAAAGTCCAGTCTCTCACGCTTGTGGCGCTGGGAGAGCAGGGGACGTTTCTTCTTCACCACAGCCTTTAAACCAGCACTCTTCAGATGGCGGCGGACTGTTTTCATTGGAGAGTGACTGGTTGGTGATGGATTGGAGGGAATGGGCAACTTGGGTGGCAGTGGTAGCCTTCCCAGTGTGGATAAGACGGATGGCATGGCGGACATCAGTGGGGGAAAGCTTTGATGGACGACCACCAGAGGACTTGGAAACATGGGGGCGATGTTTGGACCAGACACGGGTGATAGTAGAAGTGTGGAGACCAGTAATGGAGGAGATTTTGTGGGCAGAGTGCTTGGAGTCAATGAGATGAAGGACATTGTCAAGTTGTGCATTTGATAAAGCACGCATGGTTGATTGGGGGGCATATAGCTTGGACTGCTGGTATTATGCTTTTCCGATGTTTATTTATTTGGCTGTGTTTGTACCTTTGGGTATAAACAATGTCACATGACAGTAATGTCATGTTTCTCTGATCTGAAAGGTCAGCCACAAAACTGTTGCAATGACATAGGTGACTTGTTGAAGGCATATCTCTGTCAAATGTTAATGGATTGCCATGAAATTGGCACATATGTAGACAAGAAGCATACATATCTTGGACATATTTTTCCAAATTTTTTGAAGGCCTGACTGGGGAGGAATAACCAAAGAAGGTCAAAAGTGGCAAACATTGCAACAGTTTTGTGGGTCACTGTACTTCAAGCCCAGCCAACTGTGGCTCAGGCAATTCAACTTGCCCTGTTTGTTTGGTACCCAATCCATTGTGCATTGCTCATTGCCTCAGCGAGGATATACGAGTCCCAATTATATAATCAAGATTGCCTAATCCTTTGGATCCAACTCGCAGATTAGTCACATGTTAAATAGGGGCTATTCCCATACTCTCAAGGAGTATTTCGCGAATATCTCCCTCATTTTTGATCGGATCGACTCGGCAAGATGGCTCCCGGAAAGCTATGATCAATACCTATCCAACGGTACCACATACGCGTTTATCGGATGCGAATTGCACCCTCCAGGTCGATTTTACTTCATGCTCCACACTATCCTTCAGTATTTCGCGAATATCTCCACCAGTTTTGATCCGATTCGTTAGTAACAACCACCCCTGGAAAGACGCTGAAAATCCGCATCGAATGGTACCAAGGGCAAAACGAGCGGATTAGAACTCGGCTTTCTGCAATTTAGTCTCCCCATGTCTCATTTCACTTTTACCTCCGCTTTTCTGATTATTAAAGGCAATTATGGTTCCGGCACCCTATGTCCGATGGAGGGTACGTCTAGGGCGACCAGTTCCACCTTTCCCCAAGGGATTCTGTTCAGTAGGAGAGGAGGGATACCTTGGTTAAGCCATATTCCCCATTCTGACTTGTTAATTGAATATCTCCTTCAGTTTTGAAGCCTTTGACTCAATCTCTTTTTCATCATTTTCTCCTTAACCCCACCTTTCTGCCGGTTACCATGGCATTATTCCAAGATGTATATTAAGTGCAGAGGATGCGAATTTTGATTGATTTCCCCCTCACCCTCAGTCTCTAAAGTCTTGAAGGACAGCTGTTGGCACCAGGGTGATTTCCAGACCATATCTAGTATTGTTCACGCTTTGGATAGGCCCTCAAGAGGAGAGCCATCAGTGTGATTTCTGAATCAAATCATCCATTCATTCATTGTTAGAGCAAGCCCGCCCTAGCAAGACAAATTCTCAACCTCAAGGCCTTTCATTCAATCGGACCTTAACCTACGGATTGACTCCGTGGCCCTCTCCTTTCGTCCTTGATTCAACAATCTTGGACTGTGGCATAGTCCCTTAGGAGATTCCTGCTTACACTGCCAAATCCCTGGCATCAGGGGGAGCAATCCCACATCCAGAAACACTGACGATGCAAATTATTTTGTTAATGATGCCATGTATTATATGGAATTCAATAACGTTGCACTACAGGACCTGGATGGCAACCCTGGATCACTGGAAGAGGCAAAATCAAGGACCAATTGGCCAGAGTGGGAGAAGGCTATCAATACCGAGCTCAAAACTGTTGAGGACACTGGAACATACGAAGAAGTGCCGAGACCCAAGGTAAAAACATCATTGACTGCAAATTGGTCTTTAAGATCAAGCACAAGGCTGATGGTAGTATTTTTAAAATACAAGGCACATCTCGTTGCTCACAGTTTCACTCAAATTTACGGTGTTGACTATTATGAAACCTATTCTCCCATAGCCTGAATGGCAAGTTTTCAGATGATCATTGCAATCGCAGCTGAAAAGGACTGGGAGATCAACTCATTCAATTTCAACAGTGCCTATCTAAATGGCGAATTGGACCCCAACGAGGAAATTTACATGCAATTCCCCCCCAGTTACAAACCTCGGGGTATGAATATGATCCTGTGATTACAGAAGACCCTTTATGGTCTTAAACAAGCTGGCTGACACTGGTACAATTCACTCTCGTGGGCCCTTACTGATCTTGGATTCAGCATGAGCCAAGCCAATCCCAGTGTTTTTCATACTGAGGAAGAGGGACAGCCACTTATACTGGCAATCCATGTCGATGATTGCACATTTATGGGTCCATTGAGAAGGTTACTTGATGTGTATAAGGAGAAAATAAATGCTAAGTACTCTATTACCAATCTTGGGCCACTACACTGGCTACTTGGAATTAAGGTCAAGCGAGATTGCAAATCCCGAGTTATTCGACTCTCACAGACTTCTTACATCAAATCTATCATCGGACAATTCTCCCTGAATGATGTGAAGCCCGTTACTACACCGATGGAGCCTGGAGCCATGTACTTGCAGGCAGACTGCCCAACCATTCTTATGGATGTCACCCAAATGAAATGGACTCCATATTGCGAGGCTATTGGCAGCCTTATGTATGCATCAGTAGCCACCTGCCCCAATATTACCTTTGCTGTTTCAACTTTATCTCAATTCCTTGACAACCCAGGACCAGTACACTGGGAGGCCACCAAACAAATCATCTGATATTTGGCAGGTACGAAAGATGTTAATCTAGTGTATGGTACTGAACATCATGATCTACTCAGCTTCACGGATGCCAATAGAGCCATGCAGAGCCACTGACATGTGACCCCTGGATATGCATTTCTAATCAATGGCAGTGCCATCCCATGGGGCTCAAGAAAACAAGAGCTGGTCACATTACCTATGGCAGAGGCAGAGTATGTTGCTGCAACACATGCAGCCAAGAAAGGTATATGGCTTCGGCAGCTAATTAACAAATTGTTTCAGCTCTCACTTGGGCCAACAGTGCTCTATTGTGACAATCAGTCAGCATTAAGACTCACGATGGGTGACAATTATCACACCCAAATGAAACATATCAATATATGGTTTCACTTTATCTGTGAGATGATCAAAGATGGAACCTTCAATTTTACTTATTGTCCCATGGACAAAATGACAGCCGACATTCTCATGAAAGCCCTCAGGCCAATGAAATTGGATTTTCACACAGTTGGACTTGGATTAGGTCACGCTTGAGGGGGAGTGTTGGAGTTGGAGTGTTTGACGGGCCAAAGGACAAGTCCAGTGGGCCAAAGGATGGTTTTAGAGGGGGCAACCCCTATTCAGTAATCACATTGGGTTCAAGTGCATCTGCTGCATTCGGCGGACGTCTCCTAGGTCCATGAGCAGTTTCCTGTGCCCATGGACCACTGTCATAATTTGATCTGTATTCTCTTTAGTATATCTCTGTGTTTCTACTTGTAACTCCTGTATTGTTCTCCTATCCTGTAGGCCATAAATTGGCCAGTAGTTCCAAATACCAGTCTCTTCTTGCTCTGCCCGCCCTCACTCCGCTCGAGCATTTAGGCTCCCCTACAGATCTATCCACCCTCGTCATCGGTTCCCGGAGTCCTTAGGTTCTACATAGCCACAACTGTGTTGTTAAGCATATACATTGGGCAGAAAGAGCAGCTGAGGCTGCTCTTTTTGCCGTCCTTTTGATTTTCACTCATCTATTGCTATTCCACCCTGTAGGCCTCCCCCAAGGAATTTCTTTCAATAATAAGCACCCTCCTTCCCATCCCTCCCCCTGGTGCCAGCATCAGGTAATGTAGCAGCAGCATGGTCCGTGCTGGCCTAGGGGCCAGTGCTGTTCATGCCACTGGTATATTTCTGGGGCTTGTCCAGGGTTCTGGTGACCCCTCTGTATGATAACCCCGCCGCGGACGACCATTATGAAAGCAAGGACAAACCCGGGTCCCCCAATGACCCGGAAGAACGACATCCGGCACTGTCACACTGCGTATTGTGGTGCTGACACAGAACCATGAATACCGTGAGAACCTGTGAGCCCACACACACCAAACTTTGTGTGTGTAGACTCCTGGGTGTCCTCTGCCCTCGCAGGGCATCAAACTCCATGAGTGCCTGTAGGCACTGGCCACCCAATTTTTTTCCTTTCTTTTTTTTTCTCATCCATGACTTCTATGTATGTTTCTAGCTACATATATACATAATTTCTGAAGGAAGCTAGAAGATCGAGTGAAAAATTGGCAAGATTTGAGCGAGACTTGTTGAGGAGATTGTTGATGATGCAGGGTTTATGGTTGTGGGAGAAGTAGTGTACAGGCATTTGCCGATTGGGAATTGCGAACACAGAAAATTGATTTCACCCTGGTCCGTCTCGGCAACCGTACTCGGACTCGAGCCGGCTCAAGTCTTTGGCAACACTATGACAATGACAATGGGAATGTTGTTCCGGATGCGTGTATCGGATGCGCATTTCTACTTCCCACAGTCGATCCAGTTAATGACACCGAGCTCCTTTGTGATCACGATAGAGTCCCAGGGCCCACACCAAAGTCTAGGTTAGAGACGTCGGAATTTGCGCGCGATCCTGTCAACTGACTTCGTCGACTTCTTCATCAGGCCACACGAGGTTCACGTTCTCGGTGAATAAGCCGGGGATCGTGAAAAGGTTCGAGAGCGTTCCCTCGCTCCCTGCCTCGTTCATCAAGGGGTATTTGTTAATTCCTCGGTGGCCCATATCCCTTCAGGCTCACCGGATGTCGTGCTTGTCTTGGCATACACCTGAACGAGACCATCAACAATGCAATAAACGTTCCTGTCTTGGTCGAGAGACAGACTGTCGCCTGCGATCAATCTCCTTGTTTCAGGCAACCGGAAACACTTTCGAACTGCATCATACGTGATGCGGGAGAGATACTGCATGTAAATTCTTACGGGTTTCCCGAGAAAGCCAAAGACTCGAATGGCCGGCAGAAATTCAACTAGATAATTACGGAAGGGGTAGGGTGGATCTGCTGCAATCCCTCGAGACCAGGTTTCAGGGAGCACCTCTTTCAGAGTCGCTAATGAAGATTCCACGGCGTACGGATACAGTAATCCCCGGCAGACTTCGTCATTCCTGCTTGATCCTTTCCTCAAATTATCTATTCATCTGAGTAATTATTCGATGTATCCAGAGGCCATCCCCCGCGACTCACGTCCAAATTCCCCAACAGTTCTGCCCATATCCTACAATGAGTGCACCGTCAATCCTTTATTGCACTTCCTTGCTTATTTTATTTTATTTTATTCCGCATGTGCACCGTCGGCCCCACTCGTTTTCCACGGCTCACCCCCGGTGCAGTCCGTGGATATCTTGGATTGACAACCGACTTAGTGCACACTGGAAAGGCCGTCAGTACCTTCGCCTGCCATCCCCTTCCCGGACACTTCCACCAAGGGGGGGCATGCAACAGCTTCGCCAGCCTTTCATACCCGGGGTCAGGGGGGGCGGTGGCGGCGGGGAATCTTCCCAGACCGGGACAGGCCACTTCGGGTTCCCCCTGGCCGCGGGGGGAACATCGCAGGTTCTAGCTTCTCCCAAGGGAAATCCTTGGCTACCTCGTCTGGCACAATGTACGACTCGACCTCTAGTCACTTCCACCGCAGATCTCAAGTCAATGTAGGCAATTTGTGCACCATGATCGGGTGCCCAGATGCCTATCGTCCGCTAATCCGGAATCAGAGCTTCCTATTCAGCCCTAGTTTGCAAGCCGTGAATGATCATGCGGGTCGCGCGAGGTGATGGATTGTATTGCCGAGCCATAGAGTCTTCCATCGGCGGAACCATATCCCCCATCCCCCGCATTCGGCCCTCCGATCCACTTGCGCAATTGTCACGCAACACGTCAGCTCAGTCTTTATCCTTCTGCAAACAGCGGACGATACATCTAGTGCCGTGGGTGGCCCCTCTATAATGGCGGAATCCAACAATGCTACGATCTACGATGAGTGGAAATCATATTCTTCCAAGCAGATGATATGCATGTCAAAGCCGGAGAAGTGGATGCTGGTGAGTAGCACCGCCGGCTTGGCATGCTCTTCGTCGTCGTCGAGGCATCTTGGACGTCTCCCTTCCCCCCGAGGACGGAGCGGCGAGCAAGGAGCTGGAAGCGCTTCCACTAATCACTCCGCTGGGTCTGATACAGGCGATACCATTGGAGACTTTGATGTAACGTGATTCATAATACATAGCTAGTGCGGATGCCTCTCACATTGTTTAACGCCATATCTGCCCGGCGTGTGCACCCAAGTGTATTGTACCAAATACTTTTAATCCCTCTATGATGATTCTACAGCTCAAGATGACAGTCTAGTTCGTATATAAATCCAATCGCTCTGTTATGCATCCTTACCGACGCATTGGCCTTTACGCTGCTTCGGATGGTCGCCACATGTGAAACAGCCGATACCAATTGTCGTGTCTGGCACTGAAATGGGAAGCAGTCTGGATCTAAAGACGATCGCTATTATCCCCCTCTCCCCGAAATAATGCCGTGGCTGCGTTCGCGAGGAAGCTCCAGGCGGAAGAGAACAGGTAAAAGATCGCTGGTGAAAGGTGGCTGCGAGATGTAGATGTCCGTAAAGCATAGCCACATAGGGGCTCGTGCTTGTCTCAGACACACCCGGCCATTGCTGATTTTGTTTAACACAATCACAAATTAAACCAGGCTTGGCCAAGACCAAGATGGACTTGACTGATTTAAGTTCTGTCTGGGTCTCCAGTGGGGATATATGAGGAATTGGATTCCCATTTCACATTTTAATCCCTACCAACAACCACAATGCCAAACCAGAGAACTGATCGCTTTGACCCAGAATACAATGATCCTTCCCCTGATCTGTGGCGACCAAATCTGACAAATCTCGCCCGTCTTTCCTTGACAAACTGGATCCCCTCAGGGGCTACACCATACACTGAAAAGGATTCCATCAATCGCCTGGGTGACCTGCATGGTCGAACTTCTTTGCCTTTTGATGCTGGTGGCACCACGATAGCGCCTCCCCAAGCCGCTCTAGATCCCTATCGAGATATCAAAAGTCACTGCGATCCATCAGTTCCTGTCAGAGTCTTCGCGAAGCGCTCTCATTCAGAAGTCTCCAATGGTTCTGACTCCGTCTTTGCGGACTCGGTGGACGAGGAGGGTCCTTGGGAACCAGATGACCCTCGCCTCACTGGAGTGGGGAAAAACCAACTCGACAATGAGTCATGGGAAGAAGCATTCCGGAAGGAGAATCATCGACCACCTGAAGGAGATGAAGTAGAGAGCCGCTTGGCTCAAGGTGGGTTTTTATGCTGATTCTAAATATTTCAGGACCTATTCTGACGAGAATATGGTCCCATGTAAAGCTCTGGCCACCAATAGGCATTGCATTTTACTTCTCGGGAAAGCGATGCTCAGATTTGGTGCTCCGGTTCATCGTCTCCAAGGGATGATCAAGGCCGCCAAAAAGCCCTTGACATCGATCACGCATCCTTTATCTTCCTCCCCGCCACCATGCTTGCGTCATTCGGCGACTCCGAGTTCGGTTGTGCCGACCTCAGGCTGGTAAAACAAACCACCAGTCTCGATCTCGGGAGAGTAACCCAGACTTACGGGATTTACAAGGACCTCACTCGAAAGACCATTGGTGCCGGCGAGGCAGCGCATCAGCTGGAGAAATTGTTGGATCCTGATGCCCCAGCGTGCTGGACTCAGCGTACGCGCTGTCTTTTTGCGTTTATTCAGGGCTTTCTTGTTTCTATCGTCGCTTTCAATGGCTGTCTCATCGATGCAGTGGTGGCTGGATTGTTTGGGTTATTTGTTTTTATCCTGGGGACGTATCCTGCGTCTCATTCTACGGTGTTTTCGATAGTTTACGAGTGAGTGGGTTCCTATATCATGCTCCTAGTGTGGTTATTCACCTTTCTACAGAATTGTTGCTGTGATATCCGTGTCTTTCATCGCTCAAGCACTCAGCGCTATTCGCGGAGGTTGGATATGCTATACTGCTACTTCTACGGCAGGCGTTGTGGCGTTGCTCCCAGGTTCTATGATCAGTAGGTCACGCTTACTTCCTCTTAAATAATCTGATCCTGATCTTGCCCGCGTGTGTAGTGTCTGCGGTCCAAGAGCTTTCCGCCAAGCACACGATGTCAGGTAGTATCAAAGTTGTCGTGGGCGACTGTCTGGGCGCTATTCCTAGTACGACAATTGTTACCTTTCTTCCTGATAGGGATATAATGCTGATCGATCCATCTAGGGATTTTCACTCGATTTTGGCTCTCAGCTATTCCTCGTAATGGACCCCAAGGAGGGGAAATTAAAAACAGCTGCCATCGCCGCGCTGAACATGAAGAACCTGATCACTGCGACATTCTCACTGGATGAACCCAATCCCGGCGTTCCATGGACTACTGGGCAATTCTCGTTCACTCAGTTGGGGATCCCCGTCGATCCACGAGAGAACCACTTCCTCACTCAGTCATGCTATCGAGAGGATAGCTTTCCATGGTATCGCCAATCGGCTCCATGGTGGTGGCTTCTCATTCTCGTCCCGACTTACGCCACCGCTTCCTCGTTCAAGAACCTCCAGCCTTGGCATCCTTCACCTACGTGGGCCATCTGGAGACTCCGCTCCATCTTCAAACGTAATCAACTTCTCGTAGTCATGGTCTTGATATCGTGTGCTTCGTTCGCCGGTGGGTCTCGCATTCATTAAGCGATTTATCGAACATCCCTCCTAACCCTCAAGTTCCATAGCAAATCGCCTGTCCACCTCGATTTTTCACCCGAAGTGATTCCGTGACTGCCGTCGGGGCTCTGGTTGTGGGCCTGCTCGGCAATCTTTATTCGCGCGTCTGCAAGGGACAGGCCTATCCTGCCATGGTCACTGGTGTTCTTTTCCTTATTCCGGTGAGTCTTTTTTCTTTCTTTTCTTTTCCTTCGTCCAATGACCACGCAATCTTAAAAGACCCTCTTTTTTGTTTTGTTTTTTAGTCTGGAATTTCTTCTGTCGGGGGAGAGTCATACACTGGGAATGACATTACTCCTAGAATTCTTCAAGGTGAGCTCCGTATATTTTCAACGTTCGTACAAAGGTTACTGACAAAGGGGGGATGAACCTAATTAGTATCCATCGGGGTTACAGTTGGCTTGGGTTTGTCAAACTGGCTGGTATACCTGAGCACCACGCTACCTGAGAAGTGGGGTGGGAAGAATAATAAAGAAGCAGTTTTTGCCTTCTAGTGCGGCCTGCTTCTATCCCTGGGCTCTATAGATCTTGATACAGTAGAGGTAGTCAAATTAAAGTACATAAGATTTCACTGAAATTAAAGTAAAGCCCAATCAAGGTGAGGTGGTAGTCGGTCCTAAAATGTTCCCTGGTTGGGGTTGGAACCCACGCCTATCAAAAACCCAAACCAGAGCCTAGACAGGTGTTGTGTTTCCTGCTACCACCCCATCTTTGGGTTGCTAATGCTCTCCTGTGGGAATGAAGAACCTTAGACAGAACAAGGAAGATAATATGTTTAGAGTAGTAATATTATGCTGCCGCAGACTTATCGATACAGACAAGATCATCTACCCTGCAATAGCTGCAATGACAAGATTGCATGCCTCTTCCTTTTCCGCCCTCACCCCCAATTCCAATGTCACACCCTGACCACGTACAAACGTCATACGCGCGCGAACCAGGACTTTGCCCACACCACCGACGACTAACCCCGCCAGGTTGAGTGTGTGCACAGCCGTCGAGGACGGTATTTCTGTCCCTCCCAGCGCCTCCATATTCAGAATTTCGATAATAGAATCGCACGCAGCTGGGGAATAAGAGGTCAAGGTCAATTATGCCTGTACGACAAGCCAGCTTCACAGCCAACGTACCTTTGATACTCTCCATAGCGGATAACGCAAATGTCTCGGTGGCGTTGGCGGCACCTTTCATCTTCTCCCATTCGGAGGCGAAGGTGACGTAGGTGGGCACAATGTAGTCACCGCCCCCACCAAGCTCTACTTCTTCAAGCTGGTACTCGTCCTCATATCCGTCTTCCTCGGGTTCGCCACTTGATGGGTCGACCTCTTTGCTGATGAATTTCAAAGTGCATTGGAATGAGGCTGTGGCATATTCTTCTGGCTTATCGCGAGTGAACGACACATAAAGAATCCCAGGGTGATTCGGCTGTACTGAGAGAGGAATAGGAATAATGGAATCTTCCGTGAGCCCTGCGTCTCCGGAAGGTTGCATGATGACGGATGTTCGTTCGAGGAGGGTATCTGGTAATGTATTGGAGACATTGAACTGCGGGAAGATCTGGTCAGAGCACTCCCTAGCGTCGCGAGAAAGAATAACCCACCTGGAACACAATGTGCTCCTTGAAAATGTGCTTGACACATGACACAACGTATTCGGTCTCACTCTCAGTAAGAGGGATGGGCTTGGCACTGCTATTAAGCACAGGACCATAGGACGCAAGTTCCGGCACAGCTTGCAGCTGCTTCGCGTACGCAGATTGCGCCTCTGCGGCCGTAGGAGCAGGGCCGCCGCCGTCACAGATTTCTGAGGCACAAGGGTGTGAATCGTCTCAAGAGCGCTAGGACCTGTGTAGACGTCCATATTGAACCTCGGATCACAAAAGCAAAGCGCATTACTTACGGGCACTTTCTTGTCGAGCTTGTTCCCGACTGATCTTTGGCAATGAAGTTGTATCGAACGGCTGATTGCTTGCGTCTGCATCCTTAACGTACGCCACTAATTTGGATTCCAGGGCAGCGAGAGAGAAGACGGATTCTGTCCAAAAGCCAGTGTGTTATTTCACGAACAACCTGGACCGATAAAGCACGCAGCACGAACCGTCTTTGACATAGGTCTCTGCTAGTGGTGGTTCTTTCATCACTCGAAGGTACATGGTCGCTCGATCCCGCACCTCATCATCGGAGTCATCCAAGCAACTGTACCAAGTCCATAAATAAGAAAGGGTTCAGCAACGGGGAACCACGAGCACACACTTACCGGCTCAATAAAACACCTATGCTCCGCTTCACCGCTACGTCCACAACATTGACGCCAAACTTGGCCAAGGAAGAGACAGCAGCTGCCCGGACGATAGCATTCTCCAGCACAACACGGTTGTAGATGTACCGAATATACTTGGTAGGCTGTGGAGTCTTCGGTCCTTCGATGCCAAGCAAATGTAATATCCGCACCGATAGCTTGGTGAATTCGCAATCCTCGATGAACTCGCAGAGATGCCCGAGCGCCGCTTCCTTGCAGTCTTCGATAAACTTGATCATGTCGAAGATGGCTTCCACCACCGCTCGCTTGAAATCGTAACCCCCTTCGTCGCGGAGCACGCCGGCGAGGAAACCTAGCATGAGGGCTTGCTTCGCTGGGAATTTCAGGCAGAGGGAGCGAATGGCGTCGACCACAATGACCTTGAACTCGTCGCTGATCTCACTCATGAAGCCAGAGATTTGTTTCATCAAGCGATCAACGGAAGCTTCATTGCCAGTCTACCAATACGAAAGTAATAAGACAAGGGAAGATTGGGCGTCCTGTTGAGGATACTTACCTTGAGTAATGTAGTAATAGCATATGTCGCGATGCTTCGATTCGAATCCGTGATTAGGTTCTCCATATCTAGATTGCAATTCGAGACGGCTGCTGGTTGAGTGAGGGCCAGAGCGCTCAATGTTCGAATAGACGCAAACTTCAACGTCGGCTTTGTAGAGGACAAGAATAGCTGAAGGACTAAGCGCATGGTGAAATATTAGAAAGGAAAGTCTAAGAAGGATTGAAACCAAATGCCCCGCACCTGCGACAGGACGAATAAGTTGTTGAGGCGTAACATTTTTCATTTCACAGATCACCCGAGCGGCTTCGTAGTTGACCATATCGCTCTTATGGCGGAGCCACCCTTCAAGAAGCTCGAGCATTTGTTTTTGTACACTGAGCACGCCCGCAAATGATTCAAGAGTTTTTATTATAGTTTGGAGAATGGGAGGGAAGAAACGTACTTTGGATCTTCATCCAGGACCTTGGCAGCATAGCGAATCAACATGCAGAGAGCCATGGGGTTCTTCAACGTAGTTCCCGCTCCAGACTTGCCACCTCCCAGCTGTTGAATCATCTTCGTCACTGCCATGCGATCCTGTTGTCGTATGAGATATAAGAGACCCAAGGCATGATATTGCGTAATGAAACTAGTGGAAGGAACCGCTTGATACCCAGGGGAGGGAGGTGCTGAGGCGGAGAAGCCGAGATAGTTGGAAGAGCTGCTGCCGGAGAAGAAGGACGAGGTTGCTTTGGCATTGACAGCTTCCTGGGCTTCATTGACCCATCGCTTGATGACATCCCGGGATACAGGGAAGAGATGATAGGCGGAGACGAGAGCTGCCGATGAGATGGAGGGGCTCTTGTCGACTATGGCAGTCTTGTAGAACCGTTCCACGGCCTGGACCATTGAGGGCTAACGATAGAATAGTATGTTTCAGAATGGGAAAAAGACTGCGACTGGGTGAGGGCAGGCAACTTGCATCAATGATGCGACAAAGAGCGCGAATAGCATTGGGTCGGTAGATGACCTCGAGGTTTGGCTGCGTGTCCTTCTGGATACTGCTCGTAACCATAATGATATCCTCAGCGGTGTTGGCCAGCTCCTTTATAGACAGATACACCATTTGCCGTAACGCGCTCTGGATGCCGGTGTAAATAGGATTCAATTGAGTCGGAAGGCAGACCACGACCGTAAAGATACGAACGCACATCTTTGTGCTGAAATAGCTTGGTAGTACCAAAGAAAAGCGTCGTAGCCTCCTGGGCACTGAAAGTCTCTCCAAGATAGAGTAAGTACACAATGCGAGTTAGCAACGCGCGACATTTTCGTGGGCTGATGGGCGACTCGTTGAACACGCGGGCCTCCTGGAGTATAGTGGTTTTGTTATTGTAGTAGGAGCCAAGCCCAGTCTCCTCATCCTTTTTGGCGCTCATCGCGGGTGACGGTCAGCCCACCCAAAGCTACAGCAGAGCAGGAATAAACACGTCGAAGCGAAACGTACACGGCAGTTGCCGGTCCAGCAAGGGCGGGAACTAGTCACGGGGCTACTATGTTCCCTGGTCTTAAGTGCTTAGAACGCTTCTCTCACTCATGCACATAGCATATCACAACAAGGTGGCATACACAGAGCTCCATTGCGAGGAAGGTATTTACACAACACACAATGAGGCATCTATGATCATCAGAATCTGATACCTACAAAACATCCGCGATCAGTAAACACAAACGGGGCTAGAGCAACGCTTGTAATCCCCCATAGGAGGAATACTCGCGCGCACGGGGGGAGGTAGGAAGGGCGGGCGGTAAGGGGGAAGGACAGGTCCATGGATGCCGCTACGAGCCCCACCGCCATAGCACAGAGCGATCGATGTGCAGGCAGGAGGGTGCGTCCAAGGCCTCGCGTATGGGCGAGGTCAAATCTGCAAGCAGATGTAACCAGAGGACCAATCACAAACCGAAAACAGCCATATTGAGAGGTGGGTCGTGTGGGCATATAGGGAGAGAAGGACCACTAGGGCTCTCATCACCAGGCCTCACTCGAACAGGACGGGAATGGATAACGAAGCGTGTACGTTCCCTAGTGACTAGCACAGGATCGTAGGGTCCGGCAGAGCATTCCGGCGGGGGTCTATGCCCAGTAGTTGGCATCCACGCTTCACAAAGGTAATTGATTCCGGGTGTGATCGTCTCCGCGCTCCCAGCGAGGGGGGAAGGCTGGACAGCGGCTCGGCGGCATAAATATCGGGGTTGGGGGGAAAATGGAAAAGTGGTCGTGAATTCCAGCCACAGAAAAAGTCGTCATCGCAGATGTCGTTAGTAGTGCGTATCAATCATCGTGGGCTCAAACACGGCAGGCCGTGTGAGGCATGCGCCGCAGAAGGGGCGCGACCAGTGAGGATGCAGTGTTCCGAGAAAAGGAAAGACAATGTGAGGAACTAAACCTGGTGGATACAAAGATGAGAGATGCAGGGCAGCATATATGGAGTCGATAAAAAACGTGCAAGTGGGGGGTGGATAGTGAGAAAACGCGTCATCACAGGTTGACTCGTTCGTCCAGTGCAAGATACATGGCGAGGTCCGAGGCACTGAGAGTCGAGCCCATCTGGGCGGGTGGGGCGGTCGTAATGGCAGTCGTAGACGACTGAAGTACCAACCCAGGCTAGCGAAGCGGATCGGAGGCAACCGTAAAGGAGTGATGGTCACCTCGTCTGGCTTCGGGGTCGAGTATGTACATAACGGCCAGCACTCCAGGCTCGTTGGGGCAGACAGTGCAACTGGTGCACCGTCGCCCTCGCTCTCTTGTCCCAAGGGGGACCTGCGTGTGCCCGCATCTTCGAAGACGAAACGACGGCGGTGGCGTGTGACTCCCCATTCTCCGTGAATGGCATGGGAGGGCAGTCCAAATAAGATAGGATTCGAAGTTCGTGCAATGTCGTGGTCTGCGCGTGCATCCGCATTTTTGTCGGGGCTACCGAATGAGAGATCCTCGGTCTACCGAAGGACCCGGCGAAGCCTATCGCCCTCAGAAGCCTTGTCCTGAGGAACGACGCTCAGCGGCGCTTAACATCAAAGTCTCATTAACACTGCGATGGGAATTTTTCAGTTCCGAGGTCGTCATGGAAGAACAAATGAAAGTATTCACTTTCTCAAGCGATTAGTCTCCGACTCCAGCTCATTAATTTTCATGATCATGTGTGCTTGTGCCATCTCCAATTGGCGAATGTGAGTCGTGGCTGAGAAAAAGATACACAGGTAAGAAACGGTGGAGAGAAACAGAAGCTACACACTCACCGCGGTCCAGAAGAGAAACCTTGCTTGACTTCTGGTTGGAAACCGGCAGGACGTCCTTCAACCGTCGGTAACCATCCCGAAGCTCGTCTCTTCGCCGTTGCTCCGACTCGATGCGCTGTCGGCGGACTTCCTCCCGTCGTTTTGTGACCCCACTACATACAGAAAAGAAAGTAAAAAAAAAAAAGGACAACAAATTCAGTTCGCGAAATCTCTCCGGGCTCGGTACCCCAAAAGGAAAAGAGAAGAAAAATGCGCACACGTCATTTTGAACAGGAACTTCATCCTCATCGCTAGCGAAGTCGTCATCGTTCGTGCTTCTCCGCCTTGTCGCTGCCCGCCGTTCGCGTACGCTCGTCGCGATGGAGGCCGCCGCAGCCGCACTGCGGAGCGGTCGGCGATGAACGAGCGATTCGCGTCCGTGGCTGGATGCAGGCGAGCTGGTCCCGGTGCTCCGGCCGCCAAACTGTGCACCTTGATCTCCGGAGAGATCCGATCCACTGATGCTAGTCAGGGGTGGCGAGATGGATTGCATTGGGGACGCAGGGCGGGGGGAGCGGAGAGTTTGAACGTAAGGAGGGGGTTGGTAGTACGATGATGGCATCGGTGAACCAGACAGCTGAAGCGAGTTAAGGCTGTTGAAATTCAGACGCAACCCCGCTGTTGGACATGAGTGTGAGAAAAGGGATCGGCTGGGGGGCGATAAGACCAGCGAGTGCTTACGACTTGGGACGGTTTCGACGTGGGCTTCGTAGGGCGCTGGGGATTCGTAGGAAATGAAGTCGTGGTTGAAGTAATCGTGGGGGTAGTTCGGGCTGGGTGGCTCCATTGGACTGGGGGGAACTACAAGGGGAGATGGGTGCTCGTTGGGGAGAAGAACGGGCGGCACGAAGAAAACTTGGGAGAGGAGAGGAAGTAGAGAGAAAACGTGTTACGATGACCTTAAAGATGTGGGTGGGGCGGATGTTTTCAACGGGGAACTAGGTTGATCACAGAGGGTAAACAGAAATGAAAACACAAACAACGAGTCGGACAAGCCGATCCGGATCGGGAGAAAGAACAAAGGGGAGGTAGGGAGGGAGGAGGGGGTTGAGAAAAAGGCGCCAGAGAGGAAAGATGAATCCTTTATACCCCTGCCATGATTGGATGAATTGGATGTGGTAATTCTGGGCCCCGGCTTTTTTTGTTTTTCGTAAGAGGGACTACGTTTCACGGTCGCCAGCCCCAACCGCTGCCCGCTCCTCCTTGGCCTAGGCTGAGAGAGGATGGGGCCGACGCCGAGGGAACTCCAGTACGATGACTTGCCCCTTTCAGCCGTTGTCCCCATAGCAGGGACTAGACCCGTCAAGGACCATTAAGGCAACAATCACCCAGCAATGGCCATGCAACCCAGATAGGGGCTACTGCTCCAGGATAGCGGTTTACATAGCAAACAAGGAAACTATTGCAAACGCGCTTATCGCCTCGTGTCTGTAGCTTTCGAAGTAATTACCTTGCATCGGTACCGAGTAAATCACTTCCCTCGGTGATAATTCCCCCTGACCGCACGTTAGATCCTGTCGTGGCAGCATAGCATTTCGTGAGGAAATCGTAATCAAAAACATCAACAAACGAGCTAGGGGCCCATGTCCAATAATTATGTAACATGTCACCAGAGAATAGTCATCAGGTCATAATCAAAGGAGGGATAAAGAAAGCGGGCGATGTGGCGCTCATGACGCCGCCCTCAAGCGTTGTAATAGCCTGTCAGCTCCAATCAGTCACAAGAGCAACACCCGGAAGAAAGGAAGCACTCGGCAAGCTCACCACTGCCGTCAGGACCGACAAACCCAGTATATTTCAACAATCGTTTCGAGAAGCGCGAGTTCAAGAACGCCATGTACATCTGGGGGGGGTGGAGTAGACAGCAAAGGATGAACAATTGCCCTGGAAGAACTGCAAGAGCCGCGAGGATCCTGACCTGAAACCCTAGATCCACGATGACAGATATCACGACGGCAGAGTACAAACCGCTCACACCGTACCGACAGATCCCAGTGGAAAATGGGGGATCACTTCCCCCCACGTACTGGTCGGAGTTGGCGCCGTATAGGTAGCCGCCGTGGTCGCATTCCCATTGGATCTTGCTTTTTCTGGACGCAAAAACCGGTGGAGTGAGTTGTACCGAGTCATCCCCATAATTCGGAAGGCCGCTTACCCTCGATTCAACTCCACGATCATAAAGATGCCCCGAATGGAGCAGATAATCAGGGCAGAGGGCCAGAAGAACGAGCACACCCTTGCGAAGATTACCGATTCCTAGAAGGTTCCAGATACATAGACACCGTAGTCAATGGTACGGAAGATAAGAAAGAATGGCCGACAAAAACGCACATTCGAGAGCGCAAAGGCATTAATCAGTGCAATGAACGCAACCAACATGGAAATAGCACCAAAGATATCCCTGCCATTAGAGAAAACGAGTTGTCACTGATCTGTCTGTTATTTCGTTCAGGAAAAAAACACTGACCATTCATAGTATCGGAAATAGACGAATTGGCCGTATTTGAAGAGCAGGACTCCTCCGACGATGCTATATATCTGCAGAGAAACGCCGGAAGTCAGCTTGTGGAGTGCTACACGGGATACAATAGGGTTCTCTGCAAAAACATCCAATGACGTACAGTGATAAAGCCAGATAAAACGAGAGCGCCCCCACGCTGCAGAGGGAATGGAATTAGATCTAGGCTTGGTCTCAAGTGGATAAAATACAACATTCCACATACAAGAGGGAAGAGCAGAAGGCAGTTGTCACACCTACGAGGGTTTGGATCATCGGACAGCGCCACTGGGTGTGTGGGCCTGCAACTTACCACATGGTAATGATATATTACGGGGATGAAACGGGTCAGTGATTGAGTTCTGTCGAAAAAGATTGTGGCAGGACGTCTGGAGGCGGAGAGGGACACGAGGAAACGAGGCCTGGACAAATGCGTTACTGATGGCCCAGCGATCTGCAGAAGGAATGGAGTTGAGACGAATACGACCGAGAGAGGATTAGTTTAGTGGCGTGATGGGAATCTCCAGGGCAGACTGAGCGCAAACGCGAGGTTCGTGCGTGTTTTACTGAGTCTGGACTGGAAAGGGGCTCCTAACCGCTTCGGAATGCACCGTGTCACATGATACCCAGTGGAGACCCCGACGGCAGGGAAGAAAACAGCGAGAATAAGCCAGAGAGAATATTGGAGGCATCGGACCGGTTGGACTTGCTACGAGCAACTTGGGGCTACGGCCACATAGAGGGCGTGGGTGTTTCGGGCAACAAGATGTCAGAAAAATAGCTACTTTCGAAGCCTCTCCGTATACGAGTGACAAAATTCCAGCATAGGGAAGACGCGGATGACTAGTTTCAATAGTGCCAAACAAAGCTCGGGTATCAGGAGGATCCATGAACACGAGGCATGACAAACATCGGTGAAAGCCAAGAGAGGACGGGGTTGAACATCGACATCGACAATGAACTAGAGATCGGAACTAACAGGGAGGCCCCAACGAGAAAGGAAAGACATCAGAACCAAGATAGATAAAGAAACTGATTAAGATTTGACGTGTTTTCCCAACCATAGATAGGCAATGGGAAAGGCCAGTATAGCGGAAATGAAGGCACTCGTCCATTTTGACCGAGTGGCCTTCGAACTGTTTATTTCACATCAAGTGCGCCGCGCGGCGTAGAGCCAAATGGAGTGGAAGCAATCTTGAACATTGGAAAAGTGTGCTCGGCAAGCGCCGCCGACTCCACCTGTACTGTACACTTCGGATGTCGGCCAATTTGCGAAAAATACAATAACACATGAAGCAGGCTCGTGGATCAGAATTCTACCACAGATTCATACGCTAATCTCCCGTAAGCTACCTCGCCTATGCTCAGCCCTATCAAGATTGAGATTATGTACGAAGCACTGTATGTCCTGAATGCCCGAGCCGGAGAGAAGGTGCGAAGGTCAATCTCGGTTTTTCTCGTCAGTACGAATAGAACCACATACATGACTGCAAGCATGAGCATATACCGCAGTAAGGCATGTCCCATGAAAAGGACGCCGCGCGGAATATCGTGCGAAATGATAAACGGCGGTATGGTCCTGGTGAAAGTACGGGATGCGCCGCTCGAAATCGAGCTCGCTGCATTTGGTTTTTCGTTCGAAGCGGGTGAGGGCGGACTTGGGTTCATCAGCATCTGAGCACTATCGTAAGAGATCATTAAGGGGGTGGTTTGTTCTCATTGGGATCCGCTACGCACGACCGAGACCATCGGGCCTTCAGTCTCCCACTCCAACCAGTGTAGAAGCGCTCAAACATCGCAAGAGCGACGAGGAATATACAAGCGCCCGCTACAGCGCCGCTACTCGATGGGGTGATTTGCAGCAGCCACAGTGAGTCTCCGTGCGTAAAGTGCAGGTGAGGTATCATCTGTGCATGTGGGCGAACAGCTGATGTTGGTGTCGGTGGTCCTGGATTATCCAAAGACATGACGTCGCAGTGGGGGATAACGCAGGGGTGGGGGGTTGTTCGTTGGCGTACTGCGTCGCGAGAACAAACGGGATACCAGATATAGTTCCTGTCTAGCGCCCTTACATATATATGATCGTGGAAGCAGATCTCAATAAAAAACTTTTTGCGATAACCCCGATCGGCGAAAAAATTATGTATTTACTGCGAATGGTGCCCTCTGCTCTTCTACAAGGTTATTCACCCTCTTTTATGCACAATATGTCAGGGAAGCCCAGGGACCGCAGGGTCGCCCACGATATTTCTTCGTGAAGTCTCCCAAGCGCAGAAGGACAAACTTTCGCAGCCGAATGAGCTCATCAGCGTAAAGTAATCATCATACATAGAAAATACATAACGAAGAAGATCCAAGATAGTAATTCATCATCTAGGGCAGCAGGGACGCCGGTGACTCAAATCTTCCGAACAGTAGCGGCCCGATTCCGTGTCCTATTATCACACTGACAATATACCAGACATTTCGCGTCCTTGGAGAGCATTTCCAGATTGAGTTTTCCCCAAGAAAGTATCAATTGCAACAAAACTTACCACACAGTCAGTAAAAGCAAATATGACAGGGTGGCTTCAGCGAGGCGCATCGCTCCGTGACCAACATCGTGTGAGTGCATAAATTTGGCGGAACGAGGTTTTTGTCCAGAAAGAGGTGGTCCGGAGGGTGTGATGGTTGCCGGCGAATCCTTTCCAGAGACAAGCATGTTTCTTCTGCGAAGGGCCTCGGTTTCGAATTTCAAGGACCTGGTGAGTGAAAAAAATGGGTGAGTTTTGTGATGTCGAGTGCCAGTTATGCACGGCCAGCACCATCGCTTCCATTCCACCTCTAGAACACTTCGCATGCAAGATACTAATTTCTCGAAAATTGCCAGAAGTACCAGCCCGCTGCATGCGCCGACAACAGCCCTATGGCTCGTAGGCTGCCACATGGCGAACCAAATCGGATCCCCAGACGAAAAATGAAGGTTGAAAATAACCATCGAGGCCAACAGAGATGTGGGTCGTGAAATGGACTACAAGGAAGACAGCCCCATCCCAAACAAAAGAGCCCAACCCTTGAGGCCTATACCCGTGCACACATCTTCATAGCGAACGGCCGGATCATAACACGCCTGAGGCCTTGGAAGAATTGAAGACGGGGAGCGCAGCGGAAGACGGATCAATGAGTAGAGTGAAGTAAATGAGTCGGCGTCGGCTTTAGCAAATCGACAATAACAGCAGATCGATCGAGTTTCACGCATCATAAGCACATAAGCAAGTGCAGCCGCAGCCCAAGGCAGATAAAGGAGCTCCAGAAGACAATGCTGAGTAGACACTCGAAGAGAAATATTTGATCCAAAAAATGTTGGGTGGATCGCCATGAACGCAACGGCAGAAGAGACTCTGGACCGCCAATTATTGAGACAATCATGAATGGGGCCCGCACGTCCTCCGAATGTCTGGGACTCCATGTGGGGTGCAATACGATTCAGTTCTGTTACCTTGTTCACAGGCAAGTCACACCCGACTATTATCTAATCATTCCAATCGTGTCAATTTGAGCGTTCTGATTCGTCGCCTGCTTCCAACCCATCAATTATCGTTCCTTTATCTCTATCAATGTCATATCCTTGTTTCTTTTACGATCGATCACTTACCATTGACATTCGAGCTCAAGGAGGTCTCGTAACCTTGTTAACCAGACTCTCTTAGTAGGGATACATTGTTGTGGCACGAAGTGCCCATTCCGGCATCGGCCGAAAGACGCAACTATGGGGACAAATGTGACCTAAAAGCTAAAGCGACACCAGACTTGCCAATCTACACCAGATCTCACATTTATTGTACCGGGAATATTCATACCTTATTTATATAATAGACAACGAAGAGGCAAGAGCATAAAGAGCGAGAAGCTGAGCGGCGTTGCTGCAGTGTGGGCATTCAAGCACACGAGACTGCGGCACCGCCTCTTGTTTCCAGTCCTCGGACTACACCTTGGATGGTAGATGACCTCCGGTTACCCTCGGCCCACGAGCCGAGTGGGACCCGTTGGCCATATACTTTCCTAACATTTCGGAAGAAGCATTCAGCACTCGCGACATCTAATGAGCCTCAATGTGTAGACTCGGATCAGAATTTTGTTTGTAATCTTGCGAATAATCACCCCGTTCATGGACTGCGTCTCTCTCCTGTGCAGGGGCTTCCTCTTGGATCTTTTTTCGTGACTCGCACTGTGGGATTGGTGTCAGCGATGCCCGTTTGCAGGTGCGATCCTCCCCTCCATGGTCATATCGGGGGCGATCATCATAGGCTGGCCCAGGTGCTTCCTCAGCCGCCATTCCATCTCTATTGGGGACTTCTGCTGTTCTATATGCCTTGAGCTTCGCGCATCCGCTCACATGCTGATACGAAAATCATATAAATAATGCCTCTGTCCTTGAAGAAATATCGTGGCTTCTTCTTTTCCCTGAGGATCAGCCTTCGAGCCCATCCAGTGATGACTTCCATCGTGATCTCTCTGTTCATCCAACTCCTCCAGTTGCTCTCGCATCCACTCACCCTCACCCCTCTCGCTATATCCATTATATTCTACTGCGCCTGGAATTTTTTCTTCCACCCTCTTGCTAAGATTCCAGGTCCTCTTTCCGCTCGTCTGGGGATACCAACTTTCCGATCCCTGAGTGCTCGTTCCAATACATACTCTTGGAACCATAAAGCCTTGCACGACAAATACGGCGATGTGGTTCGATTGGGTCCAGGTATTGTCACTACCACAGATCCAGAAGCGATTCGCACCATCTACGCCTATGGAAGCAACTTCCACAAGACCAAATTCTACTCCGTCTTCGGTAATATTTCCCTTTTGATTCCCGCTACAGTGTGTTGTGACATGTTGTTGTCTTAGCGGCCATCATGTCAAAACCTAGCCTGTTCTCCAATATCAATCCACATTCACACGCGTCGGGGAGGCGCTCGGTATGTACTACGTTAAAAGTACGATTAACAATAGACCCAATTCTGGTGGTTTCAGGTGGCACGCGTCTATTCCATGAAGTCTCTGATCGAGCTCGAAGAATACGTGGGTCCATGTGTCCAGCAACTTCTCGAACAGTTCGATCGCCTTGCTTCTGTTACTGGGGAGAAAACCACCCATAGGCCAGTCGAAATCAACAAGTGGCTTCACTATTTCGCCGCGGATACTATTGGTGAACTCGCCGTAAGTGTCCACTGTTGTCACTTGTGCGTCCTGTGAAAGTACTCCGACTAAGGCAGTGATAGTTTGGCTGTGGGTTTGGACTTCTTCAAAGTGGCCAAGACGCTTCATCGCTATTGCGAGTCTTCACTAATCTTTCTTATTTTGGTTCCATATCTGGTGCTCTGCCAGGATTGGTTGCTCCGTTAGTCAACGCTATCTTGCGCAAGACCAGTCGGCATTCCCCCTCTGTTATTTCTCCCCATACCTGGGAGCGAGTCAACAAGAGATACAAACTACTCGCTGAGGCACCGTACGATGAGCCTGTGCGCCGGGATATGCTTGCCGGATTCATAAAAGCGAAATATCCTGGGACAAACACATTATTCTTGCCATCAGACGTGGTTGCCCAAGCTACATCCGTGTTCGGGGCTGGTAGTGACACCACCGCCGGGGCGCTGGCAGGGTTCTTTTACTACGTTCTAACGCACCCTACTGTGTACGGGCGCTTACAAGCCGAAGTCGATTCTGCCTTCGAGGCCCAGCGCATATCGATGCCCGTCACCTATGCGCAAGGTATAAAGCTCGAATATCTCCAGGCTTGCATCAAGGAGGCTGTTAGACTTTTCACACCCGTCGCGATGGAGCTACCCCGTATAGTTCCTGAGGGCGGTATGACGATAGGGAAGTATTTCCTGCCAGCGGGGACACATGTGGGGGCGAATGCTTACGTGTTCCACCGGACGGAGCATGCGTATGGTCCAGATGCGGAATTGTTCCGGCCCGAACGCTGGCTTCATATATCTGAGGAGGTCCGGGCCACCATGGAGCGAAACTTCCTATCGGTGGGTATTCAACCCGACTGTGTGACGGGGTGCTGAATCTCCTTGATCAGTTCGGTTCCGGAAATCGAATCTGCATCGTGTGTTATGCAAACCGATTGCTCATGGCTAGCTAGCTAACGTTGCCTATTCTATTTTGTGAGGGAAAAAACATTCCACTCATGGAGATGTCGAAGCTTCTTCCGGCACTACTTTGGCGGTATTCGTTCTCCATCATTCCACGTTCGAAGGACAGCCCTCATCGTCACGCACTTGGCCGAAGTGTAGACGGTATTGAGTCCAAGGATGGACCGGGGAGAGTGTACTCCCACTGGTTCCTCGGAATTGACGTTCGTTTCACTCTCCCATCGGCTTGACGAATTCTGAACTTGGGGGATCCCACAGGATTTTTGGTGCGACATAGCTTTACGAAGACCAGATGACTCTTTGGTGGGATAATGATTTGGGAAATCAATTTTACCGTGCAAACTGTACGTGCGTGCGGGGGGCCTCGTTCCGGGGAATTGTGTCCAATATGGGACTATCAATCTGCCGATGGATAGACTCTCTGATAACCGAGTGTACATAATAGCCCACCATTACGAGTATCCGTTAGTTTGTGTACAAAAATGTGCCAACATCTTTTCGCAACGCGAGTCAGGGCTCCCGGTCGGAAGACATTGAATCATTGATAGGCCGTCCTGAGTCCAACCAAAATTTTGTTCGAAATTACCGGGAATAATGCTAGGTTCCACACCAAGAATTGCCCAAATTTCTGGGGGCTGGGCCTTCCATGAGCTTGGCTACTAACAAAACGGGCGGATGAGCACGGCAATATCCGGTATCAGACTCACGTGTGTCAAACGACCTTGGTGTAACAATATGGTAGGCGATCATCTTCCTTCATTGGTACCTTATCCACTCAGGCATTTCCATAGTCCTCGGAACTTCGCTTCACTGCAACGACACAAACAGAGCACCGTGAGCAGTTCGTACTGCAAAGCAGGATTTACTTGCTGACACTGATTCTTTAGTCCATGCTCGATACACTGGAACCGGTACGTTACAGCGTGAAAGGTAAATCCCAGGTGTCGATACTGACCTATGTTTGACCAGGCCATGCTGACATGACGAAATAGTACGACATTCCAACCAAGTCTTCCTTTTCCATCTCTGACGACAGAATTGGACGGACTAGCGACTGGTTAACCCACCAGCACAGAGATACATGCGCCTCGATTGTCGGCCATTTCCCTCTATCCTTATATTTGGCCATCGGCGACAACGAATCCATCGGGCGCGTTAAATTTGAGATGACAGAGGTGAGCGCCCAGCGATCGGCGTCGACAAAACCCATTTTGATATTTCTTTTCCTTTCGAAGCGTATGCTACAACCGTGCGGTCCTCCTCCAGAAAAGGATGACGATTAATGCCCTATAAAATGAGCTGTAGGGAGCATTAAGTACGGTACGCGATGAAGTTCGAGGGCGGATGCCACTGACGAACTTCATTTGCTCGAAAATCCCTCTTGTACATCCGTTTGGACAAGGAATCTTGATAATTTTTTGGAGTCCCTGACCGATGTTTCCACGAGTCGCGCCTTTCCATTCAAGCGATTTCCGAATCACCCTGCAGAATAATAGTAGCGCCAGCAGAATCTGCGGTTATTCATGCTATAGTATATGGTGGAGAGATGTGAGGGAGATGAACCCAATATAAGACAAAGCGAAGCACCCGAAAGTAGGAAGATATAAGTAGTTGTTACATGAATGTGCTGTAAACGCCAGGAAGCAGAATGGGACAAAACGACAAAGGCGACTGAAGACCTAATACCGATCCTCGTCGCTACCACTTCCAGTTCGAACAGCAGATTCATTTGGAGGAACAGAGGTGCCATCTTTGGCCTTGCCTTTAAATGTGGCAAGTCCATGTGAAGCATCGTTGGGGTCAGAACGTATCGATGATATGGACGTGTATTCGCGTTTGGCAGAATGGAGATCGAGACTTTCGAAAGATCCGAGACTCGGTGAGGACGTGTAAGGAGTAGAAAGGGGAGATTGCAGATCAAGGCGAGAACGGGGATCATTAGAGCGCGTTGGGGTGTCATTAAGATGCAAGGCAATCGAACGTGAGGTCGATGGCCTCGGGCTATCATCAGTGGCACTGCTGGAACGCCCTTCATCAAAGGAATTATTTTGAGCATGATTATTACGTGAACGATTGGTGGGAGTGGTGGGCGGCTGTCCATATTGATTCACCCATGGCGTCCCAGATCCGGATGACCCCAGGTCTCGAAAAGGCGTTCCGAATTGAATACCTCTGGATGGGGTTGAGGTGGGATCAAACGCATCTTGCAGGAGACCACCTGAATCGTACTCGGAGAAAAACTTGGGAGTCGAGTACATTCGCATGTCCATTGGGCGTTGTGTGAGTGGGGTTCTGGGAGTCCGCAGATTGCTCGATCCTACCACGTTACCCAAATCCCATGCTGCAGACTTGGCAAGAGAGAATGGAGTAGACACCCCGTTGTGAGCAGAGGCTCTCTTCGGGGTGGATGGGACTGGATCAGGAGCGCGGGAGGCGGCTGGAGCAACGAGAGGAGAAGCTGGAGGTGGCTCATAGAACTTGACGGAAGGGATCGCACGAGGACGAGGAGATTCAGAAGTTAGTGTAAATGCAGGTTCGCGGCTGGCATCGGCGACCATGCGCTGCTCGCAGTTGTAACAGAACCATTCTCCTTCCAATTGCGATTCGTCGACAATGCCAACACATTCCTGGTGGGACCAAGTATTGCATGAATCACAACGCACCATCGGAGTCCCCATGTTGTCTTGACCACATGTACAATTAATCGCTCCATCATCATCTTCCTCCAGGCCATTTCCATTCTCGGGGGATTGCTCTCGAGAGATCCTTGAGGCGATCGCACGGACTCGATGTTTCGCGAAAAATGCTGTACGAGCATCGCCAGGATCGCTGAAGGACGAGATAGATCGTACCAAGAGTGAAGACTCTGGCTCCGTCAAGATCGATTTACCGTTGCCGAGTTGTGGCGGCGTCGACGGGGATCTATGAACACGAAGATCGACAGGCCCACGAGCCTCACCCTCGAGTTCATCCGAGTCCTCCTCGTCTGTTTCTCGATCGAGGAATTCTTGCAGATGCCGCAACCGCTGTTTCCTAGCCTCTGCTTTTAAATCGTCGGCTTGGTGCGAATCGGAAGACCAAGGAAAGGCTGTTTCAGGCCATTCCGGAACCTCGACCTTCACCTCATTACTTTTGGACGGCAGTGGTGAGGGATCGCAACGGGTGCAACGGGTCTTCTCGAACTTCCAGACCAAATATCGTAGTTTTCCTGACCGGTGCAGGAACCGGAGCAGCTCTGCGAGACCCTTCTTTTTCGTGATTTTCTTCACAGGAGAAACGAAAACTTCGGTTATGTCGTCCGGATGGACCGCTATCCTCCCCATTCCTGTCACCTCCACCGGCTTAAGAGGTGATAGTCGAGGGGATTTATCATCTAGGAAAGCCGCTAGGCGTCGTCGCTTTCTTGACTCTTTCTCTGCTTCGTCCACAAGCCGAGGCTTTTCGTTCGGCGGAGTCAAAGGGGATGATTGCAACCACTGAAGGGTTAAATTTGACATACTGCTGGTTGGTGGAAAATGAGGGGATCGAGGCGATGCTTGAGATGCGGTTGAAGGAGAGGACGGCCGAACTAGTTGGATTCTACGGCCTTTAACGGGAGAAAACGCAATTCCAAGACTGAGGGCATGATGCCCTCGGGTGGGTGGGAATCGAGGGGTTCAGCCTCTACAACCGCTACGCCAGCATTCTTCTTTTGACTGCTAATGCGTTTAAGGTATTCCGGCCGCCGTCGTTGGGAATCACCGTTTCGTCCACGGCGCTCCGCCAGTGTCTCAGAGAGCAAGCGATCCGCATCCCCCCCTAAAGGGGGAGTCTGAGGATGTGCCTGCTGAGGGACGGGTGTCGAATGACGGGACGAGGCAGTAGTCACGTTCGACAGACTCTTCGTAGGCGTGCTGATACGGAATACATGATCGACAACGTCCTCCACCCTATTCATCTGACGCGAGCTAGGGCGTGAAGATTCCTGACTGCCCTGGAACAGAGACGAGGAAGATGAGAACCGGGCAGGAGAACGCGAGGATCGTTTGGCGGTGCGAGAGCTTCGCGGTGAATCCACATTCTCTTCAAAGGCAGGTAAAAGCGGAGTCGCCTGACTCCCACCAATAGCGTCACCTAATTTCGTGAAACTAGAAACCGAGGTCTCGAATACGTCTGGGGACGAAGTAGCGCCAGAACGAGAACGACTGATCACGTGGGCGGGGGCGAGACGAGCGGGGGAAGCACTGTATAAGTCTCGAGGCGAATATGCGGAGTTCGTGACACTGCACCGACATGTTAGTATCTGAATACAACAAAAACAAGAACATACGAGCCTTTCACGGTCCGGGGAGGCAGAGCTTCCTGGAGGTTCATGGCGAGAGGATGTGAGATAAATAGGACTACCAGATGTTTAGGACTTGAGAATGGTGCCAGAGATATGAGACTTGGAATTCGCACCTTGAGGACGGCGTTAACTGAGATGACGAAAAGTTCTGATGCCTCCTTCTGACGATAAAGGTAGTGATTAGACGCCAAACCACACCGTGCAACTAAGAGACCGCACTCATAGCGAGATCCTTGGGACTGCAAAGTATCTGAGGACTGCGCAGAACCTTGAGAGCTGGAAGCGAGCAATAAGCATATTACAGTGAGACAGCGGAGCAGATCTGAGCTCACTCGACCGAACGAGAGGAGATCATGGGGCCCAAGGGATGCCTATAGTGAATCTCGCGGATTAATTTCATCAAGAGCTATTGTTTCGTTGAACGCACGTCTTTGCCGCAGGAAAATGGGGGGAAGAAGCCTGACCACGGGCCCCAACATACACCATATTGTTTGTTGGGCTACGATAAGGGCGGAGACCTAATCAGAAACAAGACGGCTCTCCGCATTTCCTTGATAAGTGCGAATGCTCACCTGTGTGGTGTCAACAAATGCGTGCTCAAAGAAGCACCAGAGTTCTGGGGTCGCCGTGAACTACAGAACATGTTCAATTTCATTCCCTTCAACTAGGATGCGAGTGAAACCTGCCTCGTTTCCTCTATAGACGAATCTCGAGAATGGCTTGGAGCAGGATGCATGGAACGAGACTCATTATCTGGAGAGATCTGCGTATTGAGCTGAGAGAATGGCGTGGTGGGATTCGCCTGCAAAGGTGGCTGTTGAGGAGGTGAATTCTGCACTAGCCGTCGAGTGTGAGCAGTCTGTATTGTTGTGCGGTCTGTGGCCATTGAAAAATGCTGCGTATAGGTGCAACGTTTGGGCGACGGGATCCTCGATGTATAGAGGCTTATTCTCTGCCTCTATGCACGCTTGCCCCCAAGGCTCAGAGGGTGCAACAAGGTACTAACCCAAAACCGAGGATAGGGCAATCTAGTGAATGAATCGCGACGACCCTACTTGATTCATTCGGATTCAACACCACCACTTGGGCGCCCAATGTTACACTATTAAATTATCACTACAAATCGCAATATTCCACTCGTTTGGTGCCGAGGCCCTACGGGCACACCCAACCCTTGACGGACGGGAATCATGGCAGCCTGAATTTGCCGTTAGTCAGCTCCCCCTCACAATATCCACATGATAGAAAAGATACACCTACCTCTGGCCGACAGTGCTAAGGGAATCCGGGTCGGGCAGGCTGTCCGCATGATTTCTGGCTTCACTTGCATTATGTTCACAACATCAACTGGGTCGAGGCCGTCGAAGCTCCCCATTCGTGTAGCAGAAGCGGGTGGCTTCATGCGACCATCATGGCGACGCCCACAACAACACCATCTGACAACTCTGAGGAAGATAGCCCACAGGAGGACGAAAAATACCAAACCAACGCCAATTGATATTGGGATTGCAATAGCCGCATTATTAGCGAAAATGGTCAGAATTCGTTACTTTAGTGATCTGAGAGCCTTATCAGGCCATGGCTCTGCATCATTATCTTACCTTGGCCATAGCTATTAGGCTTCCTGGAATGCAGGTCCCATTTTCACAAGATCAGCCCATAGCCCACCAGGACAAACGGGAGGGTGACATCAATAGATTTCGGGAGAGATAAAGGGAGAACCCGAAGACGGAATACCCATATCTATGGCATCGGCAATACCATCAATCAGGAGACTTGAGATGACATGACTCACGATCAAATTCCAGTTGCACACACCAAATCATGTCCACATGGTGCTCCATTCGGCTTTGTATGGTGAACAGGACAGCTTGAATCTGTCCAACTACAATTTTCGGATTGATCGCATGCAGCCTCTACTGTCGGTCGACATACTTGCGTACTGGGTGTGAATTGGCAGTCCGAAGTGCAGCAATCGCTGCTCTCCGGATCGCATACGGCTTTGGCGGCGAGTTTGCAAGTCATGGAGTCACAGCAAATTGAGTTCTGTCGAAATCCAGGATCACAGTCCTCTCCAGGTTCCATTGCCGCACGTCTGTAAGGGGATAACGGAACGAGACACGGACGCATCCAACAGGCACGAGGTGTTCATAAATAACATAGAAGTATCTATGATCATCGAATATTATCGAGGGAAAATATAATTTCACAAGTGAAATACACGTACAAACGTTTCCGAGGGTCCACTGGGAGAAGGCGTTTGCTGCACCACTGATACAGGCGACATGAGGAAACTTGCTTGTGCGTTGAAGCTGGTCCCACAGTTGGGCAGCATAAATCGCTGAGAGTACAATTTGAGGAGCACTAGAAACAATGTTGACTTCCAATAGCAAAGGAACTGTGAGGGGTCTCACATCATGCTGAGGTGAAATGCTAGAAAATAGCTTCTTAAGAAGCCAGAGTGTAGTGCTCACAAGTGCTCTAAGATTGTGCCCAATTTCGTGTGCAAGGGCCCACCATCTGTTCGCGTAATTGGTTCCCCGATGCAGGAGAATCTTAAACAAAGAGGCAGGCTTACTCTGTCCTGGTTGCCGTAGTGACAGCTGTTCCAGAAACGAACGATGATCCGGAAGCGGAGGCTTGAGTTTGACGTCTGAGGTCATCGCAAATAAGTGAGTGGACAAAGTTGCAGAGGGAAAAGGCGCATACACGGTCCCAAGCCATGCTACCCCGATTTCCATTCCGGCCGGACACCCTGTCATGAGATGCCAAAGTCCTGCGCCGTCGCCGGCCCCTTATTTATCACCACGCCATTTCGAAAATAGAGACAAACGAACATATAGAGTGATGTTCGTGTCGCAGCCAACATTCCAGGCATTTCTGGGATCTGCGTTCGCAGGGCACGTAGGACTCTGAATATTGAGCTCAATAATTTCAAGGCCGATGTTGAACGTGGACTGAACCGAGGGCGTATTAGAGGAAATGCACGAGTCCTGGCCTAGAGGAGAGATAGAAGAGAGTGACAAACCTTGTAGAGAGCACTGGCAATGTTTAAATTATTGAGGATCTGTGTCGTTGCATCCGACACCCCCGTAATGGGCAACGTACGTACAGTCGGCGGCTACACCCATATACAGCTGGATACGCCCATCAGTGAGTGTAAACGGAGCAAGTCCTTGTCCACGTACAATCTTTTGAGACTTCGAGCATCCATCGGATTTCCCAATCGCATTGATGAAACTTTGACAAAGGATATTAAACAACGATCGGGTTTCGTCGATGTGAAACTGACTTGGATGATAAGTTGTCGGTCACATTGTTTCGTTTCATTGACATCCCAAGATGCATGTCGACGAAGGGTGATTTACTCAGCCAGACTGGGTTATACCAGCCCGTCGTTGTCCTTGTCGTATCTAGTCCAGCTCCCGTGCGTAATACCGGATGGCGCAGGGCATCGCGACCGTATTCAAGACGGTCGTGCACACACATCTGGAATGTGGACGGAGCGATAGCCTGAAAACCAGCCCCGCACTCTCCTCTGCCACCGTCATGACATCGAAATCTCGGAAGACGACCAAGGATCCATCGGCACTTTCTGGATCTGCATCGGGGTCGCGAATATGTTTGCTGCGGACGTAGTTTTCGAGGGTTACGATGTGGTGGACAACCCCATCGACGCTGAAAGAACCTTCGAATGAAGGTTTTACGCCTCTCTGAATATCTCCTTGATGATGGATTATAATCGTAGCCCAGCCCAAAGACCCAGAAAGACGATTAAAGCCACGATTCAGACCACCGGCGATACCTTCTCGAAGACGTTGCAATGTGTGATCATTATGAACCACTTCGTACTGAAATGCCACCACGGCATCCGTAATTAGGAGGCCCGAATAACTGAGGACAGAGGTCCCATCAGGCTCTAGATGAAAGTAGTCAACTTGGGCGTCGGGATGGACTATTTCATGATTTGGATGAAGGTGAAGGTGAAATAATCGGGAAAATGCTGGCAATATAAGGCGAATGGAGTCTGATTATCGTAATACCGGATCCCTACTATTAGTCACCCCCTCATTGCCGCCACCGGGTAATTGCCGTTTTGCCTCTACACCCTTCAATTCTCATGCAACTGGGCCCATATTTGGCATGTAGTTACAGGCTGTATATACCCAGGGTTGTGTCCAAAAAAAATCCCAAAAATTGTGGAATTCCATCTGTTATGTCACTTTTACTTCTGAGATTCCACCAATTCAGCACTTTTTAAGCACCCAAAATGCTCCTGTGAAATATCTCGACTAGTCCTCAAGCAAAATATGTCCTGGAGGTCCTGGCTATGTTTCTGGGAAGCTATAGACAAGATATCAGCTCTCTAGGTAGTCACCAGCACATACGAGAATGTGAAGATGATGGGGCCAACAGTGACAAGGAGAACAAATTTGCACCATTGGGTTCACTAGCTAAGCACCACCACACTATATCACTATAGTAGGTATCCTAAGCCTATTTCATCCTCAACCTTGCCCTCAGCCATGATGGATTGGAGCTCACATCAATTCAACAGAATTTGTTAGGATAACCAATGCTTCACCACCACAGACACACAATCCACAATACAGCTACAGATCCAGGACCACTCCCACTTCTGGTTCACATTACTACACCTAGGGATCCATCAGGCAACATGATAGGAAGGGTTTTGCTGGAACTGGGGTGCGGCAATGAAGCGGCAATTACACGGGTTGCCGAACTCGACGGACCCAGAATGAGTGCTTGACGCGGATTCCTTCTACCACCACCAATTCTGCATATAATCCCTTGTAATTTTACAGCTTGTTTATAGCATCATTTTCAACATTGTTGCCAAGTTTGAGCATGAACGGAGCCCTCTGTCATGTACAGGAGGGTTTTTTGTCACTTTGCGGCAATTACCCCGTGAGCGATAGTATCAGGAATTGACCTGGGTTGTGACATGCGAGGGAGAATTTCGGGGACGAGCGATGAGGGATGTTCTATTTGCCTGAGTGGACCGGGTGATCGGAGATGTGTGTTCGAAGCTAGTCGCCATGTGGATCGCTCAGCAGTCACATCCAAAATAGCCCGAACAAGTATGGATTGAAGGGATCTAACCTTCAGAGATGGTAAAGAGACAGACTACAAGGTGAACGAAAAGCTTGCGTGGAGTACGACTATTCATTGAATACAGTATAGTGGGGACCGCGTCGTCGTGAGTATCGGATATCGAGGCGAATGAATAGCCCAAGTATCCCACTTCCCTGAGCCAATGGCTGCCAGAAAAGGATCGCGTTGAGAGGGATCCTAGGTGCGGAATCAAAGCAAGTTAGACTACACTTTGCCCTTGAAATGCCCTCCCTCTCCCAGTGGATTATTTAAGTATCGGTAACGATATGGATTCGCCATCTGTCCTACCTGTGGTCCGTCTGCCTCGTGGTTTATTCTCGGATGTGAGTATTCCTCATGAAATGACCAATTCCAATGAACGAAGGATTGATAGCGCACGACGCCCACGTCCTGAAGACAATGTGTCTAGAGTAACTGCATACCGACGATGAGGCTGCGAACTCGCTGGCATCTCAATCCTCTTTCTCTGAAATCAGCTCACACAGGGAAATTTGCGCGCACAAACGACTGCAGTCCTATGATCCGATTGAGCTATATGAGTCCTGGAGTACCTCTGAATCTGAAGCATGACTGTGGTTGGAATAGTCCTCCAAGCGCTTAGAGTCGTATTGAACTTAGCAATGGGGTACATGCCGAGGCGGTTCCTCTGCTTTTTCCCACCCAGTTTTCTATCCCATACCAGGCGACACTGAGGTAAAGTCCTATTCGCCATAAGCGACACTAGACACACCACTTAGAACCCATGCCTTATATCAGTTCCCGCCTCATTAGGCAATAGACAAGCAGTCTTCTATCTTATCTCTGACAACACTGAGTTCCTGCCTCATTAGGTTTTAGGATTTATTCCTCTATCTTTAGACCTATGTATATCCCTCGCCCCAACAGTGAAGAAAACATTCTTTGGGGTGACTCCTTACTGAAAACATACCAAGGGGGTGGTCGGTATTGCGTCATCTTCAAACGGTCGATAGAAAGCGGACCGACCACCACTCGTTACACGTTACACAGTCTCTCCAGACCCATGTTATGTTCCTTCCTTGGCCAATATGTATATGTCGTTCTCAAAAATCCGGGCCCAACGAATATATATATGGTCGAATTCATAAAAACATCGTGACCTAACTCTGAAGAGCGTACTCAACACAACACCAAAGGGATTGAAGACGCGCTCAGTAGGAGGGCAATACATAGGCCGAAAGAGATGAAAATATCGAAGAACAAATCAAGAATATAGGGTCCCGTGTCGATTCCGCTGGCCCGTCGTAAAGACATCCAATTATTCGTCAGTTGGTGGTGGTCGTTGCAAAGCTTCTCGTACGCTCTTCCGCAGAACGTCTTCATCTCCAGGAGCGGAACCTGCTTTGTTGTCGCTTGGTGGAGAATGCACACCGTCTGGTCCCTCCTCAGTGATCTCAAGGATCCTCCTCGCTAAGGTCGCAATTTCTGCAGCACCCCCATCTCCACCCTCGTCCGAGAACGACTGAGACCGAGAGCCAAGAGTAGATCCAGTTGGAGTGGAAGTCTGGGACGCGGCAAGTTGGGCGATGTGTGGGGTCAATAATGATGAAGATCGGATGTTCTGAATCAGCTCTGGATCTGGGGAAACGTCAAAGGGTGGTTAGCTCGCCAGTCAAGATAGGAGACCAAGGAGATCTTCATACCTCCAGATTCAAGGAGTTGGACAATAGTCCAAACGGCGATGTGCTGGAAAGTGGCGTCTGTGCTGCTGAGGAACCTCCAAAGATATTGGTGTAGGCCCCCTTCGGGTTTATCCCAAACATCGTTGAATGGAGCATAGTCGTCCGAGGACGTTCGACCATCTGGGGGAAGTTCGTCTTTAGTTCAGAGAAATGCTACAGGGGCGGGATTTATTACCCTTTGACGACAAGTTACCGATGGCTGCCGCACTATTCCCTTGGACCTCGATGCTGGGAGAGTTCGTGAGTGGGATGAGGACCTCGCAGATCCCCATTTCCAGTAGCAGGGGTTTCAAATCATCTATAAGGAAGCGTTCAGCCTTGGATTTGCGTTGACTCTGGACTGAAACATACCACTTAGAGCCAGGACGGCAATGCAGGCAGTCATTTCGCTTTGCACATTGAGAGGCACGCTGAGAACGAGGTCCTTGATCTTTTGTACCGCGCCCGCTTGTACTATTTGCCCTTTGTTCTTCTCTGAGCTCGCTGCGAGATTTCGAAGGGTCGATATCGCATGGCATTGGACCTCTTCATTCTCCCCGAAGGATAGGAGATCGATCAACGGGTTCAAAAATCCGGCTTCGATAATGGGGCTTTCGTTCAGGGGGTGGATCGACACATTTCGCACACACGCGGCGGCAGAAAGGATCAATGGTAAATAGGACGAGTTCAGTAGACGCAACAGTGGTGGCAAGCCATCCGCTTTGACGATATCGACCTGATATTTCTCTGCCAAAGAAAATTAGCCAACATCCAGACAAACACTCCAAGGTTGATTACCGTCGCTGGCAAGATTACGTAGTGCAAGAGCGGCTTGGCATTGGACCTTGAGACTTTGACTATCCATAAGAGCCACCAAACTGTGAACTAGCTTCTGTTCAGTTGTCGCCAATCGTTTCCGGTTTTGGGCGTCGACTGCAATATTACTCAGGGCAGTAGTACAGTAGTACTGAACATCTGTATCCGGCGACTTCAGCAGGTTTACGAGGACTGGGATTGCCCCCGCAGCGACCAGTTGTTGGCGATTCTCGTCTAAGGGTCGCCTGATCAAAATGGTGATATCAAGTAAAGGAATCCAGTCACTACGGACCCGAATGTGTCATGTTTAGAAGTGCACCGGTGGCATTTCTTTGGACGCGCATATCGTTGGATCGCGCCATGCGTGTGAGGGGCACCAAGGCGCCGGATTTTGCAATTTTCGTCTTGTTCTCGTCATGTGTTGCAAGATTCGTTATACACCCCACAGCATTGCATTGCACTTCGACGTTGGGGCTCAGCATCTGACGGATCAATGGCTCCAAGCCACCAAGTCGAACAATTAATAATTTGTTTTCCGCTGTAACCATCATCAAGGTCAGGTTGCATACTGAGCCCCCGAGGAATTTACGCACTGTTAACCGCCAAGTTTCCAAGCGCTGCGCTGGCGGCGCGTTGCACCTCGGTGTCGTGGCTACTCAAGAGAAACAAGACGGGGTCTAGAGTATCCCTACCGACCTGCCGAACCTCCTTCTCGGTAATCTCTGCAAACGCGAGCGCTGCACTGCGCTGAAGATCAACATTGTCAGAAAACGAGAGGATGGTCAATGCGGCCAGAGGTTGACCCTCGAAGAAATTGGTGCTTGTTCGATCTACGTAAGATAGGATACCCTGAGGTAAGACATCCCTTTTCGCAAGATAAGACTTCCCAGGGCACTGTCGGAGAAAACACACACTTTCGAGATACTGTAACAGGTCCGCTACTGCCTCACGTTCACTCTCAAGTAGGAGTGGTTCATAAGCGTGTGACCGGCGCGATGGAACTAGAATACGACTCAATTAGGATAGTCTATGAATGGCGGTATTGAGAGAGACCCACAGCAATAGCTGCAGCAGTTGCCCATGCCTAGTCCTTTAGCAACACTGCAAACTTGCGAAGGTGTTTACGGGGTGGAGGCAATTGCCGATTTTGCTCCCGTAGCCAATTGGCCCAAGCTTTGTATTGCGTGGTCCGTGGATGTCCAGGGAGATAAAGAGGCACCATGAATTTACGCCCAACGTCCTTGTACATGCGATCACAAAGCGCCTCTTCCTTTGTATTTGATGTGCCGACTGGACACTCTGAGCAAGCGCTGTTGGCACCACCCCACACACGTGTTCAGACACCGTCCATAGGCTCTGATGCCATTCCTGAACCTGAAACTTCGGGTCCGGCGTCATATATTGTAATATCTGGAGGAACTGGTTGCAACACCATATGTTCAGCCTTTGGCCAAGACGTGTGCTATGTACTTCCTGTTTCTGACAATGGAGGGAGCTCTAGTGAAATCATTCGTGTTTTAGGCAAGGTCATTTACCTTATATGGTGCCTCATCTAATATTATGTTTTAGGGGGTCCATCGATAGGCATGGCCCTTCCCTAACCGATGTACTCAAGGCCTGATAATTGGCTTTGGATAGGAGATATTCGTTCACGTCTTATTCGACTCATCCCAAGCGCCCCTCCAATGTCTCCATCCGAGAGGATTAAGCACCTCTTGTCATTTCGGTTTGCTACTGAAGCATCTGAACGGGAGGCTCGCGACTTATGGAGAGATATTGTCGAAGGTAGAAGTGATCTCTGGTCTGGGATTCCTGCAGATCGAAAGGAGACTATCAGAGGTCTGTGTTTTTTCCGCATGATAATGTTCTTCCCGTCCTATATCATTGTGCTGCAGGCTTCCTTGTATACTTTGATGGTGAAGTCCTGAAAAGAGCGAACAAGAGCTTTTCATTTAGGAATGCTTCGATTGGGAACTTTTTTCTCACTGCAATGCACCTTTTCTTTCGATCTGTACCCTCCGCGATTTTTCTTTTTTCCTCCATAACAGGAAGTGCGGCGAGTATCTTTTCCGTCATAACATTGAAGTTTGCTTGAAGTGGCTGAACTCGCGCTATAGGCTAACATTCTCCCGGTCCTTGTGACAAATCACACCGTTACCATTGCGGCCGAATTGAAGGATTGGAAAATTCTCGTTGGTCAATGCGAGATCTCCCATCCTTCCCGCTCTTCTGGTCCCACTATAGTTATGTCTCGGGCTCATGAAGATCGTGCACACCAGTGGGATGATTCTGCCCCGACTGATGCCATGCATCACGAAGAAGCGACTATTCAAGACAATGTGGCCTACACCAAACAAGATGACGACGATTACGACCCTCTGGGATCACCAATTAATCGTCTGTCGAAGTTTAATTTATCCTTCGGTAAGAATCTGAAGAAACCCTCTTTAGGGGTATTTTACATCAATCAGTACGGCCAAGAAATTTACCCCACACCAAACCCGCTCTTCCTAAAGAATCTGGGTCTGAAAACCTTTCTCGTGTATTCTTGTGGCTCTCTCTACACCAGGCGAGTGCATATCTATCACGCCCAAGCCTTTGACGAACAGTTGGCCTAGTATCATCCCCTGTCTGGCTTTGCGGGGGGTGGCATCTTCTATCGCTCGTTCCAAGTCTCTTAAAGCCAAAGTCCTTCTGCGTAAGTGTGCAAGTGCATTCCAGCTCGGGGGCTTGTTAACGATTGCGTAATAGTAAACGGGAAAAATGATCGAGAAACACACGACTATACTGCTTCGGACTACATTTGGTACAACTGTCCTGCCAATCGCATGGTGTTATTGCTCATTAGTGTCGTTTCGTTGATAGGGCCATAGCCAATACTTTGAACCGTTATAACATAGCTGGCCCTCCAACCGCTCACGGGAACACCAGCTTGCGACGGGATAGCGACGATGTGTTTCCTATTTCGGCATTCATTACGCATTTAGTGTATCTGAAAGCCACGACCATCCACGTCGATGTGGAGGAAATCACTGTAGGCTGCAGAGTTTAATACGTCCCTCACAAGCATTAATATTCCTTTTATACTGGAGCAGAAATTGGGCGTGGCCTGCATCGAGGCGGAATCCACCACCGATTCCCTGTTATTTGATTCTCGCGCGGTGGAAAATGCAATGGACAGGGTTTTATCTAGTGTATAAACATTAACCCTTGCATTTTGCTGTTGGACCAGTAACACTCGGTGAATATCTCCTCAATTCATACGGACCTTGGCACAGCACCCCAGAAATTTGTGGACAACCCTTTCTGTTCCTTATAATTGGCAAGAGTGTTACGCACTAGAAGGAATTACGTGGATCGGGAGCACAAAGAGAAAACATGATTTCTATCCTAGCGTAAACGTAGAACTAGAAGGTGCCGAGAGCAGTGCATTGACTATGTGAGGTACAGTTACAGGACGCCAGGAGAGATGAACAGAGAGGGGAAAATATGCGAGACAGTCCAAACCACTCTGAAGCAATCCTTAGAAAGTCTCATGCTACATGGATATGCGGGGCTTTGGACACTGAGAAACAATGCGCCGAGAAAATTTCTCAACAGTCTACGAACGACCTAGGCCCTGCCGATTTGCTTCCGGCATAAAACGACCCGCTTGAACTGCAACGTCCCCTCGTCTTTCATCTTCACAGCAACAACCCCTTTTTACCAACGAACCCACCGTACAGCTTGAGTATTTTCATGCTGTTGCTGCCGAACGCATTTGAAAGAATACATCCTACTCATTGTCGACTTTGTCCCGTAAGAGGATCTCTTCATCGGCGATCTCTATCCTGATCGTCCGTCACTTATAGCGTTAAATATTCCTGTATACCATCGCCCAGCATGGCTCAGATTGTGAACATCCGCCGCGATGTCGATGTAAGTACTGCTTACTTGAGTGAGTCACCAAGTCGCTCATCGCCTATCAGGACAAATTCTATCGCTACCGCATGCCTCTCTTGCTCACGAAGATCGAAGGCAAAGGAAATGGAATCAAAACTGTGATACCCAACATGACCGATGTCTCCAAGGCGCTCAGCCGACCCCCTACATGTGCGTTACACTCAGGCCTCATGTTAGCCTCATTTCTTACTCACGTGCATCCTTTCGTTGAAGACACCACCAAGTTCTTTGGATTCGAACTGGGTGCCCAGACGTCTTCTGACGAGAAGACGGACCGTTACATTGTCAATGGCGCCCACAATTCCGACAAGCTGCGCGAACTTCTCGATGTATTCATCGACAAGTTTGTTCTCTGTGGATCGTGCAAGAATCCCGAGACAGACTTGGTGCTCACCAAGAACGATGCGATCTTCCGAGATTGCAAGGCCTGCGGCCAGCAGACTGGTATCGACATGCGCCACAAGCTCGCTACGTTCATCATTCGCAATCCACCCAAGAAGACCAAGAAAAGCAAGGGCGCCCACGCCTCGGCGGCAAACGGAAACAATGGTGGTACGGGAAGCCCTCACTCAGGGGAAGACGCTGGTTCGGACGACGAGTTTACAAAGCGCCTCAAGGCTGACGCGGCCGAATTGCCGACAGCCGAGCAGGCCAAGGTCAATGAAGATGACTGGTCGCTTGACACTTCCGCTGAGGCTGTTCGCGCACGTAAACTCGAGAGTGCTGTGGCTAGTCTTACGCTTGGTGACGGCGACGACAGCGAAGGGGAAGATGCGGATAGTCCCTACACCGTCGTCAAGCTGTGGGTAGAGGAAAACCGAACGACCATCACGGCAAACGATGTTTTCAAAAAAGCCCAGGAGCTTGGAATCGACAAGAAGCATCGCACTCTTCAAATCCTTGGTCGATCTTTGTTCACTGACAAGATTGTTCAAGAGCTTCCCAAATTTGTCGTTCTCTTGAAAAAGGTAATGTGATACCCTGATGCATGTCAAGGAAAGTGCCCCTGAGTGTCATTTTTAATATTCGGTCAGATGGTGACCTCTGACAAAGGGGAAATCTCTGAGAAACACCAGAAAGCGTTGATGGGCGGTATCGAGCGTCTAGTCGGCGTTGATCACCCAAACCTCGTGCCTTCTGTTCCGAAAATCCTCATGCTGCTGTACCAGAGTGACGTTCTGGAGGAAGATTTTATCAAACAGTGGGGCACTCACGTCAGCAAGAAGTATGTCGATCGCGAGACGAGCAAGAAGTACGGAAAGCGAGCGAACCCTCCTCAAGGTGCGTTAGCATTCGGATACACTGAGTTTTAACTTATCTGAATTTTTTGTCCAACTAGTGGTTGGATGAGGCAGATGCTGAGGACGAGGATGACTGAAGAGCGATGTCAACTTTCACTTGATTGTCTGAAATTATATACAATACATTGTGTGTACCAAAGATGGCAATGGTATTTGGATCCGGACAACTATACTAGCGTCCGAAGTTCCCAATGAAGCGAACGTTCCTCGAGGTGGAGAGTGAAGAAGAGAGGAGCAAACGAATAGGCATGATTTGTGTTGGGGAGCGTTTGTCTGCCAATGCTGATTTCAGCGGAAATAGAACGCTTGCTTGCCTCCCAGGGAACAAGGAGTATAGCTAAAGAACCTAATAGCCCTGCCACGGCTCTGAACCGTGGGCGCCACCCCCGTTTCGTATGGAAGGTCCGAGTGCTTGTAAGTGGATCACACGTAGGCCAAAGCTATGGCTGATGGAAAAGCAGTACTGCACGGGTAGAAGCATTCTTGCCTAGAATGAGAGAGGCGAACGAGCAGCTTGACGCGTCGAATGCGAATATAGAACAAAGTGTCATCGAAGACGGAGAACGGTACATCGAAATGGTCTGTCGGGGATTTATTTGTTCTAGAATATCCGGGCAGCTAATATCTTGTGGGAACCCAGAATTTAGGATTAGGAGTGTTCGAGGGACGTTCCTCTCCCGACGAAGACAAAGCGTCGAGCCCAAGCGGGAGCACTTCGGTGTCGTCCTCGAGTCCGTCCTCGTCGCTGTCTTCGTCTCCGTCGTCGGTGGATTTGGCCACATTTTTGGAAACGGTTGTGTCAAACGCCGTCACGAACACTGTCAACCCTGCCTCGGGGCCCGAGGGCACCAAGCAGCGTGTTATCGAAGAAATTGAGAAGGATCATCGAGATTGAATCTATGGCCTAGAATTGTAGTCGTAGACACGGAAGCACATTATGGGCCGGTTGCTTTTCTCGGAGAGGGGACCATCTATCCTCTGGTGTCCCCAGGGACAGGTCTCTCTGAGCTGGGCCCTGCAGTGTGAGAAGGTTCGCGACAACCGAGCAACACGGGATCACCACAACAAGATCTCCCTTTTTGGAGGAAATCAATACGCAGGCCTGTCAAAGGCAGACGCGCAAAATCTGATGAATTTCAGCAGCATTGTGGTGCTAGTGCCCAATACATAATCTCCTGCTTTCTACGACAGCATGCTTCCTGTTCCTTCCCCCATCCTATCTTCTTCGCCATGTATCAGCCCAATCAATCCAACCATCCCCCTTCCCAAGACCTGGATCAGTCAACGGAAGACCCCTCGCCCCCCCGCCGGCGCAATTTTGCAGGCCAGCTAAGTGTCCCTCAGCTCCCCGGCGCCATGGAGCGTGTTTCTCGCCAGCGCCTGGAGGAACTAGAGTACTCGAATCATCTGGGACACACGCAGCAGAGTCCGTCGATTTCCGCTCACTTCGTGCGGCCTCTGACTTACGCGCTTATAATAAGCTCTGAATCCATACCCTGGGGCTGATCCTGCGTCTCGTCCGCGTTATCAGGACACTTCTCGCCATTGGCCAGGGCAGCCCCAGTCGGATTTTTCCTCCCAGCACCCCCAACATTATCAATTTGCGCCTCATTACGGCCCACCAGGACACCATGCCTCGCACCCCCCTGGCACTCCCCTGGCGTCTCCACTCAGCTCTGCCACCCAATATGCAGGCCCTGGCATAGCTGGTGCCCCAAATTCCACCTCTAGGGCCGTGTTTTCATATGGTGGCCCGACGGGCGTCCGTTCCCCCAAGCCTGTGATGCCTGTCGGAAGCGGAAAGTCCGCTGCTCCCTCGTTCAGCCGGATGATCCGACCGCCCTCAATGCACAGCCAACTACTGAGAAATTATGCGTGCGCTGTTCCCGCCTTAACATTCCTTGCATTTGGAAAGACGAACGGAGGGGCAAGACCAGGTCAGGGCAAGGGTCTCAGGATCCTTCTGACAGCCTTCCCGAACAATCCATGTCGTGCGTCCTGCTTCTTAGCATGCCTGGACCCAAGGCGGTTGCCGAATTAATCTTGTTATATTCATTTTCTAGTCTCGACACTTCCGCTTCGTACTCACAAGTGTATGCGCCCTCGGATTCCACTGTGATGTCTGGGTCGACAAGTAGTACTGCACCGACTCAAGGATGGTCGTCGTCACCTAGCGCGTCTCCTTTGGATCCTTCGTACCCGCATGCGGCGTCTCCGAATCCGAGCAGAGGAAATTATGCCGCATCTAATACTCAGCCGTCGCTCCGAAATAACCCTTCTCCGCAAAATATGCATTCGTTCTATTCCAATCCTAGTTTCCCTCGAAGCTCTACACCGAATCCGACGTCAATTTCCCCTTTTCATCAAGCCACATTGCGCCGGGACCGCGCGGATAGCATGTCTGCCGTTGATGAAGCAACATTCCCTCTTCGAGGTGCTCCGATACCTCCCGGGACATACAGTCCTGCGGCATATCCGTATTCGCCATACGGGGACCAGGAAGATACGGATCAGATGGCCCACGACCTTTCTCAGCAATCTCAAAGCACACACCAATTTCAGCAACATCTTCATTTTCAGCATCATCCACAGCAACAGCAGCCACAGCAGCTCCCGCAAGAAAACACGAACTTGCAATCCCACCGACAGCATCCACAATACCCTCAACAACAACAGCCCACTTATTACCCACCGCACAGCTAATTAACCTCATTATCATTGTTCATCTTTCTCAATCCACACCAGCTTATTTCACATCCAACACCGCCTGGCTCTTTCTGGTGTTAAAGATAATCTGAGGCTCAACTTGGCTCTAATGGCATCGATCAATCGCATTCCCTTTGCTTTCGTTTTAGCCGTAAAATCCGTGTTGGTAGTTGTTTTCTCCTGGATGGTCACGATTGACAGTGCTGTAATGCGGAAGCACGCGGGTACTCTAAAAGCCATTTAACCGGCTTGGTGGATCATGAAATCGATCGCTTCAGCTGCCTGTTCCTGGGACCGCTGACATGCCTTGTTTAAGCTTAAGGCCGCTTTGAGGTGCATAATAGGGGAACAAAGCAAATTCAGTCAACCTCCAAAATAGTGCTTCTCAGCTCTACAGTCAGAAACCCCCCCGCCCCCCTTTGGAGTTGGAGCGGCCTAGGAGCACCAGACGATTTTCGTGGCTTACCGACGGGGATGGAATCCGACTCTTAGATCGAGGGGGCCCGTAACATTTTGTGGTGAGATTTTGCTCGATTTGGGCCTTGCTGTCGCGGTGCCGCCGTGTTTTCGGGGGTAGGGTTTGGGCCCCTTGTTTACGTAAACGTCAGAGTGCGAACGAAATGAAAGTTTTAATTTCGGCGATCAAAGCCGATGGCAACCGGATCTTTTAGCGCGCAAGGTGGAGGACTCAACACCAAAATCATACGCTTCGCATCATTTACCGTTATCAGTTGCCACTCTCAGCTTTGGTCTCAGGCTCATATCTATGACACAATAGTGCAAATCAAATTGAAAGGGAATTTTTTTTTGATTTTGCATATGTTATTTTTGTGACGCTGTCGAGATGTCATACTGAGATGCCGGCACGGTGCCCCCTGGGTGGATCAGTCAACATGTCCCCGGATTAGCACAAAACATCGTTTCCGACCACGTTCAAATGAGGTATGCTTAGCAATACCATTTTCTTATGCGAGCATCTTGTAATGACGGGAGTACGGTAAATACCACAAATATCCGGGTGATGCAGTTGCGCATTGGACCCTGAACGAATGCCAGAAGGATCCATTCAATCCGGGCTCATGTCAACAGCATAAAGATTCCTTATCGATATCGCCGTGATTGGTGGAGGTACTTCCTAATCAGGTATCGAGGCATTGCGGGCTCGTGCTCGGTGGTTTGAAAAATAACCGGCATTTCGGCATGCTAAGCTGCATCATGTGCCCGGTGTGATGTCCTGCAACTAGGACGAGAATGGTTGAGGGCTGGACTCTAAAATTTATCTCCGAGTGACTCCACGTTTAGATTATGTAAAGAAATTTTTTTCAGGACTTGAGTTCTCAATTAAAGCTGATACAGCTTCTATGGCGGCACCCGGATGCAAAACCGCGCTGTGCGGCAACTCAACGCCACTCCATCTGACATTTCATCGCCGGAAAGATTGAATATTTGAATGAATTGGGTAAACACTTTTTCGGCTATAAAGGAGGAGATTTCTACTTCCTGCACATACATACACCCGATGCAAATTGCTAGATGAAGCCGAGATGCTCCGACTCTGTACGCAGTACAGTGCTGGTTGTGCTTATTCAACAAAGTTGATCAAGAAAGCTTTGTGGAGCTTTGGAAGTAGAGTGTATTACGATGATAGCATGAAAGATGCCAATCAAGACCCCGAACCGCCCTGGCGGTGCATGTTACAACTCTGACGGGTGCTAAATTCGAACTCGTGAACGTACGTATGGAAAGATCTAAATCTCTAGGAGGGCCTCCTCCATACTAGCGCCTACATCACACAATAGGTTTGGATGATTTGTGAAGGGTTCTCCCTAGAATTCAAGATTCTTTGGCCTGCTCAACCTCGACAAGGTCATAGATCTGGTCCATTGCACCCTTTGGTTTCAACGCCACAAGCGTGGTATCGTTGACATACGACTTGGCCGCAGGGAGCTGCCCGAAGCCATGAATACTCCAGATTGGCCATCGCAGGAGATATCGGATCCAATCCACTGGAATCTACAAAGGCAAATACTGTAAGCAGCTCATCACAATGATGATGTCGATTATATATTCCATCAGATATCGATGAATTTGTTGACTATAGCATGGCATAGTTCTACTAGAGTATGACGGGCACCCACGTTCTTTGGTAAATTCCATACGCTAATGAAGCCACAGCGATTGTGGGCGGAAGGACAAAAGGCGCGGAAGGCGGGACGCTCGTAGCCATACCAACCACGGGACCGATAACTTTATGGTGCTATCGATGCTGAGGGATTTCTGTCTTAGACTTTGTAATTTAAATCCAGAGGACAGGGCGATGCTGGCCGACTCCGAGGGTTCGAATGGCTGCTTGCAAGATCTGTCACCAGATGCGTCATCAGGTTTCTGAATTCTCTCGAGCGTAGAGACTACACCTGAGAATTCGATTAGGGCGAACAATCGTCGCAAGGAGTGCAAAATGTGCCTGATGGTTTGGATCGTTAAAATTCCAGACGTTAACGATGGCATCATGGATGGCCTTGATGCATGCATCAAGGTGGATGCCAGCAAAGGTTCCGGAGAACATGTGGCCCGAATACTCTACGGTAGCGAAATGGCGAGCATGAGGCGGAACCTCCCGTGGTTCCAAAACGGACACACTGTGTCGCCCGACACTGGAAGATATCGTGTTAGAATGTGAACCCTAGACAAGCGACACTGACATACTCAATCGATGTTGAGATCGTTGCTCCAAGAGTATCTCTTTGAGGAAGTGTGAAGGGCCAGCCTCCAAAATTCGGTTGCTCTGAATCGGTAGCACCCTGGCCCGTCGTTGTCTGAGTTTTCGGACAGGTGGCTTTCGCCGGGACTCTGATGATAGAGTTGATAGTGAGGCTGATTAGTTTCTTGACGGTGTCTTTGTACTCGATTGTCCCTGGAAATCAGAGTCTATTAAGTTAGTGTGAGAATGAACATCCTCCAACCAATAGTACTAGAAACCTCGATCTACCTATGTTTATTCTATGTTTATTGCCTGGCACCGCGTTGAAGGACTTGCCGTAGGTAGCTTTGATGGCATGCGTAGCAGTCTCTTTGGCTCGATGCTCCTATTCGGTTGTGCTCGTGTCCAGGGACCGTACGAGAACAGTACTTAATGAATGTGGCAATAATCGGGGCTTGGGGGATGCGGAATGATGCGTCGCCAGCAGTCAGCGTAGAGACGCCAGTTTCGAGAACTGATCAACATACCCTCGTTGGCGTTGTCCTGGAGGAGTATTTCATCTCCTCGCTGTAAAACTCGGCCTCCAACGACGGAAATCTCGCAGTACAACCTAGAACCGTGAGAAATGGCACTTTCATAAGCGTACACTGGATAAAAGGTGATATTACACACACCAAATAGCATGTAGCCTGCATCAGGAAACTTGACCAGAGGTTTGGCAGGTTTTTGGTGGTTTTTTGAGATCCAGAGCATCCAGAGCTCAAAAAACCAGCTAAAACCAGCCAAACCTCTTGGTCGAGTTTGCTGATGTGTCTTTGAGCTCCCTTTCCGCGCTCCTCCTCTTGATGAACTCTTAGACTGTTCGAAGATTCTCAGTATTTCCACCAACAATACCTTGTGAATCGTTTAGAATGAGAGGATAATTATCATCACAGGCAAGTTCTTGATCGATATCGTGTTGAGTAGCATGGTCATCGGAGGTTCTCTATCGCATGTGTTGGGATCAAATAATCAGAGATTTGGGGAAGCAAAGAGCACACAGAGTGGGGTTCTTGGCGCGGAATACCGCATTGATCAAAGGAGTCTTTCCTAACTGCGAATACTCTACACGAAGTGATATGTATCGGAAAGGATGTGTGGCTCACTTTGCCACGAGCACCCTGGACCTAACGGCGCCAGTTAAGCACTGACAGAGGTATGGGCGACGTACGTACCATGCCTAGAATCCCCTAGATGAATGTCGGTGGTGGGCCTGAGCCCCGCGAGGACCTGAGATGGGTTGGTGGGATTGATTCATCCGGATGGCTGGACTATTGCAGTCTCACTCGAAGTCTGGAGGCCTGGATCAGTGGAATCTACAGCATACGAGCTGGCTGCACAATTCCGGAGGAACGAGCTGTCCCCGGCGGACGAACTTGAAGAGCGGCGTTATGGGGTAATAGGCGGAGTACACAGCCAGTGCGCATCCTGAAGATACGTTGAGGTCAAGTTCTATTCATCAGAATAGACCCTACAGAAAGCTATGGACTGCTCGAAGGAGTCGGATCCATGCAGTCGATAACTAATGTGCAGGGAGGCGAGGTCGAGCGCGTCTCTCCCATAGCCGCTGTCTAGGATGCCGGTTCGGCCCGACTTCATCCTAGTCACTAAGATAACATCGGAGTACATAGTCGATGCATCCCACTCGGCTTGGCTGCCGGGGGTTACCGGAGATTACCGGCAACTTTCGATAGTCGGTCAACATCCCACTCGGACTCTAATCGTCCGCACATCCCACTCGGGTTCAACTTTAAGTATACGTCCCAATATAAGTAGGCAGACTGTAGGATGCTAACAGTTGAGTCAATGACTATGGACCGTTTTGAGTCCCGGATGCGGGACCTATTCCTGAAACTTGTGCGAGACCTTGAACACGCAGACCATCAAGGGTACGCTATGTCCTGCAATCTACCATGTTTGGACCTTGAAATATGGAACCAGTAAGTTTTCCATCCTTGTTCTGATTCTTAATCCTCATATATCTGTAGCCCTTTGCAATCATGGGGTGCACCTGTGGGCTTGAGTGGTTTGAATGATTTCTGTGCTGCGCAGCCTCAACCTATCCCATTACCCCAGTGTTTCTGTCTTTTTGACAGACAGCCTTTGGCATACACTAGCTGTTGATGGAAGCGCTCTCAGGGTGAGGGCCGTGATGGGGACTGGAGCACGCAGTGCCCTGCACACAGATGCCAATTCCGAAGTATGTCTTTGCATATTCACTACTGGCTAACTCTGATATATTGTATATGTAGCCTGGTTACAAAAAGTATATGACTCACGGACGACGATGAGTACAAAGAGTAGACTGCTCAGAAGTACACTTTTATACATCACCGAGGGTTAATCTGACAAAGTTATGATACTCTATAGCTCCCTGGTTCACACTCCACCCACGCTCTCAGACAATTGCATACCCTCCCTCCTCAGCATCATCTTCGTTGTCCTCAGTACCAGCTGCAGTATCCTTTCCATTGCATTTGCTGTCGACATCAAAAAATGAGCATGTAATCAAGAGATCGCTCCCTGTGGATCTCTCGCATTCTACCCCTGCTCTTGATAGTCTAGTTGCCCTCTCAATGGATGGTGTGCTAACCAGTCAACTCCAGGACCTTATCAATGACTTAGAGGTGTGTCAACCATGTGGACGGGTCTTTATCACCAGGGCACTTTGTATCCATATCCCTCACTGTCCTGGATCTCGACTGGAGGAATTGAATAGTGAAGATGAGGGGGAGGAGCTGGCACAGAGCTTATCTAAAAAAGGGAAAGGGAAGGCTTCTCATCAAGGTAAAGATTTTGATTGATGGACTCGTACTTGGCCATTGTCTTCATTTGTTCATCTCTCAGTCATTTCTTGAATATATGTTCTTGAGAGTCCCTGTATACTGAGTATATTGTACATATGGCAGAGTAAGTCTGCAGCCAAGTCTGAGTGTCAGATTGCAAGGTCATTAGCATAGCTTCATAGGGGTCATACTTGTTGCACCCGGCTATTACCATAATTGTCTGCTAGTATACAATTTCCACTGGTAAAGTCATAGGGAATTAGGCTAGGCTAGGGAGCTTAGAGCCAAGCAAAATGCCCACTAGGCCAGATGATTGACTCCCTTTTGAGCCAAGGAAACAAGTAGAGCCAATTAAACTTGTATTGGTAATGGCCATCTGCAGCTAAGGAAATCTAATAGGAAAAATATATGTTTTGGTACTTCTCCACTCACTGCCATAATTTTCTTCACCAATTTTCTTGTTTAATCACCATGCCCCTTAGTGCAGAGGAGCAAAGGATTTTCACAGCTCTGGATAACATGGATCTTGGTCCATACCTTCCTGTGCGACATTCAACACCAGAGACACCCCGAGCCATACAGTGTGCTCCCGTCAAAATTACACAACAGACAACTGCAACAATGATGGTGATGCACCCTAGAGGAGAGAGAGTAGTCTGGCCAGAAACTACTGCCACAAGGGATATTTCTCTGCTTCATGTCTTTCAAGTCAATGCTCAGGACGGAGACTCCAAATTTCACCAAAAATTAATAACCTCAACCATAGCCTACAGTGCAAAAGGTTATGGTGCAAAATCATTAACATCAGACCTTCTCATGGATTCTGAAACCAGTAAGAAGGCAGTGTGTCATGAATCCCATTGGAACTGTGAGTACAAAAAGATGATATAATTCAAAGGGAGAGAGGCTGATGACATCTTCTACTTATATTACTCAGGCAAAGGCGTCAAAAAGTGTTCCCAGTATGACATTTTTCACTGTGACAATTATCACACTTATGCCTCAGAGGCCCTGTTACATGAGCAACACAGGCCAGAGCAAACTCTGAAGACTCCAGAACAGATACTGATAGAGTGGACTGCTGCATTCTATCATATGCTTATAAATGAGGGTTGCAGGTGCCCTCGGATTGAAGATACACCCTGAAGCTCATTTAGTGATGTTGCATGGGCAGCAAAACTTGATGAAGATGAGAAGAGGGCTCGCAGACAGAGGGGTTTTCATCCAAAGGGCCTGCATTGTGAAGGCCAGATGCAGTGGTCTCAGAATATAAATGGAGCTACGTTCATCAGGTACATCAATCTCCGGATTTTTCCATGGCACTGATGTCATTGCCATCTCTAGGTGCGAACATCACTGCCCTGAGGATAAGCGACATTGATGCCTCCCTGTTGAGCAATATCACCAGCCCTATCTTGAAGCACTTATGAGAAATGATGTAGATATTTTGTTTGCAATTGAGACAGAATCTGCAATGGCAGGATATGGGCCTCTTGCTCCATGTCAGTATCATACAAATCATTCATCCGCCCACCAGTTCTGTCATAAGTGATCATATACCTATGTATAAATTGAACTAATATCTCTGTCCAGCAAATGACCATCATGACCCTGCCTCAGGACGGATCACAGATTGTGAACTTAATGGATCAGAAGACTGCCTTTGCTCCATGCGTCTCATTGTTCCCATCGACCTCTCATCATGCCCAACAATCCTAATGCTATGTAGTGGACCCCATACTCATCCTATTCCCACCCCTACATCTGCCCCTAATACCGAACTTCAAATTCTATCACAGTTGCTGTTGTGGACTGGTGAAAATCTAGCTGGAATGACTGCACGAGGTGCCCAGCATGACATTATTATCAATAGATTACTTGGCCTCCTTCTTCCTGACATCTCAGAACCTGGATTGGGCGATCTCCATGTGTCATTTTATAATAAAAGCTACCTTGGTCGCATGATACAGAATGTGAAGGACAAGGTCTTTCCAGATGGAAATGGATGGAAAGGTGTGTTTTGGTCAATAAACTAGTCACATCTGCACTGACTTCATACTTCAGGTCTTGTGGCTTACGAAAAACACCAGTCAGTGGATGGACCTGAAAATAAATACATACGACGTCTCGTAGATTATGGACTCGGAGGAACACGGCTGATGGTGTCAATGTTCCCAGAACAAAGTAGATGGCTTCAGGAAGCCTCGGAACTAATGGTGGACACATCATTCAAGCGATTATGTGGAGACTGGAAGGAATTCACCATAGATGGATACAATTCATGTCTACAAACTAGTAAGTCTATCCATGTGTCTATTGAGATTAGTTCCCAGAGTGATGTCGTTCGGGCCCTTAGCCATAATGTATGTGACTGTAATGGTCCTCAAGGAAGATGCCGAAACACATCGGAAGATGTTGCATCTCATTGATGATATTGTGCTCGAGGATACTGGGCGGTGCCTTCGCTTTGCTCATATTCATTATGATGATGACATTTCACAAATTCCCAATTCAGCATATGTAGCAAAGGATGTTATAATCGCAGATTCACACCATGGACAAGCACTTGGTTCATTCCCAGTCAGAATTTTGTTCCTAAATCTAAGTATTTCTTGTAGGCATTGGGCTTTTTTTGGTTGATATAGTCTCTCAGCTCAGCTCAGTCATTCCGAAAATCACGATGCTGCATCTCATCACACTCAATGGTCATACCACCGAAGCCTTGATGCATATGCCCACCTCCGGAAGATATATCGACTCTGCAAAGTCCATGGCCTCCGCAACATAGACGAAATGAGACTCGACTATGTCACAGCCACAGGAATGAAAAGTCTCTGGTGCTTGAGGCATCCCAACTGGGATGGAGCGATCCAAATTATTATGAAGAGTGCAAGAGCTAAAAGTCAGTACTTCATATTTTGTTGCATTTTCTCAATTATACTTACTGCCAACCTCCACTTTAGAGTGGCTGGATGAAAAACTAGCAAGCCCCTTTGCCCTTGCTGGAATGTGCTGGGAGAAGAGTGATATGAGCCTACTTATGTGGACAGTCAGTCGCGATAGCACAAATGTCGGCAAGGCAGCACACATGGACACATATCGAGAGGGGCTTCGACTCACCCTTTTGGTTGCCATGCTCCGAGGACAACGGCTCGCACTCAACAAGCAGAAATCGAGAGAAATTGCTGTTACAACTGGAATTCGTGAGACGAACCGTTCTGGGAATGCCCGAGAACGAGCCACATTAGCCAGCCGATGGAACAGTGAGTGAGGCCTTATTATTATACTAAATCATCTTCTTACGTCCAAGCCTCCAGTGTCTGCAAAACTCTTTGCAATGAAGCATGTAGATGATGATTTACTTGCCCATAATGAAACTATGCAAACACTACACAATCAACTTATGCAAAATCTTGAAGTTGTTCAACATGCTGCTTCTGGATTCCCTTCATCATCCTCAAGCAACCAGACATACAGTTCAGCCACTGTGCGGCAGGCCGAAAGGAAGATCTGGACTATCCAGACGACGATTGACAAGGCCGAGCCCAAAGCACAATTATCCATACAGCATGGGTCCGAGTCAGTCAAGCTGTGGAAGGTATGTACATTATACATCTAGTTCTCCCTCATAACCCCGCTAAGGATCTCGACAGACTCCCAGTATTTTTCCCGCGTCACCACCAACCAGTTCTATGCCACCCCCCTTCCCACTTGTCACACCTCCGGCTCTCAACAGCACAAGTACTGACCACAATGCGTATCCACTCATGGATCCCCCTGTTCATGAACCAGCTGAAGGTGATATCTGGCCCGGATTAGTATTTTTTCCCAACGGTGATATCGATTTCCTTAACTGCGATGTTACTCATCTCCTGGGTGGCACAGTATAAATATGGCAGGTAAGCAATGAAGTCCAAAGTCCAAGTTTACATGCCCCAATTAACATTTGGACAGTCCAACTCATTGGTGTTCATTTACATCACCCTATGTATCCCCTTTGCACATCTGAGTCCTATGTTATGCTCTCCAATGAATCCCCCTATTCCATACTCTCCCAAGCTCCCTCCGTGGAGAATTAGGGGCAGAACTGCATTATGTGGCCACTATAACTATTTGTGAAATGTGGATGGAAGTGTCACCGAGTCGTCGTGCAACAGCAACTCCTTTAATTACAAATCAACTTTAATCTCTTGTAACCAGCTGGGACTTAAATGGCAACGATGGGTAATGCTTCAGGAACAGTGATCCATAACCACTGCGGGTAACCTCCCAGAAAGGCTGAGTGGGATGCATCGACTCTACTCTCCCTTTTGGGCCCACTCGTTCCTGATCACACTGGACAACAACCCGATGTTATGAGAGTAGAGTCGATGCATCCCACTCGGCCTTTCTGGGAGGTTACCCGCAGTGGTTACAGATCACTGTTCCTGAAGCATTACCCATCGTTGCCATTTAAGTCCCAGCTGGTTTGTTAGTAGCATGAAATTCTCACAACGGCAGGGCCGTCCGTCGTCATATCTATCACGCCGGTTCTGTACTCTTTCATCATTGAACCCCTCTCTTCCCTTTTCTTTTCTTCTTTTTCCCTTCTGCCACCAAAACTGGTGGAAAGCTTCTCCCACAGGGAGTTTGGTGCTGCCCCGGGTTTAGCTAGATTCCTTGCTTATGTAATAGCATAGATTCGTTGTACTAGCTTACCCGGCAAGCCCCGAAAGGATATCTTTTTACTTTCCTGCAACTCGTGCCTTTGCGCGGTGCTGGAACAGCACCCTGCGTAACAGGCCAACTTCTTCCGTAATGAGACCTACTATGGAGTCTCTAGAAATACCGCCTAAGGCGAGTACTACGTCCTTATACATGCTTGTGAGCCCCCAACCAGGACCCGAACCCCCACCTGGGAGTTCCCTACTGTCAACCCTTAATTCGGATACGACCGAATTAACACTGGTGGAGTGTGTAAGAATGACTCCTACACGGTCACATTCTGTTACACCGACTGTCTTCCGATGTGCCTATGGGCCGTCCGAAGATGGTAACCCTAGCCCCCTATCAAATTGGGTGGATACCTCAAGAGGGGTGGACATTCCCCCCAAAATTCACGACGACACAAATCGCCTAGAAGTCTCGGGGTCAGACCGCCGTACCTCGAAAAAGTCTTTCGTTGGACCCGAGCCGTCCCTGAGCTCCTGTTTGACTGCTTCCAGCCTCACAAGAACGGCCTGGAAGCCCACACGCAAGATTACATCCTTACGTCTAGACCCCCAAACGACTAATGACCGAAATCTACTTAAGGGATCAAAACGGGGTACCCACCTTCTTCAAGCTGCTGTGCCTATGCCTGCCCCACGCGGTACCCCCAAGAGCCTCGAAGGGGTCCGGTAGTACCTGTCTCCTCCTCGACGGAAGGCATACGACAGCAAGTCCATGAAGCTGTAGCCAGTTCCGTTAACATAGATCAAGAGGCTCTACAATGTGCTAGTTTACACTCGTCGGTCGTCGACTCCTTACAATGGGAACAAGGGCCCAATGCCTCAGCAGATGTTAGGCTCATTAACAGCTTTTTACATCATTTACTCTATGAACTGGACGTGGAGTCGGAAGGGTTTATGAGTACTATCGTACAGATCTCACGCAATGGGCACCCCACGGTATATAAACCTGACGTTGAATTCCGGCTCACGCTACTCCAATGTGGCCAAGTGGTACAGGATGCAGTCATGGAGATCGCTAGACACTATATCTTACCTGTCCAGGACCCATACAAGTTCGACCCCGGAGGGGTACTGGCCATACACATGGAGGCTGGAGTCGCCTCCGAAGAAAAGGTGACCCAGCTTGCTGCGTTGGCTCTTCAAAGACTACGAATGGGCATAAAGGTAATTGCCCAAATCCAGAGTACCGAAGGGGACGAGTCGGTCGCCTACATGACCAATTCCAAGGCCCAAGAGATAGCGACTGGGCTAGTAGAAACGACCTCTCGCGCTGCCTCTCCATTGGGGGTTTACTCGAAAGCCCCAGAGGGACTCACCTGGCATAATGTGGAGGCCCAACCCCTAGCACGGTAATAAGCCACAACGGAGGTCCCCTGTTATGTTCTCGACTCGAAACCAGACGTCTGCGGCCATCGGTGGATCCCCTGAGATCCTTTATGCACACCACCCAATCGATAACCCCAAGGGTCTTTACACAAGGTCCCAAATTCTCCAATGACGGTCCCATGGGACAGCCTCCAGGGGCTGACGTACCGGACCAGACGCCAGGTTGGCAGAACAGGCCCGTGCCGCCCGACAGAGAGAACCCCCCTAGGAACCCTCCAAGTGGAGGTCCCCCTGATGGCAGCGATCCAGGTGATGACAATGGAATCCCTGGGGAAAACCCATTTAATCGGGGATGGCCTCATCGAGACCCCCCGCGGGGATATCCCCATTGCGGCGTGCCAGGCGGTGGAGGTCCTGGGAGAGGACCACCAGACGGAGGATCGTTCCCCCCTGGAATCACTGGACTGACCGACGCCCCCTATGGTTCCAACGCTTACTATGAGCCCAAATTCAAGTTGGAGTTTCGCCCCAGTGACTTGCCAGAATATGACGGGTCCGACAATGCCTTCGTCACCTGGACCGAGGACCTTGACCGATATGCTGCCAGAAGCCAACGGATGCATGAACAATTGGCCTATCCCGCATCCATGCGATTCACTAAACATGCCAATGTGTGGTGGCGAAGTTTGCCCAACTCCACAAAGATCCAGGCTAGTCAGAATTGGGACACCCTAAAATTCACTATCCGAACTAGACTACTAGGGAATCGTTGGTACGATAAACAGGTCACGATCTATGACGAGATGCGGTTTCGTAACCGGGGCCACGAAAGGGAGACCCCGGTGGACTGGTTAACCCATAAGGTATGGGCCCGACGAGTACTGCATCCCCCTCCCGATGCCAATGATCCCGCCTTCGACTCCCTGGAAGTGGGAACGATCATGGAGCATGCCCTGCCTTCCTGGCAGGCCTACGTCGACATGGACCTGTGCCACAATACGGACGACTTGTTCACTAGAGTTAAGGATCAGGAGGATGCCCTCCTTGCCCAAGTGGAACTCACAAACACATCCCGGTCGGATGAAATAGCTAACGAAGTACTCCGCCGAGTCCGTGAAGATTTACGAAGAAGCTGATATCGGTCCCCTGCTCTCACCGTCGGCATGAGCTCATCCACACCCACATATGCCTACAAACTCAGCAATGTCAAGTCGAAACGAAAACCTATCCGACCCTGTCGTCATTGTGGCAAGGAATGGCATTACGACTACGACTGCAGATCATACAAAAAGGACCCCAAAAGAGCTCAGCCAGCAACCAACACCAAACAAGATACCACTTACCGTAAGGCTTACTTAGCCATGACCTCCGGATCTGAAGAAGTCTACCAATCAGCTATGGTGGCAGCTCACGAGGCCCTTAGTAGTGACGAGGAGGGCCAAGAAGCCCCTACTATGTTTGTAGTACCTGAAGAATCCTCCCTCGACGGGACCTCTTGTTACATTGCATCAGGCACGGGAAGGTCCAAACCCACTTCCCTGAGTACTGACATCCCGCCTACCGCGTTAAAGCTTTATGCGCCTGAGCCCATAGTAAGAAAACCACCAGGATTAGCTAGCCTGGGCATGGATGCCTTCAAGATCGAGTGCTGGGTGAATGGCCCCCAGGGAACGACCATTGAAGCAGTTGCTGATTCGGGTGCTGCAGCCACGTTAGTATCGGCACATTGCTTACGGTCTATGGGGGCCAAAGCTCCCACTATCAAGCAAGGTCTGAAACTAAGGTTGATACATCTCACCGGGGAGGCCAGGTGTTTGGGCTACGTCACGATCGATCTGTACTTCCGTAGTCAGTTAGGACTGGTCCTCCTACGCAACGTAGAAGCTTATGTCGTCGAGGGGATGAACGCTCCGTTACTCATAGGTGAGGATACCCACAGAGCTTGGCAACTACATACTATGAGGCCAGAACATGAGGCCTATTGGCGAGTTGGGAATAGCGAACACCGAATACCTGCTACCCAAGCAGGTAGCCACTCAGAAAGTTTCACTGTCTCACGAATAACTAAAAGTTCCCTTGGAAGAACCTCTGACTCTTCCCCTCAACGCAAGACAGGCAAGGGGAAGGTCTACGCTGTACAGGATACTTGCATACCGGGAGGATACGTATCCAAAATTCCAATATACGGTAATTTTGATCACCGAAACGGAACATGACTCATCGAGAAACATGTCCTCTGGCGAGGACGGGACAGTTTCCTGGCCTCCACTGACTGTTTAGTCGACACAGCTAACGAAGTGTACCTGTCCATTGCCAACCCTTCGCCCATGCCCAAGTACGTACGAAAAGGGGAAGTACTAGGTCTAATGCTTGATCCTGTGACCTGCCTGGCCAAGGAAGATAGTCTAATGACCAAGGAGAAGGAGCGATTCTATCAACGGGCCGCGCTGGTACAAGCATTAGTGGAAGGGTCCCTCAACCAAAAAGACCTAAATCGCCCCAACAATGAAGGAAAAGTGGCCCAGTCAATGGCCCCGACCAAGAGCGAAGAACCCAGCAGTTGGGGTCCCAAGACTGCTGAATCCAGTAGTTCGGACACGCTCGACTCCAAAGATCTAGAGAAGCTCGTGGACGTGGATCCATCCTTGCCAGCCGAACAAAGAGCCCAGATCTACAAGGTACTACGAAAAAACAAATTGGCCTTCGGGTTCGACGGATGATTGGGAAAGCACCCTACCAGGGTGCATATAGAACTCGAAGCGGGGACAAAACCTATTTCAGCAGCGCTGTACATTGCCTCACCCGCCAAATGTGAACTTATCGACAAACAGCTTGACCTATGGTTGAAACAGGGTGTAATCGAACCATCCAACAGCCCTTGGGGAGCTCCCGTACTTATCGTACACAAGAACAGCAAGGATCGACTCTGCGTAGACTGGAGGAAATTAAACGCGGCCACCATAGCGGACCAGTTCCCCATTCCCCGGCAGACGGACATCCTGCAGGCTCTTTCAGGGGCTCAGTACTTGTCCTCCTTTGACGCACTAGCAGGTTTCACCCAGCTAGAATTTGACGAAGTCTCCCAGCCCTATACGGCTATGAGAACTCACCGGGGCCTTCATCAGTTCACTAGAATGCCCTTTGGCTGGCGAAATGGCCCGCCGGTAAGATGGTGATTTGACCTCCGCATATTAGAATTGAATTTAAGAGCGTTGCTTCCTAATTCATATTCCCACTCGCTTGAGGAACACCTTAAACACATCGACGCTGTGCTGGATGCCATCAAAAGCTCAGGAATTACCCTGGCACCTCATAAATGCCATGTAGGATATCGTAGCATACGGCTGTTAGGACAAAAGGTATCTCGACTAGGTCTATCCACAGATGCTGAAAAGGTACGAGCCGTGGCCGCACTAGCCCCTCCCCGGCACCGAAAGGACCTGGAGACCTTTCTAGGAATGACAGTGTATTTTGCTGCCTATATTCCTCACTTCTCAGAATCTGCGGCACCTCTATTCGCACTACTCAGGAAAGGAGCGCCCTGGTACTGGGGGGCCGAACATGAAGAGGCCTACAGGGTGTTGAAACTAGCCCTCACATCCGCACCAGTACGGGGTCACCTGGTCAAAGGACGGGGATACCGTCTGTACACAGATGCTTCCGACGTTGCCCTTGCAGGGGCACTACAGCAAATCCAGCCTATAACCATACGAGACCTATGGGGTACTAAGACTTACGACCGACTACAGAAGGCCTACAACGACAAGAGTCCTATTCCCGAACTCACAATTAAACTATCGGACATGCACGATGACCGATCCCCAATGAACGACTGGGCCCAGAACTTCGAAGATACCATTGTATTTGTGGAACGGGTTATTGCATATTGGAGTCGCACATGCAAAGCCGTTGAGACACATTACTCCGCCACCAAACGGTGTTGGAGGGATAAAATCCCACTACGTACATACCTCATCCCGGCCCAACTACCTCCTCAAACGAATCCATATTTCTGTATTTCTCGCGTATCCACACTCGTTATTCCTCTGGCCATCAAATAGTATGGATTCACATCCCAGGATCCGTGGTCCTTTATACTTTTCCTCCACCCTATATACGAGACAATTATTTGTCCATCCTTGGCACTTCAACAGGCCATCTAAATTGTACTTATTTCCAAGCCAGTTCAACCAGGCTAAAGCAATTCAACTTGCTTACTTTCATCCACCTATTGTATCACTATTGGCGTATCCAAATGCCTCAAGGGCGGTATTTGACCTTGGATTACGTAACACGACTCCCACTTTGACTCGCGGACTTGTCACATGTTGAATAGCGGCTATTCCAATGCTCTCAAGGAGTATTTCGCGAATATCTCCCTCATTTTTGATCGGATCGACTCGGCAAGACAGCTCCCAGAAAGCTACGATCAATACCTGTCTAACGGTACCACACACGCGTTTATCGGATGCGAACTGCATCTTCCAGGTCGATTTTACCTCATGCTCCACACAATCCTTCAGTATTTCGCGAATAACTCCATCAGTTTTGATCCGATTCGTTGGGAACAACCACCCCTGGAAAGATGCTGAAAATCCGCATCGAACGGTACCAAGGGCAAAACGAGCGGATTAGAACTTGGCCTCCTGTAATTTAGTCTCCTCATGGCTCATTTCACTTTTACCTCCGCTTTTCTGATTACTAAAGGCAATTATGGTTCCGGCACCCTATGCCCGATGGAGGGTACATCTAGGACGACCAGTTCCACCATTCCTCAAGGGATTTGGTCCAGTAGAAGAGGAGGAATACCTTGGTTAAGCCATATTCTCCCATTCTCACTTGTTAATTGAATATCTCCTTCAGTTTTGAAGCTTTTGACTTGATTTCTTTTTCCTCATTTTCGCCTTAATCCCATCTTTCCGCCGGTTACCATAGCATTTTTCTGTGATGTATATTAAGTGCAGGAGATGCGAATTTCTATCATCTTTCCCCCCATCCCCAGTTGAAAAGCTAGTTGAACTGCTGCTGGTGTCAGGGTAAATTCCAAAACTCCACCCCCACTAATCACACTTTTGATAGGCTCTCAAGAGGAGGACCTAGAGTGTGATTCCCTGATTTATCAACCCCTTCATTTATTGTCTGGATAGGCTCTGTCTATACAGGACAATTTCACCCGTCCAAAGACCTCCCTCCCCTCGGACCCCAACGTTCAGATTGGCCCCGTGATCCCCTCTCTTTGTCCTCATATCCATTTCGCGGACTGTAGCTGGTTTCATCCTCTGTTTCCCGCTTACAATGGGAAGCCCTAGCTGCCAAAGACAGCCTGATCTGGTTCCTACCCTTCATCGAAGGAGAACGTATATTACTAGTAACCAATCACACAGCACTACAATGGGCAAAAACTTACGAGAATGCTAATCGACGCCTTAGCGCGTGGGGGGCAGTATTTGTGGCCTTTCCAGGTCTGGCGATTGTACACCGTCCAGGCCGAGTGCACTCCAATGTGGACCCCCTGTCAAGATTGGAATCGACCCCCGAGGTAGTATCCCCCATGGACCAAAATATTCCAGAACTTGTAGCCAATGAGGATAGTCAAGCCAAAAGCTGGAACCGTTACATGCACTCCCCCAGCCTTGGGAAAGCCGTATTTGTCCAAACGAGAGCCCAGGCAAAGGCCCAACCTGGTGCCATGGGACCGACAATCCCTGTCCCAAGTAATGCGGGGGAAGTCATGCAAGAGGATACAGAACCGCAACGCCTTCCAAGAAGAGCACCAGGGCTAAACCTAGCAGTCTCATCGGAGATTATACGTCAATTTCAGGAAGGTTACAAGCATGATCCTGAGTTTAAGGCTATATGGGCCCGAACAAATCCCACAACGGGGGAGGAAAACGTTCCAGATCCGAACATTGAAATCGAGCAATTTCGACGTTTTGCATGAGGACGTAACAGACTGATACTTTTTAAGAATGCCGATAATCAGTCCAGGCTCTGCGTACCACGGAACAAACAATTGGACCTGGTCAAAGAGGCACATGACTCCCCCCATGAAGCAGCACATGGGTGGTGGGGAAAAACTCTGGAAGTGCTACAACGAGGTTACTACTGGAAGTCCATGCGAAAGGATGTTATACGGTATTGTGACACCTGCGACGTATGTCAAAAAACCAAACATGATAGGTCAGGGTCTAAAGGTTACCTGGCCCCGATCGAAGTCCCCAGCCTGCCATTTGAAGTGATCAGCATGGACTTCATGACAGGACTACCTGAATCGAAGGGGCACAACGCTATACTCGTAGTAGTGGACAAACTTACCAAGTATGGAACGTTCATACCAACGACCACACGGGTCACGGCTGACTGAGTAGCGACTTTGCTATACCGAGAAGTATACAAACATTTTGGGTTGCCCAAATGGATAGTGAGCGATCGTGACCCTCGGTTCATAAGTAACTTTTGGCGGGCACTGGCCAACTATTTTGACACCCGACTGGCTATGTCCACGTCGCACCATCCTCAAACAGATGGCCAGACGGAGATCATGAACCAACATCTGGAGACCATGATTCGGTGTTATGTGAGTGCTGATCGTACAGACTGGGTCGACTGGCTAGATGTGTTGGCCTCCGCCTACAACCGGGCAGTGCACTCGTCCACCCAAGCCACCCCCGCAGAACTATTATTAGGGTACATTCCCCGGACTCCTCTATGACTATTACAGGAGGAAGCCGAACCCCTGCAAATGACCAGCCCCCTGGCCGACAGTAGAATAAATGCTCTCAGAGTACGACAAGATCTAGCCAGAGACGCTATAGTGAGGTCGGCCGATACTCAAGCCTACCAGTATGACAAAAAATGTCGAGCCGTACTATACAAAATAGGCAACAAAGTACTAATAAACCCCCATACCCTAGAACTAGTGGATGTTAAGGGTACAGGTCGCAAGTTCATGCAACGTCGCATAGGGGCTTTTGAGATCATGGAAGTGGTCAGCCCCACGGCTTACTGGTTAAGGCTGCCTGATTCCATGCCAATGCATAATGTGGTCAATCTAGAGCACCTGACACTGTATAGATGGTCGGAAGACAAGGACCGCCCCCGACTCACAAACCCACGGGACGGATTACGGTCTTCAGAAGAGTACAAGGTGGATGAAATTATCGACCATCGACACAATAAACAAAAATGTTCAATTGAATACCTAGTCCGTTGGTTAGGCTATGGCCCAGAACACGACTCCTGGCAATCCAGCCGCGACCTAAGAAACACCCCGGAGGCCCTACAGGAATACCATAGGAAAAAGGCACTCCCTATACCTAAGGCCACCACTCCCATCGAGATCTACTTCTCAGGGTTAGCCGAACGGCACACTCCAAACACGCGCCGACCATACTGCCATATCATGATCTCCCATACCAACTTCAACGATCCACAGCCAGCCCGTTACGTGGGTAGCCAACATCACAGCTACACATTCTGGGACATGATGGCTGGAGTCTTCATGCCACCGACGCTGCAGCTTACACGAACGGGACACATGGGCATACGCGACTTCCTGGGCCGTAGGCCTTCGTACGAACTAATCTCTGTCTCTCCCCCCAGTAGTCTACTTTTGGCCTTTGTCCCCACCTTCCTCCAACCCATATGCGATGTGCAATACGAGAACAAACAGTTCTTCGTACGCAAAGAATGCCTAGACACCCTACGGGCTTCCTGGGAGTACGCTTGGACCCAGGCAGACAAAAACGAGCACGAGTCAAAGTTCCTGATCCCCAGTCTGGCCAGGGACCTGCGTTATCGCATCGACGCACCTAACTGTCCCAGATTCGAAAACTTGTTCAAACCATGGTACTTCAGCGATGCTCTCCATGCTCGATACCTGCAAATCACTTGAGTAATCGCGATCCTCTTAGCCTACTCCAACTACACCAAGGCCCACCGCCAGTTCATTGACCCCCACCCTCCCTACGACAAACTCGAAGACATTCCCCCGATCTTGTGGTACCTAAGTGCTCCAGCAGGATTCGTCTGGGACAAACTGACAGACGAAATTAAGGCGACCCTGCTGTGGAAACAACTTCACGCCTATCACCTGCATGCCTACATAGATTCCGCCTGTAGCATCGACTTGATACAGGTGGAGCCCGAGGCCAGAACGATACTGCTACGAGACGGGTACTTCGCCACCAACGAGGCTCGCCAAAAAGAACCCCTCCTACTCTGCGACAACTATGAAGGGGAGGTCCCTGCCTTCCCAGGCATTGAGGATCGCGAATCATACACATGGCAGGACACATTCCCAGGCCCCCCGCCCTGCCCCAACAACTTCGATGTACTGGACAATGTAACAAAGTTACTATATTCGGCACGTTACTACTGACCGGATGGCATGTTCATGACTGCCGCGGAACGAAAAGCAACTACAACTACTCCTCAGGGTACGGAAGACACCAACATCCCAGCCCAAAGTACATCCGGCCCTATGGGAAATACTACAGGCTCTGCCAGTTCCCCATTCAATGTGGATATGGACTCGCCGACCTGGGAAGATGCTCCCCAAGGAGCAAACACACTGTCCACATCACAAGAAAGTCAGCCAGATGCCAGCATTTGGTGGGAAGGATTGCCCAATCCGGCGACCCAAGCTACCATCACCTACGGAGCAGAACCCAGACCGCGACCTGGCCAGGGTTTCAGACCTGCCCCCTGAGGACGGTCCCACGACCCACGCTCGGGCCCCAACCATATTCCCGGACCCCTAGAAGAGGATAGACACTGGAGGCCACAGAATGACTGGTCTTCCCACTCCAGGCCACCACGATGACCCTCGCCAGACCCTCGAGCGCACTCCAGAGACTTAGCGCCTGACAACACCGGCGAAAGAAGACGCTCCCCTCCCCGGACCCTCGAGCGCTACCACCCCCAGCCCCTAGGGAACTTCCTGATACGTATGCTCCGAACCAGTCCTTAGCTTCAGCGCGACCTCAAATAGTGGGCCGAGCGCCGTATGTCAACGCCGCCAATGGGACATGGCTCAAAGCTCCCATCATCCACCTGGCACCGACTCATCCAGGGCCGGATCGACTCGATCAATGCTCACGCATGGAACTAGAGCTAGCCTGCGCAGGGTCCAGTGGGTCGCAACGCCGAACCATACGCTCCGAAACCCGACGCAATCAATACTACAGAACCGATGATAGCGACGAGGATCCCGACCCATGATGCCACAGGGGGTATTCCTCACAACACTAGATACTCACACCTGTAGGAATGGGGGGCATTGTTAGTAGCATGAAATTCTCACGATGGCAGGGCCGTCCGTCGTCATATCTATCATGCCGGTTCTGTACTCTTTCATCATTGAACCCTCTCTTCCCTTTTCTTTTCTTCTTTTTCCCTTCCGCCACCAAAACCAGTGGAAAGCTTCTCCCACAGGGAGTTTGGTGCTGCCCCAGGTTTAGCTAGATTCCTTGCTTACGTAATAGCATAGATTCGTTGTACTAGCTTACCCGGCAAGCCCGAAAGGATATCTTTTTACTTTCCTGCAACTCGTGCCTTTGCGCGGTGCTGGAACAGCACCCTGCGTAACAGGCCAACTTCTTCCGTAATGAGACCTACTATGGAGTCTCTAGAAATACCACCTAAGGCAAGTACTACGTCCTTATACGTGCTTGCGAGCCCCCAACCGGGACCCGAACCCCTGCCTGGGAGTTCCCTACTGTCAACCCTTAATTCGGATATGACCGAATTAACATGGTTACAAGAGATTAAAGTTGATTTGTAATTAAAGGAGTCGCTGTTGCATGACGACTCGGCGACACTTCCATCCACATTTCACAAATAGTTATAGTGGCCACCATAATGCAGTTCTGCCCCTAATTCTCCA